>CM037780.1:14083361-14133361 GCA_021229015.1 Solen grandis | reverse complement strand
GTTTTGAAAGATTTTAAATATTATTTTATTTTTTATACTTGGTACCGTTAGAAAGCTCTTAAAACATGCTACATTTTATACGTATAATGTATAAACTTATCTTCAGTCGTTTCTGAGATATTGACTGTTAAACCTCAAGAAAACAGCATATTATCAGCAAAATTAGCTTCATTTCTTTTAGTTTTTTTGCTTATAAGTTTGTATTGCGTAAACCAATTTTAATAAACTAAATATCTTTGGAAACGTCAATTATTCAGCTATAATTCTTATTCATACATATATTTACAAAAATCGATATTTATTGAGATATGGCTACATATATGCAGTAGCGGTAAAATCAAAATTTCCTCACGTGCCTAATAACCCATAAAAATTTCATCGTCCTAGGACTATTGCAACATATTAAAATAAGCTTTTAGTTAGGAAGAAGAAAAGAATAATAACAATAATAAACAAATGACGTCACGTGACGTCATATGACGTTTATTTTCACATAATTGTTAATACACCCAGAGACCTACTAACTGACAAAATTTCAACTTTCTATCTCAAATAGGACAGTTTTTATAAGCATTTAAATATTGACGTCATTGTTTCGAATCTTGGATCCGCCATATATGCTTGGAATTTTCGAATTTTGAAAAACGGACACCGGTATACACAATAAGAACGTAATATACACATTCTGTGAAAATTTGATGAAAATCGGCCCATTAATAATGGCTCTGGACCGTATACAAACTTTCTTAGTCAATTTTAAATGTGACGTCATATGACGTCATAGGCTTCTGAAAATCATTGAAACCAAAATTTCAGCGTCTGATTCATTTGTCATTAAATTTTCATTGTCCTTCGATAATTTCAACATATAGAAATACTCTTGTTAATATTAGAAATACATCTTCATTTATAGACGTCACGTGACGTCATATGACATTTATTTTCACAAAATGTTTAAGACTCCCAGAGACCTATATACTGACCAAATATCACTTTTCTATCTCAAATAGGACCGATTTTATAAGCATTTAAAAATTTACGACCTTGGTTCGAATCTTGAATTCGCTATAGAATCATGGACTTTTCGAATTTTGAAAAAACGGACACCGGTATACACAATAAGAACTTAATATACACATTCTGTGAACATTTGATGAAAATCGGCCCATTAATAATGGCTCTGGACCGTGTACAAACTTTCTTAGTCAATTTCAAATGTGACGTCATATGACGTCATAGGCTTCTAAAAATCATTGAAATCGAAATTTCAGCATCGTAAGCATGAGGCATTAAATTTTAATTGCCCTTCGAAAATTTCAACATATAGAAATACTCTTGTTAATATTAGAAATTCATTATCATATAATGACGTCACGTGACGTCATATGACATTTATTTTCACAAAATGTTTAAGACTCCCAGAGACCTATATACTGACCCAATATCATCTTTCTATCTCAAATAGGACCGATTTTATAAGAATTTGAAAATTTACGACCTTGGTTCGAATCTTGGAATCGCTATAGAACCTTGGACTTTTCGAATTTTGAAAAACGGACACCGTGTTGCACAACTAGAACTTAATATACACATTCTGTGAAAATTTGATGAAAATCGGTTCATTAATAATGGCTCTGGACCGCGTACAAACTTTTGTAGCTTATTTCACGTATGACGTCATATGACGTCATACAGATATGAAAATCATAGAAATCAAAATAACATTTCTTGGAGAATATGACACCAAAATTTCATTGTCCTTGGACCATATTAACATATATAAATATGTGTTTAAAAATTAGAAATTTGATGACGTCATATGACGTCACAAGACGTCCATTTTCACAGAATATT
Organism: Solen grandis; assembly: GCA_021229015.1. Classification (NCBI taxonomy): domain Eukaryota; kingdom Metazoa; phylum Mollusca; class Bivalvia; order Adapedonta; family Solenidae; genus Solen; species Solen grandis. Next base: position 14,131,507 of record CM037780.1, on the reverse strand, counting down.
TAAATCTATCGAAGGTCTATATACTGACAAAATATCAACTTTCTGTCTCATTTAGGGACGATTTTATGAGCATTTATCAATTTGACGTCCTTGGTTTGAATCTTGCATTCGCCATAGAACCTTGTGCTTTTCGAATTTTGAAAAATGGACACAGAGATGCACAACTAGAACTTAATATACACATTCTGTGAAAATTTGATAAAAATCGGTTTATTAATTATCGCTCTGGACCGCGTACAAACTTTTGTAGCAATTGCCAAGTGTGACGTCATAATGACGTCATAGGCATATGAAAATTATAGAATTTTTTTAATTACGCATATGAATAATATGCCATCGAAATTTCATTCTCCTAGGACGATTGCAACATATGAAAATCCTTGAGGAAGAAAAGAATAATAATAATAATAATAATAATAATAATAAACAGAACAAACCCAATAGGACTTTCTGTTAGGCAGAAAGTCCTAATAACTAGATGTCATTCGTTTAAACGAATGATAGGACTTTCTGCAACATCTGCTTTATATAGTATATATAGAAGATGACATAATAGATAATCTGTCCAAATTGCAACTTTCTATCTCCTCTATTTCTATATAAAATAGCACAAATAGAACACATTCTGTGAATTTTAATAAAAGTCCGCCCATATCTTGCACATGTAGTTTACATACAAAATTTATACTATGTCATATGACATGAAAGAAAAATGAAACAGTGTTCAAATGTAAGTTTCTAACTTTCATCACACATAGAATTTCATCACTCCAGCTCAGTTGTAACCTTGTTTAATTTTAGCCTCAGTAGGAAGAAGCATTGAATATTTGTATAGTGCTATATCCTTTCGACACCTGTAACGTAGTTAAACGTATTTAGCGATTTTGGCGTGTTTGGGCTTCCGTAGTTTTGCCATAAATTCCTGGAATTTCGAACTATGGTGATATTTTGAAAGGTAACATCCCAGCCTACAAACTGATGCAATATGAATATCGTTAGCATAACAATGCAGTTTTTAGATGGTCTAAAATGTGGGGCTGCGTGTGAATTTTTCAAGGCTTGCAAACTGCTCGCTAGCTACATAGTGTTGCAAATACGGATTTTTGTCTTGTGCCGTTGTACATGTATTAACTTCAATGCTTATTTTGGAAACAGTCAACATTCGACATTAAAAAAATAAAATTTTTTTTTTTTTTTTTTTAATTGCAATATTTAACTTGGTGACCCCGCGCGTGACCTTTTCCATATTTTTATATCATGATTATAAATATTTATTTTCCATGTAACTTTCTTATATGAAGTCCAATTTCAATAAACTTGGTACCGTTAGAAAGCTCTTAAAACATGCTACATTTTATATTCATAATGTATAAACTTATCTTCAGTCGTTTCTGAGATATTGACTGTTAAACCTCAAGAAAACAGCATATTATCAGCAAAATTAGCTTCATTTCATTTAGTTTGTTTGCTTATAACTTTGTATTGCGTAAACAAATTTTAATAAACTAAATATTTTTGGAAACGTCAATTATTCAGCTATAATTCGTATTCATATATATATTTACAAAAATCGATATTTATTGAGATATGGCTACATATATGCAGTAGGGATGAAATCAAAATTTCCTCACGTGACTAATAACCCATAAAAATTTCATCGTCCTAGGACTATTGCAACATATTAAAATAAGCGTTTAGTTAGGAAGAAGAAAAGAATAATAATAATAAAAAATGACGTCACGTGACGTCATATGACGTTTATTTTCACATAATTGTTAAGACTCCCAGAGACCTACTAACTGACAAAATTTCAACTTTCTATCTCAAATAGGACAGTTTTTATAAGCATTTAAAAATTGACGTCCTTAGTTCGAATCTTGGATCCGCCATAGATACTTGGACTTTTCGAATTTTGAAAAATCGGACACCGGTATACACAATAAGAACGTAATATACACATTCTGTGAAAATTTGATGAAAATCGGCCTATTAATAATGGCTCTGGACCGTGTACAAACTTTCGTAGTCAATTTCAAATGTGACGTCATATGACGTCATAGGCTTCTGAAAATTATTGAAATCGAAATTTCAGTGTCTGAATCATTTGTCATTAAATTTTCATTGCCCTTCGACAATTTAAATATATAGAAATACTCTTGTTAATATTAGAAATACATTATCATATAATGACGTCACGTGACGTCATATGACATTTATTTTCACAAAATGTTTAAGACTCTTAGAGACCTATATACTGACCAAATATCACTTTTCTATCTCAAAAAGGACCGATTTTATAAGCATTTAAAAATTTACGACCTTGGTTCGAATCTTGGAATCGCTATAGAACCATGGACTTTTCGCATTTTGAAAAACGGACAACGAGATGCAAACCTAGAACTTAATATACACATTCTGTGAAAATTTGATGAAAATCGGCCCATTAATAATGGATCTGGACCGTGTACAAACTTTCGTAGTCAATTTCAAATGTGACGTCATATGACGTCATAGGCTTCTGAAAGTCTTTGAAATCAAAATTACAGTATCTGAAGGATGCGTTAATTTTAGAATTAGAAATTCATTATCATATAATGACGTCACGCGACGTCATATGACATTTATTTTCACAAAATGTTTAAGACTCTCAGAGACCTATATACTGACCCAATATCATCTTTCTATCTCAAATAGGAACGATTTTATAAGAATTTGAAAATTTACGACCTTGGTTCGAATCTTGGAATCGCTATAGAACCTTGGACTTTTCGAATTTTGAAAAACGGACACCGGGATGCACAACTAGAACTTAATATACACATTCTGTGAAAATTTGATGAAAATCGGTTCATAAACAATGGCTGTAGACCGCGTACAAACTTTTGTTGCATATTTCCAGTGTGACGTCATATGACGTCATAGGCATATGAAAATCATAGAAATCAAAATTTCAGGAACTGAAGCATGTGTCTTTAAATTTTCATTGCCTTTCGACAATTTCAACATATAGAAATATTCTTGTTAATATTAGAAATACATTATCATATAATGACGTCACGTGACGTCATATGACATTTATTTTCACAAAATGTTTAAAACTTCTAGAGACCTATATACTGACTAAATATCAACTTTCTTTCTTAAATAGGACAGATTTTATAAGCATTTAAAAATTTACGACCTTGGTTCGAATCTTGGATTCGCTATAGAACCATGGACTTTTCGAATTTTGAAAAACGGACACCGGGATGCACAACTAGAACTTAATATACACAATCTGTGAAAATTTGATGAAAATCGGTTCACAAACAATGGCTGTAGACCGCGTACAAACTTTTGTAGCATATTTCAAATATGACGTCATATGACGTTATAGGCATATGAAAATCATAGAAATCAAAATTTCCTCACGTGGCTAATAAGTCATAAAAATTTCATCGTCCTAGGAGTATTGCAACATAGAAAAATAAGCGTTTAGTTAAGAAGAAAAAAATAATAAGAAGAAGAAGAAGAAAAAACGAATGATAGGACTTTCTGCAACCTGTGTTAATGCAAAAAGCAGGAGATAGAAGTTTCATGTAAAGACTCACCTCTGGTAGTATTTCATGTTCATGCTGAACAATTTACATTATATTCCGCGAAAAATAAGCCTTAAGTTACGAAGAAAAAAATAAATAAATAGCAGTAGCAGTAGCATGCTTATGACGTCACGACTCAAAATATATGTAGAAATTATGCAGAACTGCAAACTGTGTAAGTTTCAACTTTCTATCTCATCCCGAAGTTCTTTAACCCTAAAATGAAATTTTTGGTCCTATGTTCGAATTTTATTTCAGCCACAATACTTCGGTTTTTCGGAATTAAGGTTAGCTGACAAAATATTCACACCTTAGTTTCAAGATGTACCATCTGTAAAAATTTGAAGAAAATCTGATCATAAATGGCGGCTGTAGAGCGCGAACACCATTTTTCACTATTTTTAGCTCTGACGTCACGTGACGTCATAGGGTGCTGAAAATGCTGTTGCTCAACAGCGCATACGTTACTGCAATAACTCTGAAATTTTCATTATTCTGAACAACTGGCATCATGTCGAAATCATTGCCCCAAATTAAAAATAAGTGGCATGCTTATGACGTCCTCTGACGTCACGATTCAAAATATTTGTAGAAATGCTGCAGAACTGCAAACTGTGTAAGTTTAAACTTTCTATCTCATCCTGAAGCTCTTCAATCCTAAAATGAAATTTTTGGTCCTATGTTCGAATATTACTTCAGCCACAGAACTTCGGTTTTGCGGAATTTCGGTAAGCTGGCAGGATATGTACACCTTAGTTTCAAGGTGTACCATCTGTGAAAATTAGAAGAAACTCCGACCATAAATGGCCGCTGTAGAGCGCGAAGACCATTTTTCAATATTTTTAGCTCTGACGTCACATGACGTCATAGGGTACTGAAGATGCTTTTGTTCAAAAGCGTATACTTTACTGTCATAACTCTAAAATTTTCATTATTCTGAACAACTGGCATCATGTCGAAATCATTGCCCTAAAATGAAAATTAAGAAGTATGCTTATGACGTCACATGACGACATTTGACGTCACGACTCAAAATATATTGAGAAATTCTGCAGAACTGCAAACTGTGTAAGTTTCAACTTTCTATCTCATCCTGAAGCTCTTTAATGCTAAAATGAAATTTTAGGTCCTATGTTCGAATCTTATTTCAGCCAAAGAACTTCGGTCTTTCGGAAATTCGGTTAGCTGACAAGATATGCACACCTTAGTTTCAAGATGTACCATCTGTGAAAATTTTAAGAAAATTTGACCATAAATGGCGGCTGTACAGCGTGAACACCATTTTTCACTATTTTTAGCTCTGACGTCATATGACGACATAGGGTGCTAAAGATGCTTTTGTTCAAAAGCGCATACTTTTCTGTCATAACTCTGAAATTTTCATTATTCTGAACAACTGGCATCATGTCGAAATCATTGCCCTAAAATGAAAATTAAGAAGTATGCTTATGACGTCACATGACGTCATATGACGTCACGATTCAAAATATTTGTAGAAATTCTGAAGAACTGCAAACTGAGTAAGTTTCAACTTTCTATCTCATTCTGAAGCTCTTTAATCCTAAAATGAAATTTTCGGTCCTATGTTCGAATCTTATTTAAGTCACAGAACTTCGGTCTTTCGGAATTTCGGTTAGCTTAAAGGATATACACATCTTAGTTTCAAGATATACCATCTGTGAAAATTTAAAGAAAATTCGACTATAAATGGCGGCTGTAGAGCGTGAACACCATTTTTCACTATTTTTAGCCCTGACGTCACATGACGTCATAGGGTACTGAAGATGCTTTTGTTCAAAAGCGTATACTTTACTGTCATAACTCTGAAATTTTCATTATTCTGAACAACTGGCATCATGTCGAAATCATTGCCTTTAAATGAAAATTAAGATGTATGCTTATGACGTCACATAACGTCATATGCCGTCACGACTCAAAATATGTTCAGAAATTCTGCAGAACTGCAAACTGTGTAAGTTTCAACTTTCTATCTCATCCTGAAGCTCTTTAATCCTAAAATGAAATTTTCGGTCCTATGTTCGAATCTTATTTCAGCCACAGAACTTCGGTCTTTCGGAATTTCGGTTAGCTGACAGGATATGTACACCGTAGTTTCACGATGTACCATCTGTGAAAATTTGAAGAAAATCCGACCATAAATGTCGGCTGTAGAGCGCGAACACCATTTTTCACTATTTTTAGCTGTGACGTCATGTGACGTCATAGGGTGCTGTCAATCATTGAAATCAAAATTTCCTAACGTGACTAAAAACCCATAAAAAATTTCATTGTTCTAGGACTATTGCAACATATTAAAATAAGCGTTTAGTTAGGAAGAAGAAAAGAATAATAATAATAAAAAATGACGTCACGTGACGTCATAGGACGTTTATTTTCACATAATTGTTAAGACACCCAGAGACCTACTAACTGACAAAATTTCAACTTTCTATCTCAAATAGGACAGTTTTTATAAGCATTTAAAAATTGACGTCCTTGGTTCGAATCTTGGATCCGCCATAGATGCTTGGACTTTTCGAATTTTGAAAAACCGGACACCGGTATACACAATAAGAACGTAATATACACATTCTGTGAAAATTTGATGAAAATCGGCCCATTAATAATGGCTCTGGACCGCGTACAAACTTTCGTAGTCATTTCAAATGTGACGTCATATGACGTCATAGGCTTCTGAAAATCATTGAAATCGAAATTTCAGCGTCTGAATCATTTGTCATTAAATTTTCATTGCCCTTCGACAATTTCAACATATAGAAATACTCTTGTTAAATGTTTAAGACTCTTAGAGACCTATATACTGATCAATGATCACTTTTCTATCTCAAATAGGACCGATTTTATAAGCATTTAAAAATTTACGACCTTGGTTCGAATCTTGGAATCGCTATAGAACCATGGACTTTTCGAATTTTGAAAAACGGACACCGAGTTGCACCACAAGAACTTAATATACACATTCTGTGAAAATTTGATGAAAATCGGCCCATTAATAATGGCTCTGGACCGTGTACAAAGTTTCGTAGTCAATTTCAAATGTGACGTCATATGACGTCATAGGCTTCTGAAAGTCTTTGAAATCGAAATTTCAGCATCTGAAGCATGCGGCATTAATTTTTCATTGCCCTTCGAAAATTTCAAGATATAGAAATAATCTTGTTAGAATTAGAAATTCATTATCATATAATGACGTCACGTGACGTCATATGACATTTATTTTCACAAAATGTTTAAGACTCCCAGAGACCTATATACTGACCCAATATCATCTTTCTATCTCAAATAGGACCGATTTTATAAGAATTTGAAAATTTACGACCTTGGTTCGAATCTTGGAATCGCTATAGAACCTTGGACTTTTCGAATTTTGAAAAACGGACACCGGGATGCACAACTAGAACTTAATATACACATTCTGCGAAAATTTGATGAAAATCGGTTCATAAACAATGGCTGTAGACCGCGTACAAACTTTTGTTGCATATTTCCAGTGTGACGTCATATGACGTCATAGGCATATGAAAATCATAGAAATCTAAATTTCAGCATTTGAAGCATGTGTCTTTAAATTTTCATTGCCTTTCGACAATTTCAACATATAGAAATATTCTTGTTAATATTAGAAATACATTATCATATAATGACGTCACGTGACGTCATATGACATTTATTTTCACAAAATGTTTAAGACTCTTAGAGACCTATATACTGATCAATGATCACTTTTCTATCTCAAATAGGACCGATTTTATAAGCATTTAAAAATTTACGACCTTGGTTCGAATCTTGGAATCGCTATAGAACCATGGACTTTTCGAATTTTGAAAAACGGACACCGAGTTGCACCACAAGAACTTAATATACACATTCTGTGAAAATTTGATGAAAATCGGCCCATTAATAATGGCTCTGGACCGTGTACAAAGTTTCGTAGTCAATTTCAAATGTGACGTCATATGACGTCATAGGCTTCTGAAAGTCTTTGAAATCGAAATTTCAGCATCTGAAGCATGCGGCATTAATTTTTCATTGCCCTTCGAAAATTTCAAGATATAGAAATAATCTTGTTAGAATTAGAAATTCATTATCATATAATGACGTCACGTGACGTCATATGACATTTATTTTCACAAAATGTTTAAGACTCCCAGAGACCTATATACTGACCCAATATCATCTTTCTATCTCAAATAGGACCGATTTTATAAGAATTTGAAAATTTACGACCTTGGTTCGAATCTTGGAATCGCTATAGAACCTTGGACTTTTCGAATTTTGAAAAACGGACACCGGGATGCACAACTAGAACTTAATATACACATTCTGCGAAAATTTGATGAAAATCGGTTCATAAACAATGGCTGTAGACCGCGTACAAACTTTTGTTGCATATTTCCAGTGTGACGTCATATGACGTCATAGGCATATGAAAATCATAGAAATCTAAATTTCAGCATTTGAAGCATGTGTCTTTAAATTTTCATTGCCTTTCGACAATTTCAACATATAGAAATATTCTTGTTAATATTAGAAATACATTATCATATAATGACGTCACGTGACGTCATATGACATTTATTTTCACAAAATGTTTAAAACTTCTAGAGACCTATATACTGACTAAATATCAACTTTCTATCTTAAATAGGACAGATTTTATAAGCATTTAAAAATTTACGACCTTGGTTCGAATCTTGGATTCGCTATAGAACCATGGACTTTTCGAATTTTGAAAAACGGACACCGGGATGCACAACTAGAACTTAATATACACAATCTGTGAAAATTTGATGAAAATCGGTTCACAAACAATGGCTGTAGACCGCGTACAAACTTTTGTAGCATATTTCAAATGTGACGTCACATGACGTCATAGGCATATGAAAATCATAGAAATCAAAATTTCCTCACGTGACTAATAAGTCATAAAAATTTCTTCGTCCTAGGAGTATTGCAACATAGAAAAATAAGCGTTTAGTTAGGAAGAAAAAAAGAATAATAAGAAGAAGAAGAAGAAGAAGAACTAGATGTCATTCGTTTAAACGAATGATAGGACTTTCTGCAAGCTGTGTTAATGCAAAAAGCAGGAGATAGAAGTTTCATGTAATGACTCACCTCTGGTAGTATTTCATGTTCGCTGAACAATTGAAATTATATTCCGAAATTAGTGCAAATGATAAGAATAAAAGTCTGTGACGTCACATGACGTCATATGACGTCATAACTCTAAACATATGTAGAAATTCTGCAGAACTGCAAACTGTTTAATTTCTTTCTATCTCATCCTGAAGCTCTCTAATCCTAAAATGAAATTTTCGATCCAATGTTCGAATCTTATTTCAGCCACAGAACTTCGGTCTTTCGGAATTTCGGTTAGCTGACAGGATATGCACACTTAACTTTCAAGATGTACCATCTGTGAAAATTTGAAGAAAATCCGACCGTAAATGGCGGCTGTAGAGCGTGAACACCATTTTTCACTATTTTTAGCTCTGACGTCACATGACGTCATAGTATGCTAAAGATGTTTTTGTTCAAAAGGGCATACTTTACTATCATAACTCTGAAATTTTCGTTATTCTGAACAACTGGCATCATGTCAAAATCATTGACCTAAAATGAAAATTAAGAAGTATGCTTATGACGTCACAAGACGTCATATGACGTCAAAACTCAAGATATATGTAGAAATTCTGCAGAACTGCAAACTGTGTAAGGTTCAACCTTCTATCTCATCCTCAAGCTCTTTAATCCTAAAATGAAATTTTCGGTCCTATGTTCGAACCTTTTTTCAGCCACAGAACTTCAGTCTTTTGGAAGTTTGGTTAGCTGACAGGATATGCACACCTGAGTTTCAAAAGGTACCATCTGTGAAAATTTGAAGAAAATCTGACCATAAATGACGGCTGTAGAGCGCGAACACCATTTTTCACTATTTTTTGCTGTGACGTCATGTGACGTCATAGGGTGCTAAAGATGCTTTTGTTCAAAAGCAAATACTTTGCTTTCATAACTCTGAAATTTTCATTATTCTGAACAACTGGCATCATGTCGAAATCATTGTCCTAAAATGAAAATTAAGAAGTATGCTTATGACGTCACATGACATCATATGACGTCATGACTCAAAATATTTGTAGAAATTCTGCAGAACTGCAAACTGTGTAAGTTTCAACTTTCTATCTCATCCTGAAGCTCTTTTATCCTAAAATGAAATTTTCGGTCCTATGTTCGAATCTTATTTCAGCCACAGAACTTCGGTCTTTCGGAATTTCGGTTAGCTGACAGGATATGCACACCTTTGATTCAAGATGTACCATCTGTGAAAATTTGAAGAAAATCCGACCATAAATGACGGCTGTAGAGCGCGAACACCATTTTTCACTATTTTTAGCTGTGACGTCATAGGGTGCTGAAAATCATTGAAATCAAAATTTCCTCACGTGACTAATAAGCCATAAAAATTTCATCGTCCTAGGACTATTGCAACATATAAAAATAAGCGTTTAGTTAGGAAGAAGAAAAGAATAATAATAATAATAAACATAACAAACCCAATAGGACTTTCTGCTTTAGGCAGAAAGTCCTAATAAACAGTACAAACCCAATAGGACTTTCTGCTTTAGGCAGAAAGTCCTAATAAAAGACAAACCCAATAGGACTTTCTGCTTTAGGCAGAAAGTCCTAATAAAAAACATAACAAACCCAATATGACTTTCTGCCGAAAGGGCAGAAAGTCCTAATAAAAAAACAGTACAAACCCAATATGACTTTCTGCCTGTAGGCAGAAAGTCCTAATAACTAGATTTCATTCGTTGATACGAATGATAGGACTTTCTGCAACATTTTGAAATGTAAAGATTAATACCGTTAGAAAGAATATATATATATATATATATATATATATATATACAGAAAGAATATATTTCCTACCTTTTAGTGTTTTTTTCGTATGGACTTCTCATGCATGAATTTTGTGAAGTAAGCCATATGTCAAAAATAAATAAATCTTTATTTTGATATCGCTTTCTTATAACTTGACCAATTTTAGTTGTTGTTGTTGTTGTTGTATTGAGGTTTACCGTCGCTATGATAGTATTTCAATCATATAGAGACGTTCAGCTAATTACAGGTGGAGGAAGACCCCGAGTACACAGAGGTACCCGGATAGAACTACCGACCTACCACAAGCCAGCTGGAAGGCTTCCTCACATGAAAAATCCGAAGTCCCTACCGGAATTCGAACCCACATCGGTGAGGGGCTGAGAGATTCCAATTTTAGTATTCTAAATAAATGTCCTGAAAATCCCTACAATTCAATTGTAGCATATTTGGGTCTAGTTTTATAGGTTTTCAAAATATAAGCAATTAAACTTAAACCTATTAATTCTGCATATCAAAATTCTTTTTTTTTTTAATTTCGTGTACAGCCGCGGGAATAAAACCGTAAATGCTACCATGCAATAGATTCGTCGACGCGTGTAGCCTCGTGAGTTAAATTTCAATAATGCTTGTACATACGATGGAGACGACTGTAGTACGTTATAGTTAGTGTTTATTAAGAGAGAATTTAACAGTTAAGAAGCCAGAACGAGAATAGCGAGTGACAGCTTCTTAACTGTTAAATTCTCTCTTAGTGTTTGAAATTATATTTTGTCCGATGAAATCATTCCATTTTTTTCAAATTTTTGTCTCCATTTAATTAATTTAATCGGCATCAACTTGTCACTAAACACTATTCCGCTAAATCAGCTGATAAATTTAAAACCAGCTTCAAGCACCTTCACTGCGCATGTGCGTCGAGTTGTGTCGAGAAGCGGAGCTTTATGTGTTCACCAATATGGACTAAGACCACAATTTCCTGCCCTTGGTTACTCTGTATCCGGATGTGCCTACACAGAAAAAAGTGACCCTATTTAATGCTTAATTAAGGTGAGTTTTTGACTGAGGGACATGCAAAAAAGGATTAAATTCTATAGAACACAGTTAAATAGTCATAAAATGCCCAATTTGTATGGAGGCTATGCGTTGCCAAAAATCCAGCTTTGTTGATCTGAGTTGAACAGTTTATTTTTCGACAAAATACACAATTCATTTGAATTCCTTAGTATTTAAATTCCAGAGATACATTCTTGGACTGAATTTGCCAATGCAACATTGTAGATACGTATTTCAACAAAATGCATTTTGATAAACTACAAAACGCCTTCTTACTTTAACGCTCGCAACTTTACATTGTCCGACCATCATGATTCGGCTCAGCTTAATCCAGGTTTACACGTTTGCAATGTTGATAAATAAGCTCCGCCCATTTCCCCGCCCACTACATCATCGTAAATAAACGTAATTGTCCGCTCACTTTCGGTATTTTCCGACAACGACTGGCAAATCTCCACGCAGTTATCTCCCATGTACGAATAAGGGAAGTGTTGCAGCGTGTAGGTCTACACATTTAATGTAAATGCATGATGAGAATTAAACAGTATCACAATTATTTACTAAGCATCATGTGTTTCAGTTGCATGAGTGCCATTGTATGCAGGTATTGAATCAACATCGGAAGATATAAAAAAGATTAGTTTTTGAAACGTACCCCACCTACATTGTAAAGCCAGTAATATAAGCGCAACATGGCGTAAATTTATATTTAGATTTTTATATCCCTGGCCAGGATTTTAACTTTGATGTTTTTTAGTCGAGCCACCAAAGCCACATGATAAGAGAACCCACTTCACCACAACTGAGATTTTTTCAAACTTTAATATCTAGCCACTGCCATTACTGGTGTTGTGAATTCGCGCTCAATGCCACTTTCATAAAAAAACCGTTTTTTTTCTTTTCACAATTTTCAGAAAAACAATGCATAATTTTCACAAACAGAGCTGAGGTGTACCGGACTCAATTTTTTGAATAGCAATTCAAGAACACATCCAAAATTAAGGTGCCTTAAGTAGTCAATATTGACTATTGGCAGTATACAGTTCAAGTTGAAGTATTCATTATGTCTTTAATCAGGATATGTTCTATAAAGATATAAGATATCTCCTGCTTTAATAAAGATTGATCCTTTGCTTGTCACCTAGTATATTAATGTTTTGAATGCAAAAAAGTGTCTGACTTCCAATATTATTTTGAATCTCTGTGTTTGTTCATATACATACCTGCAGATTGATCAATTTCTTTAAGAAAATACACAAAAGTTACATGCCATCAACTGTCTGTGTCTTAATCCAACTCTTAATGTTTTTTTTCCAGACAGTAAAAATTACTGCTTGACTATAAATCAAGATTTTTTTATGCAAAACAAATATATTTATAGAAGGAATAAGTCAAATTGATATTTAAGGTTCAGTTAAGTTGCTGCTTTACTATTGTCCAATTTTCAAGTCTAAACAGATGGAAGATTTGCTACAGATAGATATATACAATAACTTTTACAGGCCAAATTCTGGCTGCTGCCTTTCCTAGTAATATTAAGTAAAATTTAATTACTATATCACAAATATAACCTTAATATTAGGGTATGACTGGATAAGAAAAAAGAGAAAAATAGAAAACAAATCTATGCAGTTTCTAATGTAAAGCTTTCATTTCTTAATATTCACTTATAACGTTAGTAAAATTAAAACCAAAATTATGAAGCTTAAATGTCTGTACTTAGCAATTTTCCTTTCATAGATCTACATAACATTTTTTTCAACCATGTTTTCATTTTACCATGTATATATTAAAAGAGTCTAAAGGTAAGTATAATGATTAACAATTGATGTATATAAAATTATTGTATCTACAAAGTATCATTTTTGACTCAGGTAAATACGAAATCTTTCTGTACTTACCGATTTATCATGGTGTAAGAGTTACCTCTCTTTATTTTCCGCTCGTGAAATTTGGCTCCGCCTTTAAATCTTCGCCTATTTCCGTGATACTGCCATATATGGAAGTTGCAAAATCGCCTACAAATGTTAATCGCGTAGAAATGTAAAAGTCAAGTATGCAGTTGTAAACCTGAGAGTGTTTTCTGATGCGGCTCCATTCTCGAACATCTTGATGTACGGCGTAAAACGTGTCGTGTATATCGTTGTACATTTCGTAAATTTGAGTTTGAAAAATTATAAATATTATTTGCATTTTATCTTAGCTGCATGTTACCAAATTACATTCTAGCAGCAAAAACGTTACTAGCTAAATCGAGATAATCAAAACGCACAATACGAGCACAATATGTACCTCTCGGATAAACGTTTATACTTTTACAAATCTGTTTAGTTGAACTGAAGTATAACTTGTCATGATTACAAGGCTGGATTTTTGGCAACGAATAGCCTCCATAAATTTGAAGGCATTATTGCACAACAATCTTAATAGTTTAGCATTACTGAGAGGGGAATTTTTGAGAAAAATGGTGTGAAATGGCCGACCGGTGCACTAAATTCATACGCATGTTATTTGGCCTTAAATAGGTCAAAAAGTAGTCGGGTGACCCCATGTTTAAAATGTACAGAATTATTTCTCTTGAATAGATCTATCTAATGAGGGTAAGTTTGGATGTTAATTTCCCTTACAGAAATTGTCATTTGTATATATGCTTATATAGAACATATAGTAAATTTAAATTGTGGTCTTAGTCCATATCACGCATGTGTAACGTGTTACAGGGATTTTTTATGTGAACGCATGAACATCGACAAAAAATAATACACAGCGACCATAGAGAACAAACATTTACTCACCAGCATTCTGATTAATCCAAAATAACAAAAGAACTCTACCCTTCCACTTAGTTTAGTTTAAACATGTATTATTGCCTAAGTAATGATGATGCAACATTGAAGATTTTAAAAAATAAGTAAGAGGGTCTGACCACAAGTTCTAACAACATTTGTATCGGTCATCGCTTTAAAGACACTTGTGTAATTTCAATGTCTACACATGTTAACACAGAATGGGCAATATATAACTAATTACTAAACAAAGCAATTAAGTAAATATCCAATTAAATAAATTCAAATTGAAAAATGTATATAAATAATGAGAAGAAAAGAAAGAAAAAAACACTAACAAACAAGGGTTACTTAAATGGAAAAAAAAATAATGTCCAAAACACAACATATATAGGTGCAGATATATGAACCTTTCTAAACAGTATCTTTTATTCAAATCTCAATCACCACTTTTTTTTGCCGAAGAGATCAAAGTCGGCTTCCGGTTCAATACTCATTTGGAGCGTAGATCTTCACAGCTATACACAGCTAGAGCGACGCATTGACCTTTGACATAACATGTTACATGTCACGTGATGTAATTCACGCTGGGAACAGGTTGATAGGGCGGAGTCTAAAATATCAATACTATATTTGAAATGTGCAACTGCGTCAAAACATAATTTCAAACACTAAGTAGGTTAGTGTTATTTAGTAAGCATTAAGTCCATTAAATCGGTCGCGCGGCTTTGCCGCGCCTGACCGATTTAATTTCATTAATGCTTACTAAAAAAACACTAACCTATACTTAATTAACACTGACTAATTTAGAGTTTGCCCCGCCCTATTACTGCGTTATGCTGCTATATTAGGAGATGGCGCCATATCAGCGTCTTGTTAAAGTATTCACACACGTGCACGTATAATATAGATGTAACACATAAATTTCGCGCATTTTTTGACCGTCGGCTCATTTCTCTTTCAGATTTCAATCAATTTATGTGATGGCTGTTTTTTTTAAATTTATTTATCTTATTTTAATTAGTTAAGACATCAGAAAAATCAACTGATTGACATTAAGGAAAGAACGAAATATGTAAATAATAATCGTTTAAAAAAGTCGGTATCAGCGGAAGATATCAAGGCTAGGAATACCCCGGAAATACCAAATCAAACGAGTTAATACATGATCTGTAAGTTGTTTAAAAACGTTATATCACTTATTTCAATTCTTGTATTTACCAAAATTTGTAAACATAGGTACTGGTATAGCTCCCTTGCTTGGCGCTCAGCTTAATAAGGGTAGTTCCAGGACTGATGGCCCGGTGTCCGGATAATGTGACTGGGTGTGGTATCATGCCAACTGTCTACGACGTGATACTGTGCAGTGTGACAACACTACATTTGTCTCAAGTAGACATTGTCTCCAAGAGACTTAAATACTGTCGGTGGGACGTTAAACCTAATATACTGTACTTGTATTTTAGTATTTAATTTAGCATCTTTTTCTTTCCTTAGGAGTCCTTTTGCAAAAAATATTTCCGAAACTCCTCATTCTTATGTAAATGTTTATCTATAAACATGATTATTTAAGCAACTTTTCTTAATGTTTACAAAAGACGTCAACATGCGCCAGTGTGCACACCTCGTGTGTAGGGATCGATGTAGTAAACACTGCCATATATGATATCACGTGAATAGGGCGGAGAATAATTTGAAATAATGACATGCGCATTTCGCCGTAAACTCTTAACAGTTAAATCACAATTAAATAGACAAGTCTCGCAAAATCAAGAACTCTTAACAAATTAAATCGACCAGGAATTTGAAATTTTGGGCTCACTGATTAGGTAGAAATAGCGGGCAAACTCTAAACAAAGTTACTCCATTTGGCCCTTTTAGCTAACGGACAAATTAGCTTGCAGCGTCTTGAACGGTTGATCATTTTGTTTCAAACGTCTACACTTATACACGCCCATTGTATCTCAAGCTGGCAATTAAATTACATTGTACTCTAACATATATTTTCACATAGCTTATCATTTATCATAAATTTGGATTGATGCAACAATAAAGTCGGGAAATTGCAATGTTTCAACAACGGTCTAAATGACATGTGTCAAAACGCTCAAAGGATTATGGGTAACGCAGCGCTGCAACTGATATGTATAAGTAACGTAAATAAAATGATTTGACAAAACATTAAATCATTGTCAACACTTGTAAAGTGTGTTTGTTTGTTGGGTTTAACGTCCCTCCGACAGTAATTCAGTCATTTGGAGACGATGTCTACTTCATGCGGGTATAGGGCTGCCACACTGCAGTATCACGCCGTAGACATGTGGCATGATACCACACCCAGTCACATCATCCTGATACCGAGCTAACCAATCCTGCAAATACCCTTATATGTTGAGCGCCACTCAAGGGAGATATAACATTAAAAATTTTTACGACTTTGGTATGTCGTGGTCGGGGATCGAACCCACGACCTCCCGCTCCCGAGGCGGACGCTCTAACCACTCGGCCACCGGAAAGGGTAACCTTGTTTAGCTAGTAATATCAATATGATATAAGTAAAAAGTTATTTTTGCAATTTATATGACTAATACATAGCTGTAAACTCACATTTTCCGAAAATGCTTCAATTAACGTGAAAGCGAAAGTAGAATATTTTTCGATTTTTTTTTACACTTTGGTTTATATTCGTATTTTTGATGTAACTTCCTTATACTTTAATCAATTTCAAAACTTTAAGTACCAAAATAACCGTCTTAGAATTCTCTACATCTCACTCGCTTAAGATGTAGACTTATTTCTAATGTGTTTTAAGATATTAGCCGTACAAAATTGACAACACGGCAGAATCGCTGAAATTCTGCATGTTTAAATTCTTATTTTTGATGTAACTTCCTTATACCTTGTTCAATTTCAAAACTTAAGATACCAAAATAATCGTCTAGAAATTCTCTACATTTCACACGCTTTATGTTTAGGAATATTACTAATAGTTTTTGAGATACAAGCTCTTAAACCTCCTGAAAAATGAAAAAATCACCAAAACGACATGCACGAATTTCGTTTTTTCCCATTACTCCATAAATCTTAGGCCAATCATTAAACTTTAGGCATCAAAAGAACGGCCAAACATTGCTCTACAAAAATTCTTCATCATCATATTTTCAAAAATTAAAGGTTTTCGAGGTATAAACTGTTAAACACACTGGGGGTTACCAAATTTTCATTTTCCGCGATAACTCAACCAATTCAACCCCGATCATCAAAAACTAAATATCATCTGAAAGTTCTTTCTAAGCACTACAAATTATATGCATAGTGTCTCGATAAAATATTTACCGTTTTTGAGATATTTATTGCCGAAGAAAAAGCCGATAATTGATATATGACCTTGACCTTTGGGATTTTCCGGAAACGAAATTGACATGGCTCCATAAAATCTAATACTGCATCTTCAGACAAAATTTCAAGCAAATCATACAAAAAATAAAGTCTACAGGGCTTAAAAACGGTTAAGTTTTAATGCGAAAGTTTTATTAGCATTATGACGTTATGTGACGTCATATGGCGTTCATCTTTTTGGAATATAAAGAAAACCTAGAGACTAATATTTAGTCCCAATATCAGGTTTCTAGCTCTTCTGGAAGCGATTTTATACGCATTTGAAATTTGACGTCATTAATTCGAATCTTGTATTCGCCATAAAACCTTTGCCTTTTCGAATTTGGAAAAACGGACACCGAAAGGCACAACTAGAGCCTTATATACACATTCTGTGAAATTTTGATGAAAATCGGTCCAGAAATAATGGCTGTAGACCGCGTACAAACTTTTTCACCTGACGTCAAATCTGACTTTATATGACGTCATATGAATATATATTTCATTGCATCCAAAAGCTCATGGTTTGAAATAAATGCCATAAAATTTTCATTGTTCTGAGTCAATGGCAACACCTCGAAATTAACACAAATATAAGAGAAAGAAAAAAAGAATAACTAGATTTCGTTTGCACGACAAACGATAGGACTTTCTGCAAACCTTTAAAATCTCAATCAATTGAAAATTATTGATATGGAATACGCAGAAAATATAAGGTTTCTAGAGTGTAACCTATACATTCTTTGAAAATTTTAGACGAACTCATCAATTCATAATGTCTGCAGAGTGCTTACAAACTTTTTGATCTGACGTCTTTTCTGATGTCATATGAATAAGAATATTATTGCATATGAAAATTCAGCATAACATATGCCATAATATTTTTGTAATTCTGGACCATTGGGATCACATTGAATTTATTGCACCAGAAATGAAAACATATTATAATCCCATTACGTAAACTGACCTCTAGCCTATGGAAATCTAAAAAAAACGTTTTGAATTACAACAGGTGTGAATTTCAGCTTTTACCTCGAAAAGGGTCTCTGAAATACTAAACTTAATTTCGAGGTCATATTTTCGAAACTTGGTTTCACCACAGAACCTTGGTCTTTTCAAATCTGGGAAAACGTTTATAATAGTGCACATCTAGAACGTAATATACACATTTTGTGAAAATATCGAGAAAATCCACGAAGAAATGAAGGCTGTAGAGCGCGAACAAACTTTTGTAGCAAATCTCAAATTTGACGTCATGTGACGTCATACGAATATGAAAATAATAGATTCTAAAATTTCATCGCGTTAGGTATGTGCTATTAAATTTTCGTGATTCTAGACCGCCAGGAACCTCTTGAAATAGCCACCTCTTTTGGAAGAAAAGAATAATAATAATAATAAAAAACAGTACAAAAACAATAGGTCTTTCTGCTAGAGGCAGAAAGCCCTAATAAAAAACATTACAAAAACAATAAGTCTTTCTGCTAGAGGCAGAAAGCCCTAATAAAAAACATTACAAAAACAATAGGTCTTTCTGCTAATGGCAGAAAGCCCTAATAACTAGACTTCGTTTGTCCCACAAACGATAAGGGCTTTCTGCGCTGCAACTCAGTTTAAGCCTGATCGGCTGAAAAGAATTTGTTCATAAACAATATCGACATCCCAAATTTACGTTTCTCTGTGGTATAATAACTGCATTTCCATATTGAGAATATATGTGTTCTGCCTAACTTAGTTCATTTCACATGTATCCTTTCTTTAATATGAAACAATTTTCCCTGTTGTTCATTTAAAAGAAGGTAAAATTACACATAAAGTACATGATGAACAACGAGATATTTTCAATACACATTTTATTTACTATTTACCTTGTCTTTATTTTCATATATCAATATTGAATAAAGGACACTAAATTAAAGTATGAATTTTATACACTAGACATTTCTATTACAAAGAAAACATATATAGAGATAAACCGAACAAATATAGTAGACCGCGGCCTCACATGAGCACAGGTAAAAGTTGTACCTTTACTGTTTGCTTACAGTGACGCCCAGTAGATTTCTCAACAGAACTTAACATTCTACTTTATATACATATAACTATTTGACATTCCAGTGGTATCTGAATTAACTGAAACACATTTTTAAATTTTAAAACCTGTTTAATTTGGCTGAAAATATTAAAGCATAGTTACATTATTGATTTACAACGGCTATTACTTCGGTATCCATACCATATAACGCTTAATATGTTTAAATAATAAGAATGAATAGTTTATTGATAGCGTTTGAATTGCGCATTTACACTTTTATGATTTTTGTCATTTTTCATGTAACTTTCTTATATCATGACCAAATAAGAAAAGTAGGGTACCATTAGAAAGGTCATTAAATTCCCAACATTTCACATGCTTTATATATGGACCTATGTTTAACTGCTTTTGAACTATGGACGCTTAAACCACGGAAAAAATGCAAAAATATCCAAAATTTTTACTTCATGAACGATAATTTAATAACTATTCTTTGGATCTTTAAAACCTGCATATCGTTCGAAAGGAAATTGATTGGGCTATAAATCATGTCCATCATGATATTTACAAAAATCAATATTTTTTGAGATACATGCACTTTTCTACACTAGGTATAGCGCTGTTTTCGCTGTTCCGCCATTGATGTGCCATATCAAGCCCGATCTTCAAAAATATTTTGTCATCAGAAAGAGCTTCAAAAGCACTATTAAAAATACGCATATTGTCTCGATAGAATGTTTTTCGTTTTTGAGATATTACAGGTCAAAAGAAAAAACGATAATTGATATATGACCTTGACCTTTAAGATTTTCCGGAAACGGAAATGATATTTTACAATGATACCCTATGGTGCAGATTCAGAGAAAATTTGAAGCCAATCGATCAAGAAATTTAGAGTACAGGGCTGAAAAACCGTTTGTATTTGTTTCAGAATTGTTATTAATATTATGACGTCAAATGACGTCATATTACGTCAACTTTCACATAATATAAAGAAGACATCAATGAGCATATGTGGTGTTAATTTCAGATTTCTAGCTTACATAGGAGCTACAAAATACTTAAAACTATTTTAAGGTCCAAAGTTCGAAACTTGGTTTAACCACAGAACCTTGGTCTTTTCGAATCTGGGAAAACCTATATAATCATGCACATCTAGAACGTAATAGACACATTTTGTGAAAATATCGAGAAAATCTGCCAAGAAATGAAGGCTGTAGAGCGCGAACAAACTTTTGTAACAAATTTCAAATTTGACGTCATGTGACGTAATAGGAATATAAAAATCATAGATTCTAAAATTTCATCGCGTCTGGTATGACCTATTAAATATTCGTGATTCTAGACCGTCAGGAATCTATTGAAATAGCAACCTCTTTTGGAAGACAAGAATAATAATAATAATAACTAGATGTCATTCGTGAAAACGAATGATAGGACTTTCTGCAAGCTGTGTTAATGCAAAAAGTAGGAGATAGAAGTTTCATGTAATGACTCTCCTCTGGTAGTATTTCATGTTCATGCTGAACAATTGACATTATATTCCGAAATTAGTGCAAATGATAAGAACTAAGTATTAGTCTGTGACGTAACATGATGTCATATGACGTCAGGACATGACTGCAAGCTTGATTTCTAGTTGAAAGGGCCTATGTTCGAATCTCACTTCAGCCACAATACTTCGGTTTTTCGGAATTAAGGTTAGCTGACAAAATATTCACACCTTAGTTTCAAGATGTACCATCTGTAAAAATTTGAAGAAAATCTGATCATAAATGGAGGCTGTAGAGCGCGAACACCATTTTTCACTATTTTTAGCTCTGATGTGAGGTGACGTCATAGGGTGCTGAAAATGCTGATGCTCAAAAGCGCATACTTTACTGCAATAACTCTGAAATTTTCATTATTCTGAACAACTGGCATCATGTCGAAATCATTGCCCCAAATTAAAATTAAGTGGTATGCTTATGACGTCCTATGACGTCACGATTCAAAATACTTGTAGAAATGCTGCAGAACTGCAAACTGTGTAAGTTTCAACTTTCTATCTCATCCTGAAGCTCTTTAATCCTGAAATGAAATTTTCGGTCCCATGTTCGAATTTTATTTAAGCCACAGAACTCCGGTCTTCCGGAATTTCGATTAATGGAAAGGATATACACATCTTAATTTCAAGTTGTACCATCTGTGAAAATTTGAAGAAAATTCGACAATAAATGGCGGCTGTAGAGCGTGAACACCATTTTTCACTATTTTTAGCCCTGGCGTCACATGACGTCATAGGGTGCTGACGATGCTTTTGTTCAAAAGCGCATGCATTACTGTCATAACTCTGAAATTTTCATTATTCTGAAAAGCTGGCATCATGTCGAAATCATTGCCCTTAAATGAAAATTAAGATGTATGCCTATGACGTCACATAACGTCATATGACGTCACAACTCAAAATATATGTAGAAATTCTGCAGAACTGCAAACTGTGTAAGTTTCAACCTTCTATCTCATCCTGAAGCTCTTTAATCCTAAAATGAAATTTTCGGTCCTATGTTCGAATCTTACTTCAGCCACAGAATTTCAGTCTTTCGGAATTTCGGTTAGCTGACAGGATAAGCACACTTATCTTTCAAGATGTACCATCTGTGAAAATTTGAAGAAAATCCGACCATAAATGGCGGCTGTAGAGCGTGAACACCAGTTTTCACTACTTTTAGGTCTGACGTCACATGACGTCATAGTGTGCTGAAGATGCTTTTGTTCAAAAGGGCATACTTTACTGTCATAACTCTGAAATTTTCATTATTCTAAACAACTGGCATCATGTCAAAATCATTGCCCTAAAATGAAAATTAAGAAGTATGCTTATGACGTCACATGACGTCATATGACGTCACGACTCAAGATATATGTAGAAATTCTGCAGAACTGCAAACTGTGTAAGGTTCAACTTTCTATCTCATCCTGAAGCTCTTTAATCCTAAAATGAAATTTTCGGTCCTATGTTCGAATCTTATTTCAGCCACAGAACTTCGGTCTTTCGGAAGTTCGGTTATCTGACAGGATATGCATACCTTAGTTTCACGATGTACCATCTGTGAAAATTTGAAGAAAATCCGACCATAAATGTCGGCTGTAGAGCGCGAACACCAGTTTTCACTATTTTTTGCTGTGACGTCACATGACGCCATAGGGTGCTGAAGATGCTTTTGTTCGAAAGCGCATACTTTACTGTCATAACTCTGAAATTTACATTATTCTAAACAACTGGCATCATGTCGAAATCATTGCCCTAAAATGAAAATTAAGAAGTATGCTTATGACGTCACATGACGTCACGACTCAAGATATATGTAGAAATTCTGCAGAACTGCAAACTGTGTAAGTTACAACTTTCTATCTCATCCAGAAGCTCTTTAATCCTAAAATGAAATTTTTGGTCCTATGTGCGAATCTTATTTCAGCCACAGAACTTCAGTCTTTCGGAATTTCGATTAATGGAAAGGATATGCACACCTTAGTTTCAAGATGTACCATCGGAATTTCGGTTAGCTGACAGGATAAGCACACTAATCTTTCAAGATGTACCATCTGTGAAAATTTGAAGAAAATCCGACCATAAATGACGGCTGTAGAGCGCGAAAACCATTTTTCACTATTTTTAGGTGTGACGTCTTGTGACGTCATAGGGTGCTGAAAATCATTGAAATCAAAATTTCCTCACGTGACTAACAAGCCATAAAAATTTCATCGTCCTAGGACTATTTCAACATATAAAAATAAGCGTTTAGTTAGGAAGAAAAAAAGAATAATAATAATAAACATAACAAACCCAATAGGACTTTCTGCTTTAGGCAGAAAGTCCTAATAATAATAATAAACAGTACAAACCCAATAGGACTTTCTGCCGAAAGGGCAGAAAGTTCTAATAATAATAACTAGACTTCGTTTGTCCCACAAACAATAAGGGCTTTCTGCGCTGCAACTCAGTTTAAGCCTGATCAGCTGAAAAGAATTTGTTCATAAACAATGTCGACATCCCAAATTTACGTTTCTCTGTGGTATAATACCTGCATTTCCATATTGAGAATATATGTGTTCTACCTAACTTAGTTCATTTCACATGTATCCTTTCTTTAATATAAAACAATTGTCCCTGTTGTTCATTTAAAAGAACGTAAAATTACACATAAAGTACATGATGAACAACGAGATATTTTCAATACACATTTTATTTACTATTTACCTTGTCTTTATTTTCATTTATCAATGTAAAAATGTTATATTTAGATTTAGAAAATATGGTTGTGATTATAAGTACATGTTGTTGTTGGTTTATACTTCACCACCTTAAGGATTGCTGATCACTCTAGACTCATCATTTTAAAGACCAGTTTAGCCCATGAGCCTATGAAGCAGAGGGTCCAGACCAGCATTTAACTAGATAAGCCACTGACAGACATGTACAACCCTGATAGGGAATATTTTGGAGATCAGTATGGAAAATTTTCTTGGGGTTAATTACAGATATTAATTTTGTTTTGGCGCTAATTTTTATGGACAGGGTCAAATTGGGGAAGTTTGATTGGTTGGGGGTATTGGGAGAAAGCATCTTGAGAGAGGGGCGAGAGTCAGTTGGGTATGAGCCTGTAAGGAGAGAACAATATTGAGGCCCGTGGGAGTGGTTGTGATAATCGAGGGAAAGTCTAAACACATCGATGTTTGAGAGACTAAGGAACGAAGGATGAAAGGAAAGTTATAGGAAGGAAGAACAAAAAGGTATGACAGGATATGTTATTATATGATTTGTTTTATTTAGTCTGATCTTGATAGTTATGTACATGTTTTAGAAAGCAATGTTTCATGAAGTTTAATTTGAAATAGGAAATCTGATGCACTTTATGGTTGTATCCTACATATAAATGTTAAATTACAGTTATTAGTTAAAGTCTATGTAAATCTCAGACAAGTAAGAATTGTCTTACTTGTAGATCCCGGGGACCGGAGGCAGAAGGCCTAGAAGGAGGGCAGCCAGGTCAATGATAACGGTTGGATAAAGAGAAGATGTATAAACTGTGCACCCAACAGAAGACTGTAAACATTAGTGAACCAGAATACTAACATTTGTTACTTATGAAATACCTGCTTATGTTTGAAAGATCATTGTGTAATCAGCATATAAATATCTTGTCAACTTGTTTTTTTTTGTTTATTAAATATTATTGTAAACTACACTGTATCAGTTCTGGTTGCATCTAACCACAAAAATTAAGTCTTCCACTTCATCGCAAGTGGCATCGTGACAATCAATATTGAATAAAGGACACTAAATTAAAGTATGACTTTTATACACTAGACATTTCTTTTACAAAGAAAATATATATAGAGATAAACAGAACAAATATAGTAGGCCGCGGCCTCACATGAGCACAGGTAAACATTGTACCTTTACTGCTTACTTACAGTGACGCCCAGTAGATTTTTCAATAGAACTTAACATTCTACTTTATATACATATAACTATTTGACATTCCAGTGGTATCTAAATTAATTGAAACACATTTTAAAATTTTAAAACCTGCTTAATTTGGCTGAAAATATTAAAGCATAGTTACATTATTGATTTACAAATGCTATTACTTCGGTATCTATTATATAACGCTTTATATATGTTTAAAAATAAGAATGAATATTTATTGATTGCGTTTGAATTGCGCATTTACACTTTTTATCATAGTTCTTTTTCTCATGTAACTTTTTCCAAATAAGAAAATCAGGGTACCGTTAGAAAGGTCATTAAATTCCCAACATTTCACACGCTTTATGTATGGACCTATTCATAACTGCTTTTGAAGTATGAACGCTTAAACCTTGGAAAAAATGCAAAAATATGCCAAAATATGTTCATGACATTTACTTCATGAACGATAATTTAATAACTATTCTTTGGATCTTTAAAAGCTGCATATCGTTCGAAAGGAAATTGATTGTGCTATAAATCATGATCATAATGATATTTACAAATATCAATATTTTTTTAGATACATGCAGTTTTCTACACTACGTATAGCGCCGTTTTCGCTGTTCCGCCATTACTGTGCCATATCAAGCCCGATCTTCAAAAATATTTTATCATCAGAAAGAGCTTCGAAAGCACTAATAAAAATACGCATATTGTCTCGATAGAATGTTGTTTGTTTTTGAGATATTTAAGGTCAAAAGAAAAAACGATAATTGATATATGACCTTGACCTTTGAGATTTTCCGGAAACGGAAATGATATTTGACAATGAGATGCTATGGTGCAGATTCAGAGAAAATTTGAAGCCAATCGGTCAAGAAATTTAGAGTACAGGGCTGAAAAACCGTTTGTATTTGTTTCAGAATTGTTATTACATTATGACGTCAAATGACGTCATATGACGTCAAATGTCACAGAATATGAAGAAGACATCAATGAGCATATGTGGTGTCAATTTGAGATTTCTAGCTTACATAGGAGCTACAAAATACTTAAAAAACATCTTAAGGTCCAAAGTTCGAAACTTGGTTTAACTACAGAACCTTGGTCTTTTCGAATCTGGGAAAATCTATATAATCATGCACATCTAGAACGTAATGGACACATTTTGTGAAAATATCCAGAAAATCCGCCAAGAAATGGAGGCTGTAGAGCGCGAACGAACTTTTGTAACAAATGTCAAATCGTCTTGAAACTTTCAACAATTCGTTTGCTTTATATATTTGCTTTTTACAGATTAAGAAAAAGAAACTGTGAAACATTTATAAAACAAAGCAAGGGTCAGGACTGCCACAAAATACGCCCATCACAGTATGGGGACTCTCAGAAATAGCTCAGAGAAACCTAAATCCCATTAGTTAATGAATGTTACTTATTAAAACAATCATGTTGAAAGTTTGAAAAGGATTGGGCTAACGGTATTGAAGTTAGAGCCTGGACAATCAAAATTTCAAGTATTTTGTGTACGTCAAGGGCCATAACTTCTAAGTCATTCAAGCGATAATGCTGGATATCGAACTCATCCGCGATATTATGGCCATGCACATGTGTGAAAAGTTTGAAAAGGATTGGACTAACGGTATTGAAGTTAGAGCCCGGACAATCACAATTTCAAGTATTTTGTGTACATCAAGGGCCATAACTTCTAAGTCATTCACGCGATAATGCTGGATATCGAACTCATCCGCGATATTATGGCCATGCACATGTGTGGAAAGTTTGAAAAGGATTGGGCAAACGGTATTGAAGTTAGAGCCCGGACAACAAATGTTCCACGCCCGCCCGCCCGCCCGCCGTGAGTGTTCACATAATACGCCCATCTAAAGATGGGCGTATAAAAAATCAATAGGTAGATATACATGTATTTGTCATTTTCTTAAGGTTTGCAGAAAGCCGTGAAAGCAAATGCAATAAGTTATCCGTGTAAGTTTTCTGGCTCTAGTATAATTTTACTAATTCATCGTAAATGCGACTCTTTTAGTAAAAAATGTACCACAATTCACTATTCAACGCAGGCACTCTTTCCTGCAAAAGAACAATCGGATCTTGCTCAACCAACCCAATGGCCGCTTTCATTTCTTTCTTCAAATTAATATATTTTCATGAATTAGCCCTATTAAGAAAAACAGAATAAATAAACATAACAAACCCTATACGTTTTCCGCAAGTTTGCGGAAAGCCGTGATAAGAAAAATAAACATAACAAACCCTATACGTTTTCCGCAGGTTTGCGGAAAGCCGTAATAAAAGCTTGAAGAAAGCCGTTATAACAAAGGCATATGCTTATCGGTCCTGGTGTACACCATTGCATCTTAAAATGCACCTCATTCTCTCAAATACGCATCGCAATGCACCTTTCAACATGGGCACTCTTTCCTGCGTAGGAACGTCCGGATCGCGGGTAACCAACCCAATAACCGCCTTCTTTCCTTACTTCAAATTGCTAGATTTTTGTATACAAGCCCTTATCCGAAAAACGTGAATATCTGCCATGTTTGTTGACGGAATTACTTGAAATTTTCAGGACTTTTTGCACATTGTATGCTACGGCATTCGTGCCAATTTCAACTTAAACATCAATTTTTTTGTTAAATATTAACCAAACAAATATTCCTTGCAGCATACATCACTTCACTTTTCAGTGTGTAAATCCTGAAAAAATCATAATGATTGACTCAAACTTCATGAAGCTACAGCGTTTCAATTTCGTTAAAAGAACACTTTTTGTTTTCCTGCCATAACTCAACGGATTCAGAATGTTAGAATTTTTTTTTTTTTTTTTTAATGACGTCATAACCACGTGACTTAAGAGAAAATCATTCAGAAAAAAAAGAATGTAAACCTCTATGCCGATATGCTGTCCAATTTTCATTTTTCTAATGCATCATCAGGAGGCTTTGTTACATTAAAATGTAATTTTAGAACCTAAGTTCGATTCTCGGTTTTGCCATGAAATCTTTATATTTTCGAATTTGGAAATTTGAATGCCAAGGTCTAAATCTACATCCTAAAATACATCATCTGTGAAAATATCATAAAAATCGGAACAGAATTGAAGCCTTTAGAGCGCAAACAAACTTTTAAAGCAGACGTCAAATCTGACGTCATTTGACGTCATTAAAAATTAAAAATAAATAAATTTATAAATGTAAACTTTTTAATCGCTGCAATACAATTTTTAAAAAGATTGAGTGAAAAGTCATGATATGAGAGCGAAATAAATTTTTAAAAAAGTTGCTTTTTGTCGTTTTTATGACGTCATAATCACGTGACTTAAGAAAAATTCCTTTAAGAATAGAAAGAAGACCTCTATGCCGATATGCTGTCCAATTTTCATTCTTCTAACGCATTAGGTTCCCTTGTAACATTAAAATATAAATTTAGGACCTAAGTTCGAATCTTGGTTTTGCCATAAAATCTCATTTTTTTCAAATTTTGAAATTTGAATGCCAGGGTGCACATCTACCTTCTTAAATACATCTACTGTGAAAATATCAAGAAAATCAAACCAGAATTGAAGGCTCTAGAGCGCGAACAAACTTTTGAAGCTGACGTCAAATCTGACGTCAATTGACGTCATTGAAAATTAAAAATTATTGAATTTAAAAATTTATACTTTTTTGTCGAAGCATTTTAATTTTCATGTTGCTTGACCATTCGCAACATATATAAATTAACTCTTGAATTAGGTTGGAAGAAGTAGAATAATAACTAGACTTCTTTTGTTTTGAACAAAAGATAGGGCTTTCTGCACTGCAAACCATGACAAACCTGGTGTTTTTCCAATTTTGGCAAACCTATATAATCCTGCACAATGAAGTCTTAATATATAACTTCTGTGAAAATTCCATGCCAATCCGTCCATAAATGACGGCTGTGCAGCGCGGATGAACTTTGGTAGCTTTTTTAAGTTTTGATGTCATGTGACGTCATATGAAAATTTTACTCATTAAATCTTAATGTTCATGATTACCTACATAGGACATTAAATTTTCATTGTCTATGAACCTTTGCAAAATGAGTAAATTGACATTCAGGAATCGGAAATTCTCTACAATTTGATGACGTCTTATGACGTTCATCTTTACAAAATGCAAAGGAAACACAGAGACGTATAAGCTCGCTAAATATCAAATTTCTATCTCATCTAGAAACGATTTAATATGTATTTAAAATTTGACGTCCTTGGTTCGAATCTTGGATTCGTCAAAGAACCTTAGTTCTTTCGAATCTTGGCAAACCTATAGAATCCTGCACAATGAGGTCGTAATATATAACTTCTGTGAATATTCCATGCCAATCTATCAATAAATGACGGCTGTACAGAGCGGACAAACTTTGGTAGTTATTTAAAGTTCTGACGTCATGAGACGTCATATGAAAATTTTAAACATTGAATCTAAATGTTCCTGATTATGTACAAAGGACATTTAATTTGCATTGTCTATGAAGCTTTGCAACATGAGGAAAATTGACATCAAGAAATCGGAAATTCTATACAACTTGATGACGTCATATGACGTTCATCTTTACAAAATGCAAAGGAAACACAGAGATATATAATCTCGCCAAATATCAACTTTCTATCTCATCTAGAAACGATTTTATACGTATTTGAAATTTGTCGTCCTTGGTTCGAATCTTGGATTCGCCATAGAACCTTTGCTTTTTCGAATCTTGGCAAACCTATATAATCCTGCACAATGAGATCGTAATATATAACTGCTGTGATAATTCCATGCCAATCCGTCCATAAATGACGGCTGTACAGCGCGTACAAACTTTGGTAGCTATTTTTAGTTCTGACGTCATGTGACGTCATATGAAAATTTTAAACATTGGATAAAAATGAACATGATCACCTACAAAGGACTTTCAATTTCCATTGTTTATGAATCCTTGCAACATGAGTAAATTGACATCAAGAAATCGGAAATTCTATACAACTTGATGACGTCAAATGACGTCATATGACGTTCATCTTTACATAATGCCTAAAAGGAAACACAGAGACGTATAATCTTGCCAAATATCAACTTTCTATCTCATCTAGAAACGTTTTTTATATGGATTTGAAATTTGACGTCCTTGGTTTGAATCTTGGATTCGCCATAGAACCTTAGTTCTTTCGAATCTTGGCAAACCTATATAATCCTGCACAATGAGGTCGTAATATATAACTTCTGTGAAAAGTCCATGCCAATCCGTCCATAAATGACGGCTGTACAGCGCGTACAAACTTTGGTAGCTATTTTTAGTTCTGACGTCATGTGACGTCATATGAAAATTTTAAACATTGAATCTAAATGATCATGATTACCTACATAGGACATTAAATTTTCATTGTCTATGAGCCTTTGCAACAGGAGTAAATTGACATCAAGAATCGGAAATTCTATACAACTTGATGACGTCATATGACGTCATATGACGTTCATCTTTACAAAATGCAAAGGAAACACAGAGACATATAATCTCGCCAAATATCAACTTTCTATCTCATCTAGAATCGATTTTATATGGATTTGAAATTTGACGTCCTTGGTTCGAATCTTGGATTCGCCATAGAACCTTAGTTCTTTCGAATCTTTGCAAACCTATATAATCCTGCACAATGAGGTCTTAATATATAACTTCTGTGAAAATCCCATGCCAATCCGTCCATAAATGACGGCTGTACAGCGCGTACAAACTTTGGTAGCTATTTTTAGTTCTGACGTCATGTGACGTCATGTGAAGATAAAAATAATATATTCCAAAATGCCATTGCTTCAGGTGTCAGTTGATATAATTTCTTTGTCCTAGACCTTCAGCAACTTAATGAAATAACAACATGAAAAGGTTGGAAAAAAAGAATAATAACTAGACTTCTTTTGTTTTGAACAAAAGATAGGGCTTTCTGCACTGCAAACCATGACAAACCTGGTATTTTTCGAATTTTGGCAAACCTATATAATCCTGCACAATGAAGTCTTAATATATAACTTCTGTGAAAATTCCATGCCAATCCGTCCATAAATGACGGCTGTGCAGCGCGGATGAACTTTGGTAGCTTTTTTAAGTTTTGATGTCATGTGACGTCATATGAAATTTTTACTCATTGAATCTAAATGATCATGATTACCTACATAGGACATTAAATTTTCATTGTCTTTGAACCTTTGCAACATGAGTAAATTGACATTCAGGAATCGGAAATTCTCTACAATTTGATGACGTCATATGACGTTCATCTTTACAAAATGCAAAGGAAACACAGAGACGTATAAGCTCGCTAAATATCAAATTTCTATCTCATCTAGAAACGATTTTATACGTATTTAAAATTTGACGTCCTTGGTTCGAATCTTGGATTCGTCAAAGAACCTTAGTTCTTTCGAATCTTGGCAAACCTATAGAATCCTGCACAATGAGGTCGTAATATATAACTTCTGTTAAGATTCCATGCCAATCTATCAATAAATGACGGCTGTACAGAGCGGACAAACTTTGGTAGTTATTTATAGTTCTGACGTCATGTGACGTCATATGAAAATTTTAAACATTGAATCTAAATGTTCCTGATTATGTACAAAGGACATTTAATTTGCATTGTCTATGAAGCTTTGCAACATGAGGAAAATTGACATCAAGAAATCGGAAATTCTATACAACTTGATGACGTCATATGACGTCATATGACGTTCATCTTTACAAAATGCAAAGGAAAAACAGAGATATATAATCTCGCCAAATATCAACTTTCTATCTCATCTAGAAACGACTTTATACCTATTTGAAATCTTGGATTCGCCATAGAACCTTTGCTTTTTCGAATCTTGGCAAACCTATATAATCCTGCACAGTGAGATCGTAATATATAACTTCTGTGAAAATTCCATGCCAATCCGTCAATAAATGACGGCTGTACAGCGCGTACAAACTTTGGTAGCTATTTTTAGCTCTGACGTCATGTGAAGTCATATGAAAATTTTAAACATTGGATCAAAATGAACATGATCACCTACAAAGGACTTTCAATTTCCATTGTTTATGAACCCTTGCAACATGAGTAAATTGACATCAAGAAATCGGAAATTCTATACAACTTGATGACGTCAAATGACGTCATATGACGTTCATCTTTACAAAATGCAAAGGAAACACAGAGACGTATAATCTCGCCAAATATCAACTTTCTATCTCATCTAGAAACGTTTTTTATATGGATTTGAAATTTGACGTCCTTGGTTCGAATCTTGGATTGGCCATAGAACCTTAGTTCTTTCGAATCTTGGCAAACCTATATAATGCTGCATAATGAAGTCGTAATATATAACTTCTGTGAAAATTCCATGCCAATCCGTCCATAAATGACGGCTGTACAGAGCGTACAAACTTTGGTAGCTATTTTTAGTTCTGACGTCATGTGACGTCATATGAAAATTTTAAACATTGAATCTAAATGTTCATGATTACCTTCATAAGACATTAAATTTTCATTGTCTATGAGCCTTTGCAACATGAGTAAATTGACATCAAGAAATCGGAAATTCTATACAACTTGATGACGTCATATGACGTTCATCTTTACAAAATGCAAAAGAAACACAGAGATATATAATCTCGCCAAATATCAACTTTCTATCTCATCTAGAAACGATTTAATACGTATTTGAAATTTGTCGTCCTTGGTTCGAATCTTGGATTCGCCATAGAACCTTTGCTTTTTCGAATCTTGGCAAACCTATATAATCCTGCACAATGAGATCGTAATATAATTCTGTGATAATTCCTGCCAACCCCAAATGACGGATGTACAGCGCGTACAAACTTTGGTAGCTATTTTTAGTTCTGACGTCATGTGACGTCATATGAAAATTTTAAACATTGGATAAAAATGAACATGATCACCTACAAAGGACTTTCAATTTCCATTGTTTATGAATCCTTGCAACATGAGTAAATTGACATGAGTAAATTGACATCAAGAAATCGGAAATTCTATACAACTTGATGACGTCATATGACGTCATATGACGTTCATCTTTACAAAATGCAAAGGAAACACAGAGACATATAATCTCGCCAAATATCAACTTTCTATCTCATCTAGAATCGATTTTATATGGATTTGAAATTTGACGTCCTTGGTTTGAATCTTGGATTCGCCATAGAACCTTAGTTCTTTCGAATCTTGGCAAACCTATATAATCCTGCACAATGAGGTCTTAATATATAACTTCTGTGAAAATTCCATGACAATCCGTCCATAAATGACGGCTGTACAGTGCGTACAAACTTTGGTAGCTATTTTTAGTTCTGACGTCATGTGACGTCATGTGAAGATTAAAATAATATATTCCAAAATGCCATTGCTTCAGGTGTCTGTTGATAGAATTTCTTTGTCCTAGACCTTCAGCAACTTAATGAAATAACAACATGAAAAGGTTGGAAAAAAAGAATAATAATAATAAAAGACAGAACAAACCCAATAGGTCTTTCTGCGAAAAGCAGAAAGCCCTAATAATAAAAGACAGAACAAACCATAGGTCTTTTAAAAACAGACTTAGTTCTTTCGAATCTTGGCAAACCTATAGAATCCTGCACAATGAGGTCATAATATATAACTTCTGTGAATATTCCATGCCAATCTATCAATAAATGACGGCTGTACAGAGCGGACAAACTTTGGTAGTTATTTATAGTTCTGACGTCATGTGACGTCATATGAAAATTTTAAACATTGAATCTAAATGTTCCTGATTATGTACAAAGGACATTTAATTTGCATTGTCTATGAAGCTTTGCAACATGAGGAAAATTGACATCAAGAAATCGGAAATTCTATACAACTTGATGACGTCATATGACGTCATATGACGTTCATCTTTACAAAATGCAAAGGAAACACAGAGATATATAATCTCGCCAAATATCAACTTTCTATCTAATCTAGAAACGATTTTATACGTATTTGAAATTTGTCGTCCTTGGTTCGAATCTTGGATTCGCCATAGAACCTTTGCTTTTTCCAATCTTGACAAACCTATATAATCCTGCATAATGAGATCGTAATATATAACTTCTGTGATAATTCCATGCCAATCCGTCCATAAATGACGGCTGTACAGCGCGTACAAACTTTGGTAGCTATTTTTAGTTCTGACGTCATGTGACGTCATATGAAAATTTTAAACATTGGATAAAAATGAACATGATCACCTACAAAGGACTTTCAATTTCCATTGCTTATGAATCCTTGCAACATGAGTAAATTGACATCAAGAAATCGGAAATTCTATACAACTTGATGACGTCAAATGACGTCATATGACGTTCATCTTTACAAAATGAAAAGGAAACACAGAGACGTATAATTTCGCCAAATATCAACTTTCTATCTCATCTAGAAACGTTTTTTATATGGATTTGAAATTTGACGTCCTTGGTTCGAATCTTGGATTCGCCATAGAACCTTAGTTCTTTCGAATCTTGGCAAACCTATATAATCCTGCACAATGAGGTCGTAATATATAACTTCTGTGATAATTCCATGCCAATCCGTCCATAAATGACGGCTGTACAGCGCGTACAAACTTTGGTAGCTATTTTTAGTTCTGACGTCATGTGACGTCATATGAAAATTTTAAACATTGGATAAAAATGAACATGATCTCCTACAAAGGACTTTCAATTTCCATTGTTTATGAATCCTTGCAACATGAGTAAATTGACATCAAGAAATCGGAAATTCTATACAACTTGATGACGTCAAATGACGTCATATGACGTTCATCTTTACATAATGAAAAGGAAACACAGAGACGTATAATCTCGCCAAAAATCAACTTTCTATCTCATCTAGAAACGTTTTTTATATGGATTTGAAATTTGACGTCCTTGGTTCGAATCTTGGATTCGCCATAGAACCTTAGTTCTTTCGAATCTTTGCAAACCTATATAATCCTGCACAATGAGGTCTTAATATATAACTTCTGTGAAAATTCCATGCCAATCCGTCCATAAATGACGGCTGTACAGCGCGTACAAACTTTGGTTGCTATTTTTAGTTCTGACGTCATGTGACGTCATGTGAAGATAAAAATAATATATTCCAAAATGCCATTGCTTCAGGTGTCAGTTGATATAATTTCTTTGTCCTAGACCTTCAGCAACTTAATGAAATAACAACATGAAAAGGTTGGAAAAAAAGAATAATAACTAGATTTCATTTGCACGGCAAATGATAGGACTTTCTGCAAACCGTTAAAATTTCAATCTTATATGACGTCATATGACGTTAATCTTCATAGAATATAAAGCAGACTTGGAGACTTATATACTATCCACATATAAGCTTTCTAGCTCATCTGGAAGCGATTTAAACGCATTTGAAATTTGACGTCAAAAGTTCGAATCTTGGATTTGCCATAAAATCATTGCCTTTTCGAATTTTGAAAAACGGACACCGGGATGCACAACGAGAGCCTAACATACACATTCTGTGAAATTTTGATGAAAATCGGTCCAGAAATAATGGCTGTAGGCCGCGTACAAACATTTTAAGACGACGTCAAGTTTGACGTCATGACACATCATAGGCAAATGAAAATCATTGAAATGCAAAATGTTTTATCTGAAGCTTAAGCTATTGGATTTTCAAGGTGCTCGGACGTTTTCAACATATAGAATTTAAAACGTAATAATTAGAAATTTCTTTTCACCTCATGACGTCATATGACGTTAAATGAAGTTAAATCTCTCGATATCTAAAGAAATCTTAGAGACTTATATCCTATTCAAATATTAGCTTTCTAGCTCATCTGGAAGTGATTTCATACGCATTTGACATTTGACGTCAATGATTCAAATCTTTGCCTCGCCATAGAACCATTGCCTTTTTAAATTTTGAAAAACGGACACCGGAAGGCACAACTAGAGCCTAACATACAAATTCTGTGAAATTTTGGTGAAAATCGGCCCAGAAAAAATGGCTGTAGACAGCGTACAAATATTTTAAGACGACGTCAAGTTTGACGTCAAAACACGTCATAGACAAATGGAAATGATTGAAATGAAAAAAGTTTTATCTGAAGCATATATTATTACATTTTTAAGGTACTCGGACGTTTTCAACATATAAAAATTAACACGTAAAATTTAGAAATTACTTTTCACCTCATGACGTCATATGACGTCATACGACATTCATCTTCTGAGAATATAAAGGAAACCTAAAGACTTATATCCTGTCCAAATATCATCTTTCTAGCTCATCTGGAAACGATTTTATACGCATTTGAAATTTGACGTCAATGGTTCGAATCTTTGACTCGCCATAGAACCATTGCCTTTTTAAATTTTGAAAAACGGACACCGGAAGGCACAACTAGAGCCTAACATACACATCCTGTGAAATTTTGGTGAAAATCGGCCGAGAAATAATGGCTGTAGACAGCGTACAAATATTTTAAGACGACGTCAAGTTTGACGTCAAAACACGTCATAGACAAATGGAAATGATCGAAATGAAAAATGTTTTATCTGAAGCATAGGCTATTAAATTTTTAAGGTGCTCGGATATTTTCAACATATAAAAATTAACACGTAAAATTTAGAAATTACTTTCCACCTCATGACGTCATATGACGTCATACGACATTCATCTTCTGAAAATATAAAGGAAACATTAGAGCATAACATAGAGCCTAACATACACATTCTGTGAAATTTTGATGAAAATCGTCCCAGAAATAATGGCTGTAGACCGCGTACAAACTTTTTCACCTGACGTCAAATCTGACGTTATATGACGTCATATGAAGATGAAATTCATTGCATTCGAAAGCACATGGTTTGAAATATATGCCATAAAATTTTCATTGTTCTGGGCCATTGGCAACACATCGAAATTAACACAAATACAAGAGGAAGAAAAAAAGAATAAGAAGAATAAGAATAATAAAAAACATAACAAACCCAATAGGACTTTCTGCCGAAAGGGCAGAAAGTCCTAATAATAAAAGACAGAACAAACCCAATAGGTCTTTCTGCGAAAAGCAGAAAGCCCTAATTACTAGATTTCATTCGTTGATACGAATGATAGGACTTTCTGCAACATTTTGAAATGTAAAGATTAATACCGTTAGAAAGAATATATATTTTATTTCCTACCTTTTCCTTTTTTTTTTTTCATGAACTTTGTGAAGTAAGCCATATGTCGAAAATAAATAAATCTTTATTTTGATATCGCTTTCTTATAACTTGACCATTTTAATTGTTGTTGTTGTTGTATTGGGGTTTACCGTCGCTGTGATAGTATTTCAATCATATAGAGACGTCCAGTTAATTACAGGTGGAGGAAGACCCCGAGTACACAGAGAAACGCGGATATAACCACCGACCTACCGCAAGCCAGCTGGAAGGCTTCCTCACATGAAAAATCCGAAGTCCCTACCGGAATTCGAACCCACAGCGGTGAGGGGCTGAGAGATTCCAAGTTTAGTATTCTAGGTACCAAAATAAATGTCCTGAAAATCCCTACAATTCAATTGTAGCATATTTGGGTCTAGTTTTATAGGTTTTCAAAATATAAGCAATTAAACTTAAACCTATTAATTCTGCATATGAAATTTTTTTTTTTTAATTTCGTGTACAGTCGCGGGAATAAAACCGTAAATGCTACCATGCAATAGATTCGTCGACGCGTGTAGCCTCGAGAGTTAAATTTCAATAATGCTTGTACATACGATGGAGACGATTGTATTCGTTATAGTTAGTGTTTATTAAGAGAGAATTTAACAGTTAAGAAGCCAGAACGAGCGCAGCAATTTGTCTCCATTTAATTCATTTAATCGGCATCAACTTGTCACTAAACACTATTCCGCTAAATCAACTGATCAATTTAAAACCAGCTTCAAGCACCTTCACTGCGCGTGTGCGTCAAGATGTGTCGAGAAGCGGAGCTTTATGTGTTCACCAAAATAGACTAAGACCACAATTACCTGCCCTTGGTTACCGGATGTGCCTACACAGAAAAAAGTGACCCTATTTAATGCTGAATTAAGGTGAGATTTTGACTGAAAGACATGCAATAAAGGATTGAATTCTATAGAACAGTTAAAATAGTCATAAAATGCCCAATTTGAAGGCCTTATTGCACAACAATCTTAATAGTTTAGCATTACTGAGGTGGGAATTTTTGAGAAAATTGGCGTGAAATGGCCGACCGGTGCACTAAATTCATACGCATGTTATTTGGCCTTAAATAGGTCAAAAAGTAGTCGGGTGACTCCATGTTTAAAATGTACAGAATTATTTCTCTTGAATAGATCTATCTAATGAGGGTAAGTTTGGATGCCAATGTCCCTTACAGAAATTGTCATTTGTATATATGCTTATATAGAACATATAGTAAATTTAAATTGTGGTCTTAGTCCACGCATGTGTAACGTATTACAGGGATTTTTGATGTGAACGCATGAACATCGACAAAAAATAATACACAGCAACCATAGAGAGCAAACATTTACTCACCAGCATTCTGATTAATCTAAAATAACAAAAGAACTCTACCCTTCCACTTAGTTTAGTTTAAACATGTATTATTGCCTAAGTAATGATGATACAACATTGAAGATTTTAAAAAATAAGTAAGAGGGTTTGACC
The DNA here is from genome assembly GCA_021229015.1 of Solen grandis. Classification (NCBI taxonomy): domain Eukaryota; kingdom Metazoa; phylum Mollusca; class Bivalvia; order Adapedonta; family Solenidae; genus Solen; species Solen grandis. The sequence continues at coordinate 14,092,606 of CM037780.1, read as the reverse complement.
ACAAGTTCTAACAACATTAGTATCGGTCATCGCTTTAAAGACACTTGTGTAATTTCAGTGTCTACACATGTTAACACAGAATGGGCAATATATAACTAATTACTAAACAAAGCGATTAAGTAAATATCCGATTAAATAAATTCAAATTGAAAAATGTATATAAATAATGAGAAGAGAAGAAAAAAACACACTTACAAACAAGGGTTACTTAAATAAAAAAAAAAAAATGTCCAAAACACAACATATATAGGTGCCGATATATGAACCTTTCTAAACAGTATCTTTTATTCAAATTTCAATCACCATTTTTTTGCCGAAGAGATCAAAGTCGGCTTCCGGTTCAATGCTCATTTGGAGCGTAGATCTACACAGATATACACAGCTAGAGCGACGCATTGACCTTTGACATAACATGTTACATGTCACGTGATGTAAATCACGCCGGGAACAGGTTGATAGCGCGAAGTCTCAAAAATCAATACAAATGTACTATATTTGGAACGTGCGACTGCGTTAAATTTCAAAACATAATTTCAAACACTAAGTAGGTTAGTGTTATTTAGTAAGCATTAAGCATTAAATCGGTCGCGCTGCTTTGCCGCGCCACACCGATTTAATGGACTTAATGCTTACTAAAAATACACTAACCTATACTTAATTAACACTGACTAACTTAGAGTTTGCCCCGCCCTATTACTACGTTATGCTGCTATATTAGAAGATGGCGCCATATAAGTGCTACGTCAGCGTGTTGTTAAAGTATTCACACACATGCACGTGCCTTCCAAATATGGATGTAACACATAAATTTCGCGCATGTTTTGACCCTCGGCTCATTTCTTTTTCAGATTTCAATCAATTTATGTGATGGCTGTTTTTTTATTTATTTATCTTGTTTGAATTAGTTGAGAAATCAGAAAATATCAACTGATTGACATTAAGGAAAGAACGAAATATGTAAAAAATAATCGTTTAAAAAAGTCGGTGTCAGCGGAAGATATCAAGGCTAGGAATACCCCGGAAATACCAAATCAAACGAGATAACACATGATCTGTAAGTTGTTTAAAAACGTTATATCAATTATTCAATTCTTGTATTTACCAAATTCGTAAACATAGGTACTGGTACATCTCCCTTGGTTGGCGCTCAGCTTAATAAGGGTAGTTCTAGGACTGATGGCCCGGTGTCCGTATAATGTGACTGGGTGTGGTATCATGCCAACTGTCTACGACGTGATACTGTGCAGTGTGACAACACTACATTTGTCTCAAGTAGACATTGTCTCCAAAAGACTTAAATACTGTCGGTGGGACGTTAAACCTAATAAACTATATTTGTATTTTAGTATTTAATTTAGTATCTTTTTCTTTCCTTAGGAGTCCCTTTGCAAAAAATATTTCCGAAACTCCTCATTCTTATGTAAATGTTTATCTATAAACATGATTATTTAAGCAACTTTAATAAATGTTTACAAAAGACGTCAACATGCGCCTGTGTGCACACCTCGTGTGTAGGGATCGGTGTAGTAAACACTGCTATATATGATATCAGTTTGTTTGTTGGGTTTAACGTCCCACCGACAATAATTCAGCCAGTCACGATGTCTACTTCATGCGGGTATAGGACTACCACACTGCAGTATCACGCCGTAGACATGTGGCATGATACCACACCCAGTCACATCATCCTGATACCGCGCTAAGCAGTCCTGCAAATACCCTTATATGCTGAGCGCCAAGCAAGGGAGCTATAACAGTACCATTTTTTACGACTTTGGTATGTCGGGTCGGGGATCGAACCCACGACCTTCCGCTCCCGAGGCGGACGCTCTAACCACTCGGCCAGCGGAAAGGGTACGCTTGTTAAGCTAGTAATATCAATATGATATAAGTAAAAAGTTTTTTGCAATTTATATGACTAATACATAACTGTAAACTTACATATTTTCCGAAAATGCTTCAATTAACGTGAAAGCGAAAGTAGGATATTTCTCGAAAATTCTTACACTTGGGTTTATATTCGTATTTTTTATTTAACTTCCTTATACTTTAATCAATTTTAAAACTCTAGGTACCAAAATAATCGTCTTAAAATTCTCTACATCTCACTCGCTTAAGGTGTGAACTTATTTCTAATGAGCTTTGAGATATTAGCCGTAGAACTTTGACAACACGGCAGAATTGCTGAAATTCTACATGTTTAAATTCTTATTTTTGATGTAACTTCCTTATACTTTGTTCAATTTCAAAACTTAAGGTACCAAAATAATCGTCTGAAAATTTTCTACATTTCACATGCTTTATGTTTAGGAATATTACTAATACTTTTTGAGATACAAGCTCTTAAACCACCTGAAAAATAAAAAATTCACCAAAGCTACATACACGAATTTCTTTTTTTTTCCCATTCCTCCACCAATCTTTGTCAAATCATTAAAGTTTAGGCATCTAAAGAACGGCCAAACATTGCTCTACAAATAATATTCATCATCATATTTTGAAAAATCAAAGGTTTTCGAGGTATAAACTGTTAAACACACTGGGGGTTACCAAATTTTCATTTTTCCGCCATAACTCAACCAATTCAAACCCGATCATCAAAAACTAAATATCATCTGAAAGGTCTTTCTAAGCACTACAAATTATACACATAGTGTCTCGATAGAATATTTACCGTTTTTGAGATATTTAAGGCCGAAGAAAAAGCCGATAATTGATATATGACCTTGACCTTTGGGATTTGCCGGAAACGAAAGTGACATGGCTCCATAGAATCTAATACTGCATCTTCAGACAAAATTTCAAGCAAATCATACAAAAAATGAAGCCTATAGAGCTTAAAAACCGTTAAGTTTTAATACGAAAGTTTTAATAGCATTATGACGTCATGTGACGTTATTTGGTGTTCATCTTTTCAGAATATAAAGAAGACCTAAAGATTAATATTCAGTCCAAATATCAGCTTTCTAGCTCTTCTGGAAGCGATTTTATACGCATTTGAAATTTGACGTCATTAGTTCGAATCTTGGATTCGCCATGAAACTTTTGCCTTTTCGAATTTGGAAAAACGGACAAGGGATGCACAACTAGAGCCTAACATACACATTCTGTGAAATTTTGATGAAAATCGGTTCACAAACAATGGCTGTAGACCGCGTACAAACTTTTGTAGCATATTTCAAATGTGACGTCATATGACGTCATAGGCATATGAAAATCATAGAAATCAAAATTTCCTCACGTGACTAAAAAGTCATAAAAATTTCATCGTCCTAGGAGTATTGCAACATAGAAAAATAAGCGTTTAGTTAGGAAGAAAAAAAGAATAATAACTAGATGTCATTCGTCTAAACGAATGATAGGACTTTCTGCAACCTGTGTTAATGCAAAAAGCAGGAAATAGAAGTTTCATGTATTGACTCACCTCTGGTAGTATTTCATGTTCATGCTAAACAATTGACATTATATTCTGCGAAAAATAAGCGTTTCGTTACGAAGAAAAAAAAAAGTAGTAGTTGTATGCTTATGACGTCATATGACGTCACCACTCAAAATATATTAAGAAATTATGGAGGACTGCAAACTGTGTAAGTTTCAACTTTCTATCTCATCCCGAAGTTCTTTAACCCAAAAATGAAATTTTTGGTCCTATGTTCGAATCTTACTTCAGCCACAATACTTCGGTTTTTCGGAATTAAGGTTAGCTTACAAAATATTCACATCTTAGTTTCAAGATGTACCATCTGTAAAAATTTGATGAAAATCTGATAATAAATGGCGGCTGTAGAGCGTGAACACCATATTTCAGTATTTTTAGCTCTGACGTCACATGACGTCATAGGGTGCTGAAGATGCTTTTGTTCAAAAGCGCATACTGTACTGTCATAACTCTAAAATTTTCATTATTCTGAACAACTGGCATCATGTCGAAATCATTGCCCTAAAATGAAAATTAAGAAGTATGCTTATGACGTCACATGACGTCATTTGACGTCACGACTCAAAATATTTTGAGAAATTCTGCAGAACTGCAAACTGTGTAAGTTTCAACTTTTTATCTCATCCTGAAGCTCTTTAATCCTAAAATGAAATTTTCGGTCCTATGTTCGAATTTTATTTCAGCCACAGAACTTCGGTCTTTCGGAATTTAGGTTAGCTGACAGGATATGTACACCTTATTTTGAAGATGTACCATCTGTGAAAATTTGAAGAAAATCCGACCATAAATGACGGCTGTAGAGCGCGAACACCATTTTTTCACTATTTTTAGCTGTGACGTCATGTGACGTCATAGGATGCTGACAATCATTGAAATTCAAATTTCCTCACGTGTCTAATAACCCATAAAAATTTCATCGTCCTAGGACTATTGCAACATATTAAAATAAGCATTTAGTTAGGAAGAGGAAAAGAATAGTAATACTAAAAAAATTACGTCACGTGACGTCATATGACGTTTATTTTCACATAAATGTTAAGACACCCAGAGACCTACTAATGACAAAATTTCAACTTTCTATCTCAAATAGGACAGTTTTAATAAGCATTTAAAAATTGACGTCCTTGGTTCGAATCTTGGATCCGCCATATATGCTTGGACTTTTCGAATTTTGAAAAATGGACACCGGTATACACAATAAGAACGTAATATACACATTCTGTGAAAATTTGATGAAAATCGGCCCATTAGTAATGGCTCTGGACCGTGTACAAACTTTCGTAGTCAATTTCAAATGTGACGTCATATGACGTCATAGGTTTCTGAAAATTATTGAAATCGAAATTTCCCTGTCTGAATCATTTGCCATTAAATTTTCATTGCCCTTCGACAATTTCAACATATAGAAATACTCTTGTTAATATTAGAAATACATTATCATATATTGACGTCACGTGACGTCATATGACGTTTCTTTTCACATAATGTTTAAGACTCTTAGAGACCTATATACTGACCCAATATCACTGATCTATCTCAAATAGGACTGATTTTATAAGCATTCAAACATTTACGACCTTGGTTCGAATCTTGAATTCGCTATAGAACCATGGACTTTTCGAATTTTGAAAAACGGACACCGAGACGCACAACTAGAACTTAATATACACATTCTGTGAAAATTTGATGAAAATCGGTTTATAAACCATGGCTGTAGACTGCGTACAAACTTTTGTTGCATATTCCATTTGTGACGTCATATGACGTCATAGGCATATGAAAATCATAGAAATCAAAATTTCAGCGTTTGAAGCATGTGTCATTAAATTTCCATTGCCCTTACACAATTTCAACATATAGAAATATTCTTGTTAATATTAGAAATAAATTATCATATAACGACGTCACGTGACGTCATATGACATTTATTTTCACAAAATTTTTAAAACTTCCGGAGACCTATATACTGACTAAATATCAACTTTCTATCTTAAATAGGACCGATTTTATAAGCATTTAAAAATTTACGACCTTGGTTCGAATCTTGGATTCGCTATAGAACCATGGACTTTTCGAATTTTGAAAAATGGACACCGGGATGCACAACTAGAACTTAATATACACAATCTGTGAAAATTTGATGAAAATCGGTTCACAAACAATGGCTGTAGACCGCGTACAAACTTTTGTAACATATTTCAAATGTGACGTCATATGACGTCATAGGCATATGAAGATCATAGAAATAAAAATTGCCTCACCTGAAGTCCTAAAAATTTCATCGTCCTAGGAGTATTGCAACATAGAAAAATAAGCGTTTAGTTAGGAAGAAAAAAAGAATAATAATAAGAAGAAGAAGAAGAAGAAGAACTAGATGTCATTCGTTTAAACGAATGATAGGACTTTCTGCAACATCTGCTTTATATAGTATATATAGAAGATGACATAATAGATAATCTGTCCAAATTGCAACTTTCTATCTCCTCTATTTCTATATAAAATAGCACAAATAGAACACATTCTGTGAATTTTAATAAAAGTCCGCCCATATCTTGCACATGTAGTTTACATACAACATTTATACTATGTCATATGACATGAAAGAAAAATGAAACAGTGTTCAAATGTAAGTTTCTAACTTTCATCACACATAGAATTTCATCACTCCAGCTCAGTTGTAACCTTGTTTAATTTTAGCCTCATTAGGAAGAAGTATTGAATATTTGTATAGTGCTATATCCTTTCGACACCTGTAACGTAGTTAATCGTATTTAGCGATTTTGGCGTGTTTGGGCTTCCGTAGTTTTGCCATAAATTCCTGGAATTTCGAACTATGGTGATATTTTGAAAGGTAACATCCCAGCCTACAAACTGATGCAATATGAATATCGTTAGCATAACAATGCAGTTTTTAGATGGTCTAAAATGTGGGGCTACGTGTGAATTTTTCAAGGCTTGCAAACTGCTCGCTAGCTACATAGTGTTGCAAATACGGATTTTTGTCTTGTGCCGTTGTACATGTATTAACTTCAATGCTTATTTTGGAAACAGTCAACATTCGACAAAAAACAACAACAACAACAAAAAAAAAGAACAAAATCAAGATATAGCCCATTAATTGCAATTTGATTTTTTTTTTTTTTTTTTTTTTTTTTTTTTTTAAGTCGTTGCGCAAGTATTTAAGCCTGGTGACCCCTGCGCGTGACCTTTTCCATATTTTTATGATGCATGATTATGAAATATCTTATTTTCCATGTAACTTTCTTATATGAAGTCCAATTTCAATAAACTTGGTACCGTTAGAAAGCTCTTAAAACATGCTACATTTTATACGCATAATGTATAAACTTATCTTCAGTCGTTTCTGAGATATTGACTGTTAAACCTCAAGAAAACAGCATATTATCAGCAAAATTAGCTTCATTTCGTTTAGTTTTTTCGCTTATAAATTGGTATTGCGTAAACCAATTTTAATAAACTAAATATCTTTGGAAACGTCAATTATTCAGCTATAATTCTTATTCATACATATATTTACAAAAATCGATATTTATTGAGATATGGCTACATATATGCAGTAGGGGTGAAATCAAAATTTCCTCACGTGCCTAATAAGCCATAAAAATTTCATCGTCCTAGGACTATTGCAACATATTAAAATAAGCGTTTAGTTAGGAAGAAGAAAAGAATAATAGTAAGAAACAAATGACGTCACGTGACGTCATATGACGTCACGACTCAAAACATTTGTAGAAATTCTGCAGAACTGCAAACTGTGTAAGTTTCTACTTTCTATCTCATCCTGAAGCTCTTTAATCCTAAAATGAAATTTTCGGTCCTATGTTCGAATCTTATTTCAGCCACAGAACTTCGGTCTTTCGGAATTTCGATTAGCTGACAGGATATGCACACCTAACTTTCAAGATGTACCATCTGTGAAAATTTGAAGAAAATCCGACCATAAATAGCGGCTGTAGAGCGTGAACACCATTTTTCACTATATTTAGCTCTGACGTCACAAGACGTCATAGTGTGCTAAAGATGCTTTTGTTCAAAAGGGCATATTTTACTGTCATAACTCTGAAATTTTCGTTATTCTGAACAACTGGCATCATGTCAAAATCATTGCCCAAATATGAAAATTAAGAAGTATGCTTATGACGTCACAAGACGTCATATGACGTCAAGACTCAAGATATATGTAGAAATTCTGCAGAACTGCAAACTGTTTAAGTTTCAACTTTCTATCTCATCCTGAAGCTCTTTAATCCTAAAATGAAATTATCGGTCCTATGTTCGAATCTTATTTCATCCACAGAACTTCGGTCTTTGGGAATTTCGGTTAGTTGACAGGATATGCACACCTGAGTTTCAAAATGTACCATCTGTGAAAATTTGAAGAAAATCCGACCATAAATGACGGCTGTAGAGCGTAAACACCATTTTTCACTATTTTTTGCTGTGACGTCATGTGACGTCATAGGGTGCTGAAGATGCTTTTGTTCAAAAGCGCATACTTTGCTTTCATAACTCTGAAATTTTCATTATTCTGAACAACTGGCATCATGTCGAAATCATTGCCCAAATATGAAAATTAAGAAGTATGCTTATGACGTCACATGACTTCATATGACGTCACGACTCAAAATTTTTGTAGAAATTCTGCAGAACTGCAAGCTGTGTAAGTTTCAACTTTCCATCTCATCCTGAAGCTCTTTTATCCTAAAATGAAATTTTCGGTCCTATGTTCGAATCTTATTTCAGCCACAGAACTTCGGTCTTTCGGAATTTCGGTTAGCTGACAGGATATGCACACCTTTGATTCAAGATGTACCATCTGTGAAAATTTGAAGAAAATCCGACCATAAATGACGGCTGTAGAGCGCGAACACCATTTTTCACTATTTTTAGCTGTGACGTCACATGACGTCATAGGGTACAGAAGATGCTTTTGTTCAAAAGCGCATACTTTCCTTTCATAACTCTGAAATTTTCATTATTCTGAACAACTGGCATCATGTCGAAATCATTGCCCTAAAATGAAAATTAAGAAGTATGCTTATGACGTCACATGACGTCATATGACGTCACGCCTCAAAATATTTGTAGAAATTCTGCAGAACTGCAAACTGTGTAAGTTTCAACTTTCTATCTCATCCTGAAGCTCTTTTATCCTAAAATGAAATTTTCGGTCCTATGTTCGAATCTTATTTCAGCCACAGAACTTCGGTCTTTCGGAATTTCGGTTAGCTGACAGGATATGCACACCTTTGATTCAAGATGTACCATCTGTGAAAATTTGAAGAAAATCCGACCATAAATGACGGCTGTAGAGCGTAAACACCATTTTTCACTATTTTTTGATGTGACGTCATGTGACGTCATAGGGTGCTGAAGATGCTTTTGTTCAAAAGCGCATACTTTGCTTTCATAACTCTGAAATTTTCATTATTCTGAACAACTGGCATCATGTCGAAATCATTGCCCAAAAATGAAAATTAAGAAGTATGCTTATGACGTCACATGACTTCATATGACGTCACGACTCAAAATTTTTGTAGAAATTCTGCAGAACTGCAAACTGTGTAAGTTTCAACTTTCCATCTCATCCTGAAGCTCTTTTATCCTAAAATGAAATTTTCGGTCCTATGTTCGAATCTTATTTCAGCCACAGAACTTCGGTCTTTCGGAATTTCGGTTAGCTGACAGGATATGCACACCTTTGATTCAAGATGTACCATCTGTGAAAATTTGAAGAAAATCCGACCATAAATGACGGCTGTAGAGCGCGAACACCATTTTTCAC
>CM037780.1:14070509-14083261 GCA_021229015.1 Solen grandis | reverse complement strand
ATCAAGTATACAAGTCGCACTAGTCAAACATTCTGTTTCTTATATATTACAATTTGAAGCATAAAAACTGTTTACAATTGTCCTAAAAAGGATCAAAACTTGGACTGCCGTAAAATGACCAAATGAAGTCCGATCTTCTTAAACTAAACATCACTGAAAAGAGCTCTTCAAGAACTAAAACTTTTGTTCATATACTCTCAACGAAATGTTTTTAGTTTTGGAGCTATTTGCGGCCGTATAGAAACACAATAATCGTAATATGACCTTGACCTTTGCAATTTATTTTTAACTTTTAAATAGTGAGGCACTTTCAAACATAACAATACATAACCTGTGAATATTCCAAGAAGAATGTACAAAAAATATGTTTTTGAAATTTTAAATATTCCAATATTTTAGGGAAGTTTGACCGTTTCTACAGGACAAACCATGCATTTTTTTAAATTCACCACCCTAAATATTAAAAAATAATATGTCTTGCAAATCGTATGCAGCAAAGAGATTCTTCTATCTGATCTCTAAAAAAATGAATAGTGAATAGGTTTTTCATAGACCTACACATATTTGCACAGTTTTTTGCGAGGTTCGAACTTTCAACCTTCCGTTACAAGCTCAAAATTTCCAGCAACTCATACCTTGAAATTATCATATTTTCTCAGGCTATCAACAAGGAATATAATGCAACAAACCGCATTTAGATCAGACTTCAACTTTTTGAGTTATAAGTAAAAGAGTGATTTCAAGAAAAGTGCCCCTAAGCGGCAAAATGAGAAACAGAATTGAGTAAAAATTTACCATTAGTACCTAGCAATGCAGCAAATAGGTCAATCAAGTATACAAGTTCCATTTGTCGAACATTCTATTTCTTATATATCACAATTTGAAGCATAAAAACTGATTAACAATTATTCCAAAAAAGGATCAAACTTTGGACTGCCGTAAAATGACCAAATCAAGTCCGATCCTCAAAATCGAAACAACACTGGAAAGAGCTCTTGAAAAACTAAAACTTATGTTCATATACTCTCAATGAAAACATTTTACTTTGGATCTATTTGGGGCCGAATAAAAACACAAAAATCGTAATATGACCTTGACCTTTTCATTTTTTTCTTAACTTTTTAATTGTGAAGCCCTTTCTAACATAACAATACATAACGTGTGAATATTTCATAAATAATGAACAGAAATAAAGTCAGGAGGGACAAAAACATGTTTTTGAAATTTTATATATTTTTCCTTAATTTTGGTTATGTTTGACCGTTTCTAGAGGACAAACCATGCATTTCTTAAATTCTCCACCCATATATTTTGTGCGTATATGTCTTGCAAATCATATGCAGGAAACAGAATTCTTCTATCTGATCTCTAACAAAAGTGGGTATGGGTAGTTTTTTCGTAGACCTACCCTCATTTTTCCACTTTTTTTTACAAGGTTCGAACATCCAACCTCTCCTAGAACATTATTTTCCAGTACTCGATGCTGAGATATCAATCATATTTGATTGGGCTGTCAACAAGGAATATTATGTGAAAAAACCCCCCATCTAAATCAGGTTTCAAATATTTGAGTTATTAGCAAAACAGTGATTACATGCATTGCGCTCCTAGTGGCTAAATCAGAAAAAAAGTGAAAAGTTTGACCATTTAGGCACAAGTTCAGATAAAGATGACTCCATGATCAAAATTTCATAGCTGTAGCTTTTCTCATCTGAGCGCTAGGCTGGCTAAAAAATGAGTGGAATTGGAAAAATAATAATTATAATAATAAAAAAAAAAAAAAAAAAAAAACTAGAATCGCTATCGCGATATCATCGTTTTTCGCAAAAGCAATTCCATTCAGTTCACGAGTCGCATAATTCGAAAACATATTTTTTCGTTTACTGGCTTGTCGAATAGTGTTAACTTTCTTTCAAACATTTTTGTCGCAATGTTTAAACAGACTCTTTACCCAGTAGAATATGTTTGAGTATTAACTGTAAGTTATGTAGTCGCGAACTTGAAAACTTTTTTAACCCCATTCGGTTAGTGCCGTGTTATTTGTTTTATGATGGCGACAAACGACATTTGTAATCGATAAACAACAATTGCAAACGACACACAACAGTATAGAATGCCACATGACAATGCCACATGACACATGACACGCGACATTATTACTTATGAAGTATCGCATTAATTTTTGAGTGTCGTTTCAAATTGAGGAAGGAATAGAATGCAAAAAAGGCACAAAAATCAGATTTCAATATTTTTAAAAAAGCGTGATTTCAAGCTAAACGGCCCATAGCGGCAAAATGAAAAAAACAAAATTGAGTAAAATTTTACCATTAGTACCTAGCAATGCAGCAAATAGTTCAATAAAGTATACAAGTCGCACTAATCGAACATTCAATTTCTTATATATCACAATGTGAAGCATAAAAACTGATTTACAATTATTCCAAAAAAGGCTCAAACTTCTGACTGCAGTATGTTTTTGAAATTTTAAACTTTCCAATATTTTAGTGAAAGTTGACCGTTTCTAGAGGACATTTGGACTGCAGTAAAAATAACCAACTCACGTCCGATCTTCAAAAACTAAACATCACTGGAAACAGCTCTTCAAGAACTAAAACTTTTGTTCATATGCTTTCAATGAAATAATAATCGTAATATGACCTTGACCTTTTCATTTATTTTTAATTCGTTCATTGTGAGGCCATTTCAAACATAACAATACATAAGGTGTGAATGTTTCAAGTAGAATGTACAAAAAATAAAGTCAGGAGCGACAAAAACATATTTTGAAATTTTATATATTTTTCCTAAATTTTAGTGAAGCCTGACCGTTTCTAGAGGACAAACCATGCATTTCTTAAATTCGCTCAATTTTAAGAACATTTTTTTTTCCGGTACTCGATGCCCACATTTGATCGGGTTGTCAACAAGGAACATTATGTAAAAAACGCATCTACATCAGGCTTCAAATTTTTAAGTTATTAGCAAAAGAGTGATTACATGCAAAGCGCCCCCTAGTGGCTTAGCCAGAAATAAAAAATGAAAATTGTGACCATTTAGGCACATATTCAGATAAATGTGACCCCATGCCCAAAATTTTCATAGCTGTAGCTTTTCTCATCTGACCTCTAAGTCGGAATTGGAAAAATAATAAAATAAAACAACAACAACAACAAAAAAACAAACAAAAAAACAACAACAGAAGAACAATAGGTTTTCGCACTGCTTGTACTGCACTGATTATATTTGTATAAATATGCAACAAATATCTCTTATGTAAGAAATGGTTCTAGTATTGCGATAATTGTCAGCCGTATCGATGCATCACAAGCCTTGAAGGTAGAATCTGTATTGTATTACATGTATGATGTAGTGCCATTTAAAATTTCTTACTGATGTATCGAGGACAAGGCACATTGCTAAATATTGATGAGTAATTATACCTTTATTCAAAATCCGACCGAAAATAGCAAGTTTTAAGCTATTGGTAATTCTGTGTGTAGATGCCTTTTTTTTTTATAATTTTGAAAATATATAAATGTTTACTTGATTATTGACTAGATTATTCTTAGATAATCAATTTATTTTAGTGTCTTGATTCGCAATTTGTTAAATCTACAATGCATTATATTGACTGCAATCCGTTTACTGCATTCTGTTTGTTGCAATTCATTTGTGAAATTAAAAAGCTAGCTTTATTAAAGTATGTATGTGTGACTGTACTTTTTTCCCGACCCTTTATTGAGAGCATTAGACTCATAAACCTTTTTGCACGTTTGACATTTTAAATTTCAAAGAGATACGTGTCAATCAAATTTTGTATTAATTCTATAAGAAGTGTGTCACAAACCTATGTATAAAACACATGTTTTTTTTATATTCATATCTGTAAAAGACTTTAAATGGCATAAATCACCAAGAATGTAATTATCATATTACCAGAAAGAAAATTCTGAAAAAAGAAACAATTAGCCCTGTGCATTACCAACCCTAATAGGGCTCCGCATCGGTCAGAATTTGTATTGATACAAAATGATCGATAACCAATACATGTATATCATATGATATTTTAAATTGCTGATAATCGCTGATAATGACCCACATAATATTCATTTAACATACAAAACTAAATGAACAAGGCTTTGTCAGTATAGCAAGCTATACTGTCAGGAGTCCTCGGCCACCAGTGAAAACCCCCCATTAAGAATTTGTGGCTGATTGTGTGATTGTTTTTGTTAAGTTTTATGAAAATCCATTCATAAATATGGAAGCTATAGAGCGGACCAAAGATGTAGCCTATGATCACCAATTTCTAACAACTGTGACCTTTCGACGGTGGGGACTAATAAAGTTAGAGAGTCGTGCATTCAATATTGTGTTCTCAGTACAAGTGAACAGCCATCGTCGAAAGACCCCAGTTGACTTATTCCGTATCACATTATTTTACATGCTGTTGGGGAAAAGGCAGGAAAAACTTTCTTTTACTATAGTCGCTGACATAAACATTAGCTAATGAAAATGTGCCTTATGAATGAAATACTCTTTGACATGGAGGTTTGAAAGTCATTAAACCTAGTAAAAAGTACATTGCCGTCAATAGCAGTTTAAAACAACCTCTATGATGATGGAACCAATGGAATGGTGTAATTTGACACATCATAAAACATCAAATCCCACGCCTTATAGATGATATCCATTAGCAATAATTTAACATACCCCCTTTTTTTTTTGTAAAGTTTTCACTTTGCTCTATTTACAGTCTTGTCTGAAGGGGCCCAAATATTACTTTTAGAAGCAGACAAACTATTTAACGTAACACAAACATGGTTGTTCTCGATTCAGTACTATAGTTATTGTAAGGTCCTTTATGCATGCGATTTATATAATATAAATACATGTAATGCATATTATGTTCATGTCATAATGTAATCCAAATTTTATTTTCCCTTATTTATGATTTCCGGACTATTTTTGACCAATAAATAATTTCATAATCACTAAAAACATCATCAAAACTGAAATGACCGATCGCAATCTTTTAATTGAGCACTCGAAACAATGGCAAATATCTCGATTTTTAGTACAAATAACTCTGTCAGAGAGCATCAGAATGTTAACGGATTCCTGGCAAGTTGAAAATTAAAGTAAGTGTAGTGGCCAGATCGTTAAAAAAGAAAACAACTTATCAAGATGTTTTGACTCTATATTATTCTATTTAATGATCTATATTCTGTTCGATTGGATATATCTATCGAACCTAAAACACCAGTATTCAATATGTACCGAGTACTGGTACGGAGCCCTACCATCTCTCTCCCTCTTTCTCTGTCAATATGTGTGTATGTTTGTGTGTCTTTCGGGATAGGAAAATATCACTTACCTATGTATATATAGATAGGGCAAAATATATATACAATATATATATATATATATATATAATATATATATATATATATATATATATATATATCTGAAATGTATAAAGGGAATATGTGCATAAGACACTTTTGTTGAAACATTTGGAACGATTTATTAAATTTAGATTTCAATAACCAAAATGATGGTTATTATCATTTTACTAAAAATGCACATATATGGAAGCGTCCTCCTTCCAGTCTGTCACATTGTTTTCTATAAAAAAGTAAATATATGAATACTATAAAACTAGATCAACCTGCAAGTAAACGTCCATGGAATCAGTGTAAAGCCAGATTAACCTACAAGAAAATCTATGTCTATGCAACTGATTTCTGCAACCAGTATAAACTCAGATCAGCCTGCAAATTAAGCTTATTATATACTGGTTGATTTGAGGGTTATTCTTGTGGCATATGTCAGTTAACCTGCAAGATGATTTGGTTTTTTACTTGACTTCTGCAACCAGTATAACCTATGATCAGTCTGCAAGTAAACTAACTTCTGCATTTAGTATGTACCCAGATCAATCAGCCTGAAAGTAGATTAATCTATGACACATTAAAAGACCTATGCAACTAGTACAAAACAGGATCAGTCTGAAAGTAAACTGACATTCCACATGTCAATATGATAAAGAAGTTCACATGAAGGGGTTAAAAAAACTAACTTCTGCATTTAGCCCAATAAACATGTCTTCCAAGATGCAATTTTGACTGATTCCTGTTCCATAAAAACTCAATGCAAGTGCATTCATTGCAATTTAATGACTCTTCAATTTCAAGTAAATGTGATAACTATCTTTAACCTTTCTCTGGCTGAAGTTTAGTCATGTGTACACTGTATGATACCATGTTTTTATTTTTTTTGTGTGTTGTTGTTGTTTTCCAAAGTCAATGTAAATGTACAAACTTACTTTTAGCATGACGCTGTTTTAAGTCAGAGCTAGGAAAAATTGGAGGAACTGGTACTTGTAGTTTCACAGTCGGAAAGTGTTAGAACGACCAACTAACAGAGGTGACTCCAATTATAATAGCCCCCATGTAACCATTTTAAATCTCCTTCTAGTACCGTTCAACTGACAGAATCACAATTCTGAACTGATTTCCATGCTTGCCTTATTGACCGGACAATTGATATTTGTTTGTTTGTTTGTAAGATTTAAAGTTCCACCAACAGTATTTTGGTCATTTGAAGACAGTGTCTACTTAAGAGAGACACAGTCATACCACACTGCAGTATCACACTGTAGACATGTGGCATGAAGCCGCATGATACCACACCTAATCACATTATCCTGACATGGGAATAACCAGTCTTGAAACTACTCTTATATGCTGAATGCCAAACAAGACAATATATGTGTATACCAGTTCCATTTTTATACGCCGCCAGAGGCGGTCGTATATTGGCGTCATCTTCTCCGTCTGTCCGTCCATACGTCCATATCTTGTGAACGCAACTCCTCCTACATTTCTGAATGAATCTTTTTAAAACTTGGTCAATGTCATTAATATAATGGGTAGATGTGCATGAAGTGGCGATTTTCCGGTCCATTGATTTTTACAAGATTTGTGTCCCTTGAAACTTAGTCTCTGTAGCTGATTGATATTGCAGCCTTGTGAACGCAACTCCTCCTACATTTCTGAATGAATCTTTTCAAAACTTGGGCAATGTCATTACTATATGGGTAGATGTGCATAAAGTGGCGATTTTCCGGTCCATTGATTTTTGCAAGATTTTTGTCCCTTGAAACTTAGTCTCTGTAGCTGATTGATATTGCAGCCTTGTGAACGCAACTCCTCCTACATTTCTGAATGAATCTTTTCAAAACTTGGTCAATGTCATTACTATAATGGGTAGATGTGGATGAAGTGGCGATTTTCCGGTCCATTGATTTTTACAAGATTTGTGTCCCTTGAAACTTAGTCTCTGTAGCTGATTGATATTTCAGCTTTGTGAATGCAATTTCTTGTATGTTTCCCAATTTTAAAACTTGGGCAATGTCATTACTATACGGGAAGCAATTCATTATGCAATAGTTATGCCTTTCTAAACATGGTCTCTTGAAAACACAACTCAAGTTTCTAAACAGGTAAGAGTGCATAAAGCAGGGATTTTCTGGTACAGTGATTTTTGCAAGAGTTATGCGGAGAAAGAAAAAAGATTCATATTGATACTGCTATTTGACCTACTGTCATATTGGAAGCATTTTTTGGGTTCTATCTCTGTTCAGCTAAATTAATTGGTCCTACAGACTTCATTATGAGCTTATGCTTACAGAAATGTTAAAAGCAATAATGAAAAGACCCCTCTTGGTCTTTATATTTTGTGGCGGCGTATATTGTGGCATCACTGGCACTCTTGTTTGCACCATTGTAATGTCACGGCCGAGCATCGAACCTCTACGTTAACACATAGTAATTATTTAGTCAAATACTAACGCTTTGAAAACTTTCGTTAGTTGCCATCTAGAATGTTTACCACTGAAAAAAGCGGCAAAAAAGTATACATAAGAATTATTGTTATTGAAAATTTCAAGCAATATGGTATGTAAAAGAACAACAACTCTCCTAATTATGCTGTGGTGGTGTGTTTTGGATAAGTACCTTTGTGACGAAATAAGCCTATCTAATGTACCTACTTGCATTTATCTAAGTACTTGCAAATGATTCCATATTCTGTCAATCTTAAAAGAATTAATTACGAAAGGAAAAATGATTCTTTGAATAAAATACAAATTCTTAACAATTAAGTTCTGCTAGACCTGGATATGAAGAATATATTTTATGGGTGTTTTTTTTTGTATTTTTTTTTTCATATTATATAAAATGAATTAATCTGTGCCAAGTAAAGACATACAGTACATATAAAGATATTTAAAAGCTGTGCTCACTTCGATGGCTTCACTTTTAACATGTTATTTAAACTTTGTAAAAGAATTAAATTAGACAAGCATACCGGTAATGATAACTTTACCCGTATGGAAGCAGCTGAATATCACGCCCTGTCTTTTAGGTATTGCTGCGGGGAATAGTTCGGGTTCGTAGACGGCTTGTCTTTCCATTACTAGTGTCTGTAAATCTAGTCCACCACTCAGTGTATGATAAGCGGACGCCGTCAGTATCTTGACGTCAGTGAATTGTTCTTGGTAACCTAATTTTTGCAAGCAGCGAGCGTTTTTTCCTTAATCTTTTTATCTTTTTATACCTTCTTTGAAACAACGGGTTTTACCGTTATAGTTAATGACGCCGTTAGGAAAAAACCAGGCAATTTTCGCCTATTTTCTTGTGTCGCCACACGAGTCCCGTGCATCTATCGGGATGATAGTAAACGTTTTTTAAATTTTGCTGGCATAACTGACTTAAAACGAAGGAATAACGTAGCTTAGCGTTACACACAGCGTTCGTTATAATCATGTTATCTCTTTCGAAACCGCTGTTTAATGATATAGAGATGATGTTAACCCCGGGTATTTATACAAGATGGAGAGCCTACAGCTTGTAAGTTATAATTTTTTATACGTAAATAATAATTATAATTATATTTTGACATAATTACAACACGTTTGAGTGACAGTAAAATATGCAAAACACACACACACATACATGTATATACACGAAACTAAAATGAGTCTACTTCGGACAAAACAAAAAGAACACTCCGATACGTTATGATTGTCCATCTGGTGGCGCAAATCTCTGACGCTCCTTCCGGTAGCCAAAATTTCCGAATGTCCACGCAGTTGAAACCGCTCTGTACGGTCACGTACCAGTTTCCGCCGAGGTGATGTCGATAGAACGTGTCCTTGACTAGGGTTGGACACCGATTCCCGGTATCGGTCCAATACCGAATAGTAACTTCGTAAAGTACCGGTATATACCTTTTTCGTAAAATACCGGTGCCTGGTTTCGATACTTCTGTAATTTTGTTATAAATAAGTCTTTAAAACGTAAAAATGAAAAACAAATAACTTTAAAAATGGCCTTAAAACACAGATAACTAACCGTGAACAAAATATAAGGATCTATAGCGTGTAATAGCAGCACTGACTGACATATAGAGCAAGTCATGGGACAATTCTAATTTCACAAATAAACATTTCCATTTATAAAATACTTACTGACGAAGAATTGACAAAAAGTCCTAAAATAAAAAAATAAAAAAGTATTTATTACACTATTTTAAAAGAATGATAATGCGCACTCGAGGAGGCCGCCATTTTTGTTTAGACGCGGGTGTTTTGCGGACTTAAAAAAAAAAGTTCTGCTGCTTCCGCAAGTCAATCATACAAAATCATTATTCACACCTCTAGTATCAACAAGTGTTATTTTAATATGTAAATATTCATCTCTTATAATTCAATATGGAATGGCATTGTACTAATTTAAACGTTTTGATTTTGTAATTATTTTCATGTATGTACAATGACGAGTTGTAAATGAAGATATTACTACTACAACTACATTTAATTTGCATTGTTACGTTGATTTTAAATATGGCCAGTTGTTTGAGTAATAATCTTCAAATGTTGACACCTTATTGTTTGTTTGTCGCAAGTCCCTTTCCAAATGGAATTTGATGTATACAATTTTCTTAAACCGAACAGTTCTGTCCAAAATGAAACTAGCTAGAATATCGTCTGAATTATATAATAAAAACAATACAATCATAACATGATGGCAATCATTGTTGGTCTCAGTAATGACGATGCGAACATCACATTTGGCTGTATGTCGTCAATTAATTATTAAGTAATTCCGTGATGTCACGTGACGTCAGGGTTCAAAAAAGGTATCAAAGCTTATACGCGCTCTACATCCGTAATTTCTTGACCAATTGACTTGATTTTTTCACAGAATGTATGGATTGCCATTTAGTTGTGCAGGATTGTATACATTTTGCAACATTCAAAAATACGAAAGATCTATGGCTGAACCAAGTTCCGAACTTTAGACCTGAAAATGTAGTTAAGTATTACGAAGCTTTCAGATAAGTTAGAAACTTTAAATTTGGACAGAATATGTGTTATATCATTTTCTTACAGTTCTGAAAAGTCTGACGTCGTATGACGTAAAATCACGTCATGACGCGTTAACAAACTTTTAATTCAAAATGTAGGGTTTTTTAGCCCCACATGGCTTAAAATTTTGACCGATTTGCATTTAATGTGCAACATAGCATCTCATTTACCTTCGTCACTTCCGTTCCCGAAAAATCGTAAAGGTCAAGGTCATATGTCATCATCGTTGTTTTATTCGGCAAAATGTATCTCAAAAAGAAAAAATTATCCGGGGACATTTGGATAATCTGTAGTGTTTTAAAAAGACCGTTCAGGTGATATTTAGTTTTTGAAGATCGGGTTGAATTGGTTGAGTTATGGCAGAAAGAGAAAAGTGTACTTTTTAACGGAATTAAAACGCTGTTTGTTTCATGAACTTTGAGTCAAAAATTATGATTTTTTCAGGATTAACACACGGGAAATGTGAAGTGATGTTTATGCAAGGAATATTTGTTTGGTCACGTGATTATTACGTCATGCATATTAAAGCAGAAATTTATTAAAAAAAAATCATATAAAATCGAGAAGTTGATGTTTGAAGTTGAAATTTGCACGAATGCCGTAGCTTACAATGTGCAAAAGTCCTGAAAACTTCAAGTGATTCCGTCAACAAACATGGCAGATATTCATGTTTTTTGGATAAGGGCTTTTATAAAGAAAATCTAGCAATTTTTAAGTAAGAGAAGAAGGCTGTTATTGGGTTACCCACGATCCGGTTTGTTCCTACGCAGGAAAGAGTGCCCCTGTTGAAAGGTGAATTGCGATGCGATTTGAGAAAATGAGGTGCATTTTGGGATCAATGGGTCACCGGGACCGATAAGCATATTGCCTTTGTTATAACGGCTTTCTTCTAATTTCTTTTGGGGCTTTCTGCCTCAAGTAAAAGACCTATTGGTTTGTTAAATTTTTGTTATTATAAGGACTTTCTGCCCCCTCGACATAAAGTCCCCCATTGGGTTTGTCCTGTTTTTTTATTCTCCTTCTTCTTATTATTTGGGCTTTTCTGCCCTTTTGCAGAAAATCCTATTGGGTTTTTTTCTTTTTTTTTTATTCTTTTATTCTTTTTTTTTCTTTCCCCTTTTTTGGTTTAATTTTCGATGTGTTGCCATTGGCCCCCAAAATGAAAATTTTATGGGATGTTTTCAAAACTGAGCTTTCGGGTGCTATGAATTTTTTATTCTAGAAAGTTATATAAATCAGATATGACATCTGGGAAAAAGTTTGTATGCGGTCTACAGCCAATTTTTGGTCGATTTTTATCAACATTTTACAGAAATTTTATGTAACCTCTAGTTTCTATCCCCTGTCCGTCTTTCTAATTTGAAAAGGCAAGGTTCTATGGCGAATCAAAGATTTGAACCATTGACGTCTAATTTCAAAAGCGTATAAAATCGCTTACAAATAAGCTAGGGAAAAAGATTAAGGCAAAATATAAGTCTAAAGGGTTTTTTTAAAATCTCTGAAGATGAAAGTCATTTGACGTCATTACGTCATTAGGTGAAAAGTATTTTTTTTAAAATTTTCGTGTTAATTTTTTTAAGTTGGTCACGTTCGAGCACCTTGAAAATTTAATAGCATATGCTTCCGATGAACAGTTTGCATTTCAATAATTTTTATTTCTATGCGTTTTTGACTCAAACTTTACGTCTCAAAAATGTTTTTAGCGGGCTACAGCCATTATTTCTGGCCGATTTTTATCAAAAATTTACAGAATTTATATGTAAGTTTTCTTTTGCTCCCGGTGTCCGTTTTTCCAAAATTCGAAAATGCAAAGGTTTTTTGGCGGGCCAAGATTCGAACAATTACGCAAAATTCAAATCATAAAAACGCTTACAAATAAGCTAGAAAGATAATTTTTTTGGCAAAAATAATCCAAGGGTTTCTTTTCATCCTTTAAGAAAAACTTATATGACGTCTATGACGTCATGAGGTGAAAAGTAATTTTCTAATTTTAAATGTTAATTTTTATATGTTGTGCACTCTGGCACCTTTACTTTAAAACATTTGCTTCAGATGAACATTTGCATTTCAATAATTTTCTTTGACTATGACGTGTTTTAACGTCAAACTTGACGTTGTCTAAAAATGTTTGTACAGGGCTACGCCATTATTTTTGGGGCCCATTTTTATCAAAATTTCACTAGTTTTGCATCCCGAGTCCTTTTTTCCCCAAATTCGAAAAGCAAAGGTTTTATGGCGGGTCCAAGATTTTGAACCCTTGACGTAAATTTTTAAAAACTAAAAATCGTTTCCAAGAGTTATAAATCTTTTAATAAAT
>CM037780.1:14020409-14070409 GCA_021229015.1 Solen grandis | reverse complement strand
TCTGGGGAATACGGTGGGTGCGGAAGCTATACAACCTTTTCCTGCCTTAAAAAACCGCGTACAATAGCCGCTCTGTGGCTAGACGCGTTGTCATGCAGCAACCTGACAACCGACAAACCTGTCGCTGGCCTGCGTCTATTGAAATACTTCTTCAACTTTTTTAGAACAGCCCCTCTGTAGAACTTGCTATTGACCGATTTACCTTTCGGAACAGCAATTTGTATAGCAGGCCCTTGATTTGTGAAGAAAATTGCATACATAATTTTCTGACGCTCATTGTGCGTTTGGCTATACATGGCCTTTTCATGTCTTTTGTAGCCCATATCTTGTTTTCATGTTTCCGTTTGGGCTCATAGAAATGCACCCATGTCTCGTCGCCTGTGATGATATTGGCAAACGAACAATTATTGTATTTTGGGTACATTTTCAGCAAATATATTGCCATTTTCACGCGGAGGCGCTTCTGCTCCTCTGTGAGCAAATGGGGTATCCATTGCGCAGTTATCTTATTCATTTTAAGGTGCTTCCTAAGAATTGAATGAACTGCCCCTATTGAGATGTCTACCTTTTGGGCAATTTCCCTAACAGTGAATCTTGCATCTGTCGATACAATTTCTCTGACTTTTTCTACCATTTTGGGACTGGTTGCTGTCTTTCTGCGATGGCCACATGGTGCATCATGCAAGGACGTTATTCCACTTGCAAATTTCTTGCACCACCTAGTAACTGATGCATAGGACAGCTCACCAGGTCCATAAATTGAGCATATTTCATGTAATACCTCTTTTGGACCTATACCAAGAAAACAGCGGTTTTTGATGTAGGCCTGTATTTGGGCGGTGAACGCAGATTTTTTACCAACCATTTTATCATTAGTATGTACGAGTATGCAATGTTTCTCGTTGTGTAGCCGAGGCTAGAGAGGACAGATTTAGACAAAACTGGTATCGACCGAGAGATAATTGATGCCCCTAGGTGATCCAAGTAGGTTTTTTGTGAAAAGCGTGCGTAGTTACATAATATAACCTGAGTTGCATTTCAATTTGAACATCCCTCATATTGATTTATTCTGTGTCTAAAAATATTTGTGTGATAAACATATATAACAGGTAAAAATAGGAAAATGTGTTTACTATATGCACCCGGCACGGTCAGGTCACTGTTGACAAAAGCAAATTTGCGCATTGAGCATTGAAAAACTTTACAATGTATATTAGCCGCTTATAACTTTGTGTATTTTTTTTTTTTTTTTAGTTTTGAGTAGTGTTAGGAACATACATTTCTACCTTTGGTATATAAAATTTACCTTTAATAGAACTGAGCAGGTATTATACACCGAGAGTCCCTCTGCCAGCACATCAAGCTCGACAACCCTCCTCCCAACCCTCCAACTCTCATCGCTGGTAAAAACCTCATGAGTACAAATCTCTACATTGTCACTAATATTGGCATAACAATGTTCATCATTAATTTTATTTCACAATCAGTACTTCCAACTTCAATGGAACGACTTACATTTTCTTTACTGATTTGTTTAATCAATCTTCCCTTCTTGCCACATTTTGTATTTCTGTTTTTAATCACAGAAGACATGTTATGCTAGCTTTGAGCAGAATGACATTTTGTCGTCTGGTAGAAAACAGAGACACAGACGCTTTCTTTATCTTACAAATATCACAGCGTCATCTCAAACGTTTCAGTGATCCCGACTATCAGATTTCCGTAAACCGGTCTATTGTTTGTGTTTACTGTTGTAAACAAAATGGATTTATAAATAGCGGAAGAAAATTAAAAGAAATAAGAAAATGTAAATAATCACAAAAATATCATATTTTCATATTATTTTCATTTGAATTTTAAACGTAATAAACAAAAGTAATTTTAACTACAACAGATCGCAAATGCCGTCTATCGATTCCAGTTGGACCCACTTATATAGACAAACTAGAAAAATCTTGTCAGAAACTAAAAGGCCTTGATTTTAGATATTTAGTGTGTAGCAGTGTCTAGTGGGCCAGTACCAAGTTTAATTCACATCATGGCCATGGGGTCAAAATTTGCCCCACCTCAGGGGTCACTTTATTTTACATAGGCTTAATTATATATGAAAATCTAGAAAAATGATTTGGTCGGAAACTTTAGATATTTTGTGTGTGACATGGTAATAGAGACATCTACCAAGTTTGTTCAAATCATGGCCCTAGGGTCAAAATTGGCCCCACCCCAGGGGTCACTTGATTTTACATAGATTTAAAAAGGAGAGTCTTTAAAAATCTTCTTGTCAGAAACTAAAGGCCGGTTTTTTTAAATTTTTTGTTCACATAATGGCCCTGGGGTCAAAATTGGCACCACCCAAGGGGTCACTTGATTTTACATAGGCTTATTTAGGAAATTACTAGAAAAATTTTCTTGTCCTAAACCACAGGGCCTGGAGTTTATATATTTGGTATGTAACATGACCTTATAGACATCTACCAAGTTTGCTCAAATCATGGCCCTGGGGTCGAATTTGGCCCTTCCCCAGGGGTCACTTGATTTTACATAGACTTAAATCGGAGAGTCTTTAAAAGATTTTGTCAGAAACCACAAAATCATTGATTTACATATTTGATATGTAACATGGCTTTGTGGACCTGAACCAAGTTTTCAAATCATGGCTCTTTGGTATACAATGGTCCCACCCTAGGAGTCACTTGATTTTATAGCTATGACCATCAGAATTTGGACCACCGGTACAGTTTTGTGTGGAATTACGAATATTTTGCTGTACTTCTGCATGAATTTTGTTTTCAGTATAATTGTTTTATAAAAGGCAATGAAGGCAATATTTTTCAGGTGAGCGATTCAGGGCCATCTTGGCCCGCTTGTTTCTGCAATGTTATCTGAACCACACATATTTTAATTTTGGCCTTATTGGCCATAAGTGCTGAAGTGTTTTCCCTTCTATTTCAGAGACCCCTGGTGTTAAGATCCACTACACCATTAATGGGACCAAGCCTGATCCCTTCCCCAAGGTGGGCGTGGCAAGATATACCATGGAGTACCAAGGACCCTTTACCTTGCCTGCAGGCAAGCAGACAGTTAAGGCAGTTGCTGTGTCCTTGTGAGTCCTCAATTGTCTTAATTAATCTGATAAATTTGATATACCTAATGTTAGTGAGAAATTTGGAAGAAATGAACAAATTCAAACTAATTGATATTGTTTGCCCTTTGCTTTGTGGCTATATATAGCTTAGTGATTTTCAAGTAATTATGATATTGCCACATATGAAAAGCTCAGTAAATAGAAAAAAACAAACAAACAAAAAACGGACAGGCAGATACAAGACAAAGAGGAGAGAGAAAGAAAAAAATACAGGGAGACAGACAGATGAAGAATGTGTGTTTGAAATTTTGTAAGAGTTTGTTCCAGTTTTCTTCCAGAAATTATTATGATGTTGACCATGTGTATTTTATGTTTGCCAGAGACCAGTTAAGGGAGTCTAATGTGGTAACCAAGACCTTTGAGGTTGAGTTTGTAGAGCCGCCCCACCTGCCTCCACAAGATGATGACCTTGAGTTCCAGGAAGACCTGGAGAAGGAGAGGAACATGGTAAGTCATTACGTCGTAGAATTCACTCTCATGCCTGGTAGAATTTTTCTGCTTTTACCCAAGAATCACTTTGTGTCCGACCAGTCTGTTGAGTAGTTAGCATTCAATTTGTAACTGGGCAGTAATGTAATCAGTCCCAAACTGCGAAAGCTATAGTCATGTTATAATATAAAATGGAAGCAAAGCAGCACTATATGTCTCATTTAGAAAAAAAGGTTCCCAAAATGACTGAAATTTTGTCTGTGGAAAGTAAAAACCAAAATAAAGAAACTAATACTGTCAAATAATTAAACTTTCAATGGCATTTAATTTCATGATATCCGTAATAAAATCAATTTTGTTAAAACATATATTCATGGGTTCATATTATAGAAAAATGAGAGGTCTATGGACAGTTATTGTGGGGATCAATATTTGTGAATAAAGACGTCCACAAAAATAATGAAAACTAGAGTTGCATCCGCAACATCATCGGTTTTCTCACTTAGATAAGCTTCATACAATGCTATTGTTACTTCTTCTATCATTCCTTTCACTTTTTTATATGAAATTGTACCTCTTTTTTATAAAGCTAAATAAACTGTGTCCTACATTTGTAAAACAACCAATAAAGGTTAACATCATCCCGGCCGTGGTATACATTTAGGAGGGTTTCGGGAGGGGTATCCCCTCCTGAAGTTTGGATTTTTTTTACATTACCTAAATCAAATGGTGCATTTTAATGTATATTTATATAAATAATTATATAATTATATTATCTCTGAATTTGTTAAATATTTACATCGCACGAGTATTTTGATAGGGAGAGTGTACTGTATTGTTACTCATGTTGCCCATTTTACATTTAAAATGGCAATGTGCAAGACAGTGTCGGTTGAGGTAATTTCATACGGATTACTTAGCCATTTCCGAGTATCCTGCTTGCCGAAATTCTTTAAATTAAACCTGTTGTCGGTATTTTTTGTAATAGTTCATCCTGCGTAAGTGATGTTGACAAAATAAATGTCATCGGTTGAAAATAGTCTTGAACGGTTACTATATTTTTTTTTGAATTCACATTGCGACAAAATCGAGAGAAAAAACGTAACACGGTCAAGGTAAAATTGACAATCATCATAATACGTCACACACTAAAGACATGTTTTTTATTGGCTATTGCAAATAAACTAGGCGAATGATTGGACAATCGATTATATGTCATTGTGTGTGATAAGTTACAGACTGTAAACAAATTTGATTACACGCTGTCATATCAGTTTACACAACAGGTGCCATAATCGGCATACGTAGGGTTCAGCGATTATCCAAAGTTACAGTGCGATATAAAATCTTTTTCCTCCTCCACAATAATTAAAATGGAACTAGCGTGCGATCTTAATACAATACATTTTGCATTAACGTCGTGCACAGAGTGTGTACGTGACAATTGGCATGTACAAAATGAGGAACTATATAACCTGCTAACTAATCAAGCGAGAAAAACTAAAGGGCCAATACACTGAGAACTATACACACCCCCAGTTCACCAGTACAGGTAGACCAGCATTAGACTGCAGGAAAGTCACTTGACCGCGAGTTGTTTACATCATCCCAGCTACGCTGTGGTCAAATGGCCAATAATACACTGAGAAATATACACACCCCAGTACAGGTAAGATAAGCGTTGGACTGAAATATTTTAAAAATTGGGCTTTCGCTACGTATGGGAAATCTAACATAACTCGACCATTTTTTACCCGATCTTCAAAAACTGCATATCGTTAGAAAGGTAAATAAACATTCTATAAATCTGATAATAAAATTATAATGATATGTGATTAACCTCTGAGATAAATGCAGAAAACCACTGTGTGTACCTATAATTGAGTTTTTTCATAATTATTTTTTCATTTGATGTCTGACTTTTAAAATTTTGGTACCGTTAGAAAGGTCTCTTAAAGCATAACATTTTATACCCGTTATGTCTCGATAGAATATTTACCGTTTTTGAGCTATATGAGGTCAAAGAAAAAATCGATATTGCTGATATGACCTTGACCTTTACTACCTTTTATTATTTTAAAGTATAAGCTGATTAAGAACATCATACTGCACATTCAGTGAAAATTTCATGAAAATCGAACAAGAAATAAATACAGGAGAACGAAAAAACATGAAAAAATGACGAAAAATGAAATATTTTAAAAACTTGAAATTTTTATTTTTTCCGTATTCAGTGATCTTTGAACGCCTCTAGCGGATAAACGGTGCATTTCCTGAAATTGCCACACTATATATTTTGTGCGGCTAGGTCTTGCGAATCTGTTTAAACAAACAAAATTTTTCTATCTTATCAAAGTCGGCCAATATTTCTGTTTAAAGGGACCTACCATATTTTCTCTTAAAAAACGCGTTATTTCCAAGATTCGAACTTTGGTCCCCTCCTGAACAGGAAATGATATCTTTTTTGAACTTCTAGACCTATATATTTTGTTGGGGTGCCAATAAGGAACAGAATAAAAAAAAACGTATCTAAATCCGACTTTGGATTTTGGAGATTTTTCAATACAATCAATTACATAATAAACGCCACCTAGCGGCACAATGGGAGACAAATCTGAAAAAATGGCTCCTAAGGATCTAAGTCAGGACAATGTGAATAAGTGTTAAAAATTTCATGGTCGTAGCTTAATCCTACGTTACTGTAGGCTCGGGACAAATTTTTGACAGAAGAAGAAAAATAAAAAAAAAAAAAAAAATGACAAATAAACACAACGAGAACAATAGGTTTTCGCACTTCGCAGTTGTGCGAAAACCTAATTAGTCCCTTATGAAAATTAATGATTCTACAGTAGCACAGTAGTGTTTGATGTGAGTAGCCAGGTAGCCCTGGGGCTTATTTCAGAGTGGGTGTTAGATTGTTAAGGTTTTTCATGACAAGCAGTCGTGCTCCTGATACATGTATTGGCTTCAGGTTTTATGTTGAGAAAATATTGAAATACATTAACAATTGGTAGAGGTGGGTGATACAATTATCACTGCAAAAACTGGAAAGGTCCACTTGCTTTTGTTATCTGTTGATAGCTGAATGTGAAAAGAGCCCAGAAGAACCTGATGTTGTCCTCCAGGTCAGCCTGGACCGATGTCTCCACGGCGAGGACCATGAACACACATATGGCAGGTAACGTAAAATATTCTGTTCTGCTTGAAACACATTTTCACTCAGTGTTTGAAGCATTCTAAGTATTAAGTCATGTGATTCCTAATAGTGATTCTTGGAAAAATGGCAATGACTCTAGCTGCAAGCTTTGTCCTTTGATTCAGCTCTTCTTATTCTATATAAAATTATAAAATTTTAGGCATTTCTTCAAACATGTGATTTTGGGTTCCTCAAGCTCCAAGCCTGGTTTCTAGATAGTATATTCTGTATGATATCTTTGTGATTTCTCAAGGTCATTCTTACCACCTTTTACTGAGATTTACATCTTTGCAGCTATGGTATTATTTTTGTTTTCACATATCTTGAAACCTCTAGGAATAAGCAGTTGAATCATAATACTTACATGGTTGTGTAAAACATATTTTCTGATAATTACACAAGCTGTCAATAGTTGTCAGAATAAATCAATTGTAATTTTAGAAAACAACATTTTTCCTCTTTAAATGTTTCCATAGATGCAAACAGGAGTGGTAAATAAAAATCTATTTCTTTTTTATATCTTAACACTAAAAAGCAATGATTGTGTCATTTCTTCATTGGTAAAGCATATCTATTGTTAAAAAGTACCACTGATAGCAACACATGACATCAAGTTATCCACTCATGTATTAAGGTAGGACATCTGAATGATTCCTCGATTATGGCAATTCTTCAAGTTTTTCTGCTGATCCCTTCCGACCTCACTGTATTTTTAGCTTACTTTGGCACAGTGTGCTCATGTTGAGCTGTTGTGATTGCCTTTTGTTCGGCGTCTGTCCGTGCGTCTGGCGTCAACAATTTCCTTTAAACAACATCTCCTCCTAAACCGCTGAATGGATTTTGACCAAACTTCACAGAAACCCTCTATCAAGATTGTTCAAATTATTTTGATTGGTTGAAAAAGTAGGTCACAGGAGCTGAAAATAGATTTTAAAAATGCAAGCTTTGAAAATCTTCTTCTGCAAAACTGCAAGGCCTAGGGCTTAGATATTTGGTGTGTAGCATTGTCTAGTGGATCTCTAATAAGTTTGTTCAAATCATGGCCCTGGGGTCAAAATAAGCTCCGCCCCAGGAGTCACTTGATTTTACATAGACTTACATAGGAAATATTTTTCAAAAGAATCCTTGTCAGAAACTTCAAGATCATGGGTTTAGATATTTGGTATGTAACATGGCAATGTGAACCTGAACCAAGTTTTCAAATCATGACCCTGGTTTCAAAATTGGTCCCACACTTTGGTTAACTTGGTTTTTTGGACCACATGTAAACTTTTTGTGTGGAATTAAGATGATATTGCTGTCCTTCTGCATGGGTTTTGTATTTAGTTTGACTATGTTGTAAAAGGCAATGAAAGCAATATTTCTCAGGTGAGTGATTCATGGCCATCTTGGCTCTCTTGTTAAGTATTGTCATGCTTTTTTAGGTCTCAACTTTGAGAGGGGATGGGGGGAGTACATACCATGTAAGTGCCATGTATTGTGCACATCCATGTATAGTGCACACCCTGACTTTGAGACTGAAAACCTTGGGGAGGGGGGGGGGATTACAGTATATAATGCACATTTCCTTTTTTTATACGATGAGACAGCCATCTTGTTTAACTGTGGGTGTTTTGTGGATATTTGATTGCACAACAGGTGAAAATGTTCTACTGCTTCCACAAGTGAGATGTAATGAAGCGATTTTCATACCTTTATTATCCACATGCATTTGCATTGTTACCTCAATGCTTATTAAAGCCGATGGTTTGAATAGTAATCTTAAAATACCGACACCGTCTTGTTTGTCGCAAGTTTCTTACTAAAAGGCAATTGAAGTACATAATTATGATGAATCAAACAGCTCTGTCCAAAATGAAACTAACTATTCAAAATATTTAAGTCTCCAAAACGAAGTCAGACAATTATAGTCCTCAATGAGTAGTGGTGCCTCCCTGATTTTGGTAAATGGTGGGTCCCTAGGGGTTAGGCCCCACCCCCTCAAAGATGGATTTTACATAAAAAAATAAATATTTTGGTTAAATATTTCAAATTTCCAACCCTGAATCATACCCCCTCAATTTTACTTATGACCTTTTTTCTCAAAAACCATTCATGTATGATTGTCTAGGGAGAAACTTTGTTTGGGAGACTTAGTAAGAGTTCACTGTTAAATTATTACTTGTTTCTAAATGTTTTGACAACAATAAGCTGATTGTTTATTCATGGGTGGTCACAATAATGATGATGCTAACATTGGATTTGTTTGTTTATTGTCAATTAAGTATAGAACAGAACTTCAGGTTGAATGGTAACAAAGTATAAATAACAAATATGAATATAAGAACAATAATTTTATAAGCATTTATTTTAAAATAACATGATAGAAATCACAAACAGACAACTGTTTTTCAGGTAAATAAATATCATCAAGCTTTAATATCAATTAAATAAGATATACCTATAGACTTTGTCGATATGGCTTCTCAAGTGGGTGTGGTAAAGTTTAGGAAAAAAACAACAAAAAAAACTGAATTCTCGTGTATCATGTGCATCCTTTCTTCAGAAATAGAATATAAGTAAAAGAAATGTGCAATATACATGACTTACTAAGGTAGATTTGCCCTTGTTCTTCAGTCCATTACAAAATTTTGTGTTTTGCATATCACTAAAACTATGTGATTCATAGTGGAACAACTTCGCTTGGGAATACCGTTAAGTGCCAATTATAGAGTGCATCCATGTATAGTGTGCACCCTGACTTTGAGGTTCAAAATCTGGGGAAAAAATATTGCTCTTCTTCATGTATAATGCACAGCCCATTTTCGCTACGAGGAGGAAACCATTTTTAGCTCACCTGAGCACGTGTGCTCAGGATGAGCTTTTAGGATCGATGAATGTCCGTCGTCCGTCCGGCCGTCCGTCCGTCCGTCGTCCGTCGTCCACAATTTGTTCGTTTGCACTCTAGCATCTTCATTTTATGAGCAATTATCTTAAAACTTTAAAACAATGTTTATAACCATAAAATCTCGGCCAAGTTCGATTATGGCTGATATCGGAACATTAGGTCAGGTTATGCCCCTTTTAAAATTAAAAAAGCCAGATTCACATTGTTTGCACTCAGCATCTTCATTTTGAATTTTTTAAAAATTTCCAAAAGGCCAAGTTCGTGGAAAAAATGCCATATTTCAAGTTGTTTACACTCTAGCATCTTCATCTTTTGAGCAATCCTCTTCAAACTTTATGGCAATGCTTATGACCGTAAGGTCTCGATTGAGTTCGATTATGGCTGAGATCAGTTGCTTAGGTCAGGAGTTAAGCCCCTTTTAATATAAAAAAATGCCAGATTTCACGTTGTTTACACTCTAGCATCTTCATCTTTTTAGCAATCATCTTCAAACTTTATTACAATGTTAATGACCATAATGTCTCGATTGAGTTCAATTGTGACTGAGATAGGTCATTTAGGTCAGGAGTTATGTCCCTTTTAATACAAAAAATGCAAGATTTCACTTTGTTTATTCTCTACCAACTTCATTTTTTTAACAATCATTTTTAAACTTTAAGACAATGTTTATGCCCATAATCTCACAATCGGGTTCAATTATAACTGATATTGACCTGTAAATTTAGGAGTTATGCCCATTTCACCATAAAAAAAAGCCAGATTTCACTTTTACACTCAAGCATCTTTATTTCTTAAGCAATCATCTTTCTCAGGTGAGCGACCAAGGGCCATCTTGGCCCTCTTGTTTTTTTTTTTGCCGAGGGTGTTTTTCAGATGTTTTGATTGTATAAGAGGTGAAAATGTTCTACTGCTTCCGCTAGTCAAATGAAATGCATCAATTATTTTTTCACCACGGTATACTGTGGTTTTTAGCTTGCCGTAGCACAATGTGTTGAAGGTGAGCTTTTGTGATCACACTGTGTCGTCGTCACGATTTGCTTTAAACAATATCTCCTCTGAAACCGCTGAACAGAATTTGATTAAACTTGGCTGGGATAATCCTTGGGTGAACCATCACAGAAATTGCAAAAATAAACTTGATCTATGAAGAACTCTGGTTGCCATGGCAACCAAAAGAAAAACAATATGAAAACTTAAAAAATCATCTCCTTCAAAACTACTGGCCAGATTTCAAAATGTTTTTGTACAGATGTTCCTTGGGTAACCCTCTACCAAGATTGCTAAAATCTTGGTCCGATCTGTGAAAAAACATGGCCGCTAGGGGCGGGGCAAATTTGCCTTATATAGTGAAAACATTAACAACATCTCTTCTGAAACCGCTGGACAGAATTTGATTAAACTTGGCATGGATGATCCTTGGGGGAACCATCACAAAAGTTGCTAAAATAAACTTGATCCATGTAGAACTCTGGTTGCCATGGCAACAGAAAAAAAAGTAAACTTTAAAAATAATCATCTTCAAAACCACTGGACAGATTTCAAAATGTTTTAATACAGATGTTCCTCGGGTAACATTCTACCAAGGTTTCTAAAATTATTCCAATCCATAAAAAAACATGGCCCCCAAGGGGCGAGGCTAATTTGTCTTATATGTATATAGTGAAATCTTTAACCAACATCTCCTCTGAAACCGTTGGACAGAATTTGATTTAACTTGGCAGGGTTGATCCTTGGGTGAACCTTTACGAAAGTTACAAAAATAAACTTGATCCATGTAGAACTCGGTTGCCATGGCAAGAGAAAGAAAAAATAAAAACATTAAAAATCAACTTTTCAAATTTACTGGCCAAATTTCAAAATGTTTTAGTACAGATGTTCCGTGTGTTACCCACTACCAACATTGCTAAATTATTCTGATCCATAAAAAAAACATGACTACCAGGCACGGAGCCAATTTGCCTAATATGTATAATTATGGTGAAAACTATAGAGACCTGTTCTCCAAAAGTGCAGGCCAACGCTTTACAATTGTTTTTAAAATTTGATCTATGTAGAACTTTGGTTTCCATGGCAACCAAATGAATATAACTAGAATTCTTTTTTTTTTTTTATTTTTTTTTTTTTTTTTTTTTTTATTAATCTTCTTCTCTAAATATGTTGGTCAGAATTTCATTTCATTTAACAAAATTGATCACATCATTACATACCTTCTACCAAAACTGCTCAAACAAAGCTGATCCCTTGAAAATTCAGCTGCCTTAGGAATTATTTAGAAAGTAAACTTTCACAAACCTAATGATAATATTTATGACTATTATCTTGCCAAGGATGACTTGTTATTAGAGCACTATCTCCTACTATGGCCCTTTAAGTATAAAAAATGTCAAATTTAACATTGTTCACATTCTAGCATCCACATTTATAAAGCAATCTTGATCAGATGTGTATATGATGTTAATAAACCAAGGATTATTATGCCTTGTATGGAAGTTATGGTCCATAATACTTAAGGTTGCCTTTAGAGCAATGATACTCGGATGAGCAATGTAGGGCCATCATGGCACTCTTGTTCAGTAAATATTGCGGTGCATGTCACGATATTCCAGGACTTGTGTTGAAGATTATTAATATCTTAAACTTTTGCAAAGGAAAACAAGTCTTCGCCGTGAGCCATTTTTTATTTCCATTCAAGGTCATTATTAGTAGCGAGTGAATATTTTCAAATAAAATTGTATTTTCTAAAATTTGAATTGAAATTGATACATTTATATCATATCTATGCGGGTTTTTGATGTTGTTAAGCTATAAAATTATCAGTAGTAACGAATTTATTGAATTGAACTCGTTCATTTCCGTTATGCAGCAACTACCGAAGTACCGGTATTATTCGTCTTTGTACCAGTTCGTACCACAAACTGCTTCAGACTGCAGTATACCGGTTAAACCACGCACCTCTACATATTTATAGTTTTCAACCAGACAGATTTAAATATGCAATATAAATGTAAATGTTTGACAGCCTTGTTGGATCTATTTTAAATTATGGAGCAGAGATTATTGGTAGACACACTATTAAAGAATTGGATCTTATTCATTGTAAATTCCTTCGAAAAATACTTTATGTCAGAAAATCTACAAACCTTGATGGGCTATAAGGTGAAACGGGTAGATACCCGATAAAAATACAACAAACGATTATTATGTTTAAATTTTTGACCCAGTAGCCCAGAGAGTTGCCTAGACCTGACCTAATTTGAACTGGACGAAACTTTTTCAAGATAAATCTGTAGTACAATATCTTAAACATCACTTTCTTGTTGGTGTATACCATGTATACATTGAGGGATACACATGTCTATCATATTGGTAAAAATATTTGGACAAGATACAAAGAAAATGTATATCCTTAGGACAAGACAATGTGGCCCTTACAAGAAACAGTTTGTTAGCTTGAAGCATAAGGTCACAGCACTCATTTGACCTTTAAATCTTGTCCCAGTTCTAACTTTGTTGTGAATGATGGTGTTTTGAAATAATGTGGCACATGGGCCGGAAAAAATAAACTAGCTTAAGGTCAAGGTAAGGGACAATAAAATCTTGTCCTGGCTTTAACTTTATGAGGAATGGTTGTGTTTTGAAATAACTTGGCACAAGTGATCCTTAGGACAAAACAATGTGTTGCAAACATAAACAAGGTTGCTGGCTTGAAGGTAAGAACCAAGTTGCTAGCTTCAAGGTCTAGGTCACAGTGCTCATTTGATTTTAAAATCATCTTTAATATTTCTAGTTTTTCATAATATTTACTGACAAAAATATCATCTAATAAACAAAATGGTGGGGGCATCCGTGTCCTATTGACACATTCCTAGTTGTTTTGTTTGTTTTTTTACAATTTTCATTTTAAGTCAGTAAATATCAAAATGGATGAAAATAGATAACTTTTTTTCAATTGTTTATAAAACTTTGCCATTTCAGATATGGATGTCAAGGGCAGTAACTATAGACGACCTGGCACAAGTACCAGGTTCCTTAACTCTAGACAGGAGAGGTCACCAGACAGGCATGAGGTGGGTTATCTCCTGTTCAGCAAACTTCATCAACTGCAGGCTTGACTTTTTCCATATTCACTTTGCTAATGCTCCTGCTATAGTATTTATTTTTCTACCTTACATTCCTGAAATGAACATTTCCTTTTTTTTTCCTGAAAAATTAAGTCCCTCATTTGTTATAGTACAAGTTTGAAAAATCTTCCTGTCCTAAAGTACTGGCTAGATTTCAAAGCGTTTTTTAGCATAGATATTCCTTGGGTTGCTATCTATCTAGAATGTTAAAATTATTTGGATCCATCGAAAAATATGGCTGGCAGGGGGCAGAGCCCGTTTTCCATAATATCATATGATATTTGCTGTACTTTAGTACAATAAATCATTGAATTGAGTAAATAAGGTCGACCATTAATGGGAACCACAACCTTAGTGACAATTGTTTGTAAATGTGTTTAATAAGATATAAATGACGCTCTTGACCTTTCCTTTTTAGTTCCTACAGGCATCGCTGAAGGGGACTATATATTGCATTCCGTCTGTCAGTCCATCAGTCACACTCATGTTTTCTGGAATTTTTAGCTCACCAGAGCACAACATGCTCAGGTGAACTATTTGGATCACTCTGCGTGCGTAATCCGTCATTAGCAATTTGCTTTGAATGACATCTCCTCTGAAACTGCTGAATAGAAATTGATGAAACTTGGCATGGAACATCCTTGGGTGAACCCAGGAGTTTCAATAAGCGGATGTAGATGCATTATACGTCCTGAAAGAATTTGACCCTGGGCGTTTGGAAATTCCTCAAAATAGCCATGTACGCATCTGTATCTTAGACTGGACATTTCAAAACTGGCCAAAACTGGTTTTTTGATGGGACGTCTGTGGTGCTAATTAGTAGTACATGACTGTGTAATAGGTACTGTATATGCAAATTGAATAACAATACGTCCACTTTATTCTCCGCTAAAAGTACTGACTGGATTTCAAAGTTATTTGGCATAGATGTTCCTTGGGTCAGTCTCTACCTAGATTGTTCAAATTATTTTGATCCGTTGAAAAACATGGCCATTAGGGAAGCGGAGCCCATTTTCCTTATATGAATATATTACAAATTTGAAAAATCTTCTTGGCCAAAAGTACTGGCTGGATTTCAAAGTTATTTGGCACAAATGTACCATGGGTCACTCTCTACCAAGATTGTTCAAATTATTTTGATCCGTTGAAAAACATGGCAGCCAGGGGACTAAGCCCATTTTCCTTATATGTATATAGTACAAATTTGAAAATTCCCATTGTCCAAAAGTACTTACTCGATTTAGGTCTGGCAGAGGGCAGAGCCCATTTTTCACAATATCATAAGATATTTACTGTTTCTTTTCCTCCCACTAATACCTTGTTCTCAGGTGAGTGAACCCAGGGCCATTATGGCCCCCTTGTTCATGTCACGAATTAAGCACATAAAGATTGATCTCAAAATGTGTCAGTTAAAGTTAAAAATTAATGAACGGAAAAAAGTGACATGTGGAATTCCTGAAAAATTCCTAAAAGTTCCTGAAATTCAGACATGGAATTTTCAAAAATTCCTGATTTTGGGTCTTATTGAAACCCCTGGGTGAACCTCCACAAAAGTTGCTAGGGTGTCAACTAGTTTCCTTTTATATTATAGAAAATTTAAAAAAATTCTTCTCTTCTGGAACTAATGTTTAGAATTAATTCTTGTTTTGCACCAATGATAACCTCAAGGTTTTATATCATAATTGTGTAAGCATTTTGATACCTTGAAAATTTAGGCCTCCAGATGATTGACTAAATTAAGAATTCTTTTTTATCTGAAACTTGAATCTGGTTGCTGCTGGAAGAAAACAGGTAATCAAATGACTTGAATCATTTTAAATAAGATATACTCTGTAAATGATGTACTCTGGTGAGTGATCTAGGGCCATGTGACCCTCTTGTTTTCTAAACCTATGTGAGTTACAGGTCAGGTTTGAGTTTGTTTCCGGTCCACTGATTTTTGACAAAATTATGGGCCCTGGACTTAAAAAATTTATTTGTATTCCTGTACAGCGGGATTTTAAATAACTGAACGGAGGAACAGATCCCGTAAATCCCTTTGAAAAATACTGATCAATGAATAAAACTGCTTGTCAACTTATAAGTATGTCTCCTTTCTCCCTTTTTTGCTTAACTATTTGAGGCATAAGGGTAACTCTCCTACTCACCCGAGTGATGCATAGGCATCTCTGTAAAGTGTCGTCGTTACGCTTTGGTTTAAGTTTTGCATCTAACCACTATCATGCTTATATCTCAGCAGTCAGTTATGGGATTGACTTGAAACTTCATAAACTCGACCAAATTTCATGCAAAAAAAATATTTTTTTTGTTCTGAACAAACAATAAGGCTTTCTGCTCCGCAAACCATATCAAACCTGATCCGATTCATTTACTTATCCTTACATACACCATCTTTGAAAAAAATGAAGGAAGTCCGTCCAGATTTGAGAGCTGTACAGCACAAACTAATATTGATTGCAGTTGAAATGTGTGACGTCAAATGACGTCATCCAAAAATGAAAGTCATTGTATTCAAAGTGGACTACAGAGCTTTGCTTCCATTTATAATTTCATGATACTGGATTATCAAGAACCTTTTTTAAAATGAAAGTCAATCATTTTTTAAATTGGTGTCCCACAAGGGAATAAACTATCACTAGTCATCTTTACATGTAAAATAGGTATACAGTACAACGCCGCTATATCGCGGACTGCTATTTCGCGTTGACCAGTATATCGTGGTTGATCTATGGACCCCAAAAATATATCGCGTCATTTGCACAGGCTTACCGCGAAACTAATCTATCTCCTTCTATATCTATATGTATTTAAAAGAGTTTTGCGGTCAGTATTTAACATGCTAGTGTACTGACACGCGGAAGTGATAACAATTAAACACCCCAGGTGGTAATCTATTGTGTTTGGGGGCAGTTGATGATTATGCAATCGAGTGTAAATGATTGGCAACAATGCAGGTTTGTCGGTATAATAATCCAACCACAGTAATCAGCATTTAATTGGTATGGTCTGTCAATACCAAGCAGATACTCGATAAAATACACAAACATTGTCTAAAATCCACTGCATAGACCTTAATAATGATATTTTTGTTTATTATGCTAGCGTGCATAATTTTACCATGGATTAAAAAGTCCCGGAAAATAGCCAATCTTTTTCACCGGAAGTAAACAATAAATGATAATTAGATCAGCGTTACCTGGTAATTTGTTTCATTTAAACATTAACAAGACTCCTGATAACAGTACATCATAATAAGTACACTTCAGCTAAATTTCAAATAGCAATAAATTGTAGTGGAATGGCAATTTTCACATCGACATTGTTTTGATAAACAATGGACGGGGTAGAATTTATTATAATGAGATATGCTGAAGAGTTACGTAACTACTTCACATCACCATACCGTACACACTACTCTCTGAATCTGAATCATCGTCAATTAAAGTACAAAAAAAAATTAAATAAAAGAAGAAAACCCAGAACCAATGATTATGGAATTATTTAAAATAACTAAATAACCCTATAAATAAATAAAATAATGATTATTGTTATATTTTAGTTTGTTTTTTTTTCAAGAATTTACGACTATCACAAAGACACGTATAGCATTCCAAAACCTACTACGCAGTCCAATAGAACGTGGTATTTGGGCTTGGACCACAAGAACCGTGATGTAGCGGCGTTGTACTGTACAAGGTTCCTTTCTTACCTAAAAACTTTTTCTTGTTTCTTTTTTTCATAGATTTTTCTTGCTTAATTTAAGGTAGCATAGAGCATTTGAAAATATAACAACAGCACATGATACCTAACAATGTAACAGAAATACAAGGTGGAACAAGGACAAACAATTTTTCAGACATTCTTATTTTCCATATAACTTTCTTATATAATGTCATATTTCATAAACCTAGGTACCGTAAGTAAGCTCTTCAAATTTCCAACAGTTCACTTACTTTATGTTTGACCTATCTGTAACGGCTTTTGAGATAGACACGGTCAAACAGATGTTCATGTCAATTACTACTTCTTGACTGATAACTTTGTAATTAATGGTCCATTTATTAAAATCTGCATACCATTAGAACAGCATTGCATCAAGCTATAGAAAATGTTCATAATGTTATTTTCAAAAACTAATAGTTTCTTAGGAAAAAGCAATCAAATGATTGGGACCACATGCAGAAGTGCATGAAAGAACAGTTTAAATTAATTATTTTTCATGTAACTTCCCTATATGATGTCCAATTTTAAAAAGTTAAGTACCGTTAGAAAGGTCTTTAAATCCCCCACATTTCACATGCTTTATATATTATGGATGTATCTTTAACCACTTTTTAGATATGGACATAGATGGATAAATACATTTTATTCAACATGATAATGCTATATTGAGAAAACAGCAAAAATCAGCAAAAATATGTTCATGTTGTTTCCTTTTCTCCATATAACTTTATGAATCTTAGGTCATTCTTTACAATTGAAACACTAATACAATGGCTAGGCATTGTTCTACAAATTATATTTATGTCCTAATTTACAAAAATCAATAATTTTAGAGATATAAGCAGTTAAATACACTTTAACAACATTTTCATTTTCTTCATTCAAGCCCGATCTTCAAAAACTAAATAACATCTGAAAGGTCTTTCAAAGCACTACAAATTATACCCATATTGTCTCAATAGAATATTTATCATTATTGAGATATTTTAAGGCCAAAAAAAACCCCCAAAAACGATGATTGACATATGACCTTGATTTTTGCCATTTTCCTTAAACGGAAGCGACTTAAAACAATTAGAGAATATGTTGAACCTTCAGTGAAAATTTAAATTGCAAATTGATTGAAAACTTATGAGGCCTGCAGGGCTAAAAAACCTTTAACATTTGCTTAAAACTTGCTTTTGACATCATGACGTCATTTGACATCATATGACGTCAACCTTCACAAGTCACAAAATAGACTTCAACGTGTACATGCTGTTCAATTTCATGTTTCTAGCCTATCTGGAAGCTTCAAAAACACTTAAATGCATTTAAAAGTCCTTGGTTGGAAACCTGTTTTTGCCATAGAACCTCGACCTTTCCGAATTTTGGTAAGCCAAAGAGAGATGCACAGCTAGTTCTTGAGATATACTGTGAAAATTTAAAAAAAATCTTAACATAAATGGAGGCTGCAGAGGGCATACAAAATTTTACACTATTTTTAAGTCTGATGTCACATATTGCATTCAAAAGGGCAAAGGACAAGAGACCATTACCCTGTCAAGAATTTCCATTTTACAAATCGCTGTTAAGGTTTTTTATCTACTCACCTTTGCAGTGATCCATTTGAGGTATTGAATTTTCTCATATGTTTGTTGTTTTGGATATAAGAAGAAGTTGAATTAAGAACTTTTCCAACCACAGATGCACAGCAGTAGGACAGACAGAACTCACAGTCCCCACCGATCTAGACATCTCCCTGACAACACAACACAGGCAATGAGGCTCCAGAGAGAGACAGACTTCCTCAAGTAGGTTACATAGATTTCCTCAAGACGGTTACATAGTTATGCTTTGTTTTGCTTAATAGTGATTCAGATAGGAGATAGAAGTAATGTATGGATTTTTTCTTGCTCAGTACCTTATTGTTTGATAGCATAGTCATTTATAACTTATATTGCTTCTCATCATTGGGTAATGAGTTTGATATCTTGTCACATTTGCAAGAGGACAACAAGAAGTGGGTTTTTGATCCAGAAAAGTTGGTTTTCTCCCGGTACCCTGGGTCTCTCATATCGGATTGGTAATGCTAATGAGTGAGGAGTAAGGAGCTACCAGTTTCTCAAGTGCAAGCCTATCTGGAACAGTCTGATTTTAGCTTTATGAAAACAGAATGTTGAAATATGCTCTTTATTAGTCCCCTACCAGTTCACCGGAGGGGACTAGAGGTTTGAGTGTCTGTCTGTCAGTCTGTCCGTCCCCAAAAACTTGATACTGCCATAATTCAAAATGTACATGGAATATTTTTTGAAACTTGAAACATGGATATATGGCAAAATGCAGATTATGCACATCATTTTATTTTGTCCCTATGTTGAGAAACTTGGTTGCTACGGCAACAAATAGACATGAAATATTGCAAAAATTGGATCCCTTCATAATTCAAAAAGTACTTAGAATGTTTTCATGAAACTTGTAGATGGCAATATGGAGATTATGCACATTATGTCCCTCTGTTGAGAAATGTGGTTGCTGTGGCAACAAATAGATTTGAAATATTGCAAAAGTTGGATCCTGCAATAATTAAAAAAGTACAATGGAACTTCTCAAAACTGTACCCTCTGTAAACCGGAATACAGTAGAGCTCACTTATAAGGAAATCATGAGGGACCTTGCCAATTATTTCATCTTATCCAAATTTTGTCTTATCCATGTAACAAAATTTCGTTATAAATGTTTGCATATAGTAAAATTTCGTTATACACTGTCTTTCAATTCTTGCTACTAAAATGATTAGGGAGTATTTCCAACAAGTATAAATGAATGGTTACAAAAGGGAATAAATTGTGAAATAAAAACAGCTATGACCTTTTTTATAAAATGTACATTTCCGTGTTTGATATTCATTATTCAGTATATGTACACATGTATGTATTTAAGAACTTTTGAAAAAGTCACTGATTTTTGTTATACGCTGCGGGAGGTGGTCCTATATTGGCGTCATCTTCTCCATCTGTCCGAACGTCCATAACTTGTGAATGCAACTTCTCCTTGTCTTTGAATGAATCTTTTCAAAACATGGTCAATGTCATAACTATAATAGGTAGATGTACATGAAGTGGCGATTTTCCGGTTCATTGATTTTCACAAGATTTGTGTCCCTTGAAACGTAGTCTCTGTAGCTGATTAATATTGCAGCCTTGTGAATGCAACTCCTCCTACGTTTCTGAATGAATCTTTTCAAAACTTGTTCAATGTCATTACTATAATGAGTAGATGTGCATGAAGTGGCGAATTTTCGGTTCATTGATTTTTACAAGATTTGTGTCCTTTGAAACTTAGTCTCTGTAGCTGATTGATATTGGAGCCTTGTGAACGCAACTCCCACTACATTTCTGAATGAATCTTTTCAAAACTTGGTCAATGTCATTACTATAATGGGTAGATGTGCATGAAGTGGCAATTTTCCGGTTCATTGATTTTTACAAGATTTATAACCCTTGAAATTTAGTCTCTGTAGCTGATAGATATTGCAGCCTTGTGAACGCAACTCTTCCTACATTTCTGAAAGAATCATTTCAAACTTGATCAGTGGCATTACTATAATGGGTAGATGTGCATGAAGTGGTGATTTTCGGTTCTTTGATTTTTACAAGATTTGTGTCCCTTGAAACTTAGTCTCTGTAGCTGATTGATATTGCAGCCTTGTGAACGCAATTCCTCCTACATTTCTGAATGAATCTTTTCAAAACTTGTTCAATGTCATAACTATAATGGGTAGATGTGCATGAAGTGGCGATTTTCCGGTTCTTTGATTTTTACAAGATTTGTGTCCCTTGAGCTTAGTCTCTATAGCTGATTCATATTGCAGCCTTGTGAACGCAACTCCCACATTTCTGAATGAATCTTTTCAAAACTTGGCAATGCATATTAATGGGTAGATGTGCATGATGTGGCGATTTTCTGGTTCATTGATTTTTACAAGATTTGTGTCCCTTGAAACTTAGTCTCTGTAGCTGATTGATATTGCAGCCTTGTGAACCCAACTCCTCCTACATTTCTGAACAAAATCTTTTCAAAACTTGGGCAATGGCATTACTGTAATGGGTAGATGTGCATGAAGTGGTGATTTTCCGGTTCATTTATTTTTGCAAGATTTTTGTCCCTTGAAACTAGCTGATTGATATTTCAGCCTTGTGAATGCAATTCCTTG
This sequence comes from Solen grandis, assembly GCA_021229015.1. Taxonomy (NCBI): domain Eukaryota; kingdom Metazoa; phylum Mollusca; class Bivalvia; order Adapedonta; family Solenidae; genus Solen; species Solen grandis. The sequence goes on along the minus strand of CM037780.1, from coordinate 14,048,713 downwards.
TATGTTTCTGACCTAATCTTTTCAAAACTTTGGCAATGTCATAACTATACTGGGTAGATATGCACAAAGCAGGGATTTTGATGTTCATCAATATTTGCAATAGTTAAGGTAAAAAAGTGCATAAAGCAGGGATTTTCTGGTACAGTGATTTTTGCAAGTGTTATGCGGAGAAAGAAAAAAGGATTCATATTGATACTGCTATTTGACCTGTTTTCATATTGGAAGCCTTTTTAGGGTTCTATCTCTGTTCAGCTAAATTAATTGGACTTCTTTATGAGCTTATGCTTATGGAATTGTTAAAGCAATAATTAAAAGGACCCTCTTGGTCTTTATATTTTGTGGTGGCGTATCTTGTGGCAGCACTGGCACTTTTTGTTTCTTTTGAGGCTCATGTTTGTAAAATGCTTTGTTCAACGACATGGAGTGCTGAGAAAATACTTTCTGCAATGTCATCAGATTTTTCCAAATAATGTCTTGACAGTATCAATGTTATACAGAGCAGCCTCTTTTGATATGCATGAAATAGTGGGTGGATGAGCAGAAATTTCTGGATGTGCCCCACAGTTATCGACAAACAACAGAACCTATTGATTAAACATGCAAGGCCAGATATCAACGTTGAAGTTTTAGGATGTCGAAATGTTGCTACATTGTGAAATAAAACAGTCAATCAGCCGATGAATCGCCAGTATACTCTGTTTTGAGTCATACTATTACTGGAGATGATGATGATGATGATGGTGATCAATAGATCAAACAACTTACGTACGTAATCACGGAATATAAATTTCTAACATGATGTAAGATTTAGTAAATCCAACAAAAACACATATAAAATTTATCATTCATCAACGTTTCGACTTATGCCTTCATCAGGATAATTTCAATAACAACAATAACAACAAGCAGAAGTTATGTCATAAACGTAACGTGTTAAGATGTTTATTAGTGGATTCAACCAAGTCTGTTCAAATCATGGCCCTGGTGTCAAAATTGACTTAAAATTGACCTTTCAAATTTGGATGGCAGGTACAGTTTTTGTGTGGAATTGAGATGATCTTGCTGTAATTCTGCATGGGTTATTTATTCAGTATGACTCCTAATACTAGAATATGCAATGAAGGTAATGTTTCTCAGGTAAGCGATTCAGGGCCATCTTGTTTGCTTTTTTAGCTCGACTATTCGAAGAATATGAGAGCTATTGTAGTCGCCCTTGCGTCAGCGTTGGCGTTGCAGCTTTTGGTAAAAGTTTTGCATGCAAGTTACTATCAACCCTATATCTCAATAACCATTTATGGTATTGACTTGAAAGTTTATAAGTATGTTCAGGGGCATCAGACAACTAAGGTAGATAACTCTTGACTGAATTTAATATGAATTATGGCCCCTTTTTAACTTAGAAATTTTGGTTAAAGTTTTGCATGCAATAGAAAATTTGGCAAAATTTTTGCGTGCAAGCTACTATCCAGTTTGTATCTCAATAACCATTCATGGTATTGACTTGAAAGTTTATGAATATGTTCAGGGGCATCAGGCAACCAAGGTAGATAACTCTTGATGGAATATGTTACAAATTATGGCCCCTTTTTAACTTAGAAATTTTGGTTAAAGTTTTGCATGCAAGTACTTCATGCTATATCTCAGTATCCAGGCATGCAATTTTAACATCTTGAATATGTTTTGGGGTATCATACTTTCATGGTAGATAACTCTTGATAGAATATGTTACAAATTATGGCCCCTTTTTAACTTAGAAATTTTGGTTAAAGTTCTGCATGCAAGGTACTTTCATGCTAATATCTCAGTATCCAGGCATGCGATTGATTTGAAACATCTTTAATACATTTAGGGGTATCATACTATCAAGGTAGATAACGTTTGATGGAATATATTACAAATTATGGCCCCTTTTTTAACTTAGAAATTTTGGTTAAAGTTTTGCATGCAAGGTACTTTCATGCTTATATCTCAGAGTCCAGGCATGGGATTGATTTGAAACATCTTTATTATGTTTAGGGGTATCATACTTTAAAGGATGATAACACTTGATGGAATATATTAAAAATTATGGCCCCCTTTTAACTTAGAATTTTGGTCAAATTTTTGCATTCAAGCTACTATCCAGCTTATATCTCAGAAATTGCTTGTGGAATAGACTAGAAAGTTAAGGAGTGTCTTCAGGGGCATCAGAAAACCAAGGAGGATAACTTTTGGGCTGAATTTTATGCAAATTATGGCCCTTTTCTAACTTGGATTTTTGGTTAAAGTTTTGCATGCACAGTGTTATTACGCTTGTCTCAGTAACTAGGCATGGGATTTATTTTAGATTTCATAAAAATATTAAGGGGTATCAGATTATCAAGGTATATTATTTTTGACTATTATGTACAGGGTATGTGAAGGGCAAGAATTGAAATAGATTTCATTTGATTTACCAACAAGCATTTCGAATAGTCGAGCGTGCTGTCCTCTGACAGCTCTTGTTATTTTCTGGAGACCAGACACAGAACTTTTTTTTTTTTGGCCTAATACAAAACTCAAGAGGGGGAGGGGAACTAATGTCAGCTTTACACCCTTTGAACTTTACTACTGCAGGATGTTCATTTCTTCCTGTGTATGTAGTGGATATCACACATATCAGTAGAATGTATTTGGTGACATTTGTGCAAGCATTCAAGATAATTGGCAACTTTTCAACCCATGATTTATACACAAACTCAATATGCTGTCATGACTTTTCCCCTTTACCTGGAGCATATTGCATCTTATTAAGGTCTAGAGATGATTAGAATGTGTGACACCATGGCCCGCTGGTAAAATGTAACAAATTGATTATTCTCTTGTTTTCCTTCCAAATACTTTTGAACTTATACAGAACCTATATAAGTTTAGTCTTACAGATCATACAGCAAGGAGATTTTTATAAGTCTGTTCTTCGTATTGAAAAATTCATTCTCCTTTTCTAGCACAATTTTTTTTCCCTGTCAGAAAGGAAACTTCAAACAGTGGCTTCATTGAGCATCCTACCCATGAAAATGGAATGGTATTTAAGCAAAAATTATGTCATGCTTGGTGACTAGGTCAGTATGTTTAAAGACAATGTCATTGTGCTTGGTGGTATCTTTGTGCGATTGTTGATATCGATGGATGCATTGTGACAAGTGCATTATGTGTAGTGACATTGGCATTCTGCTTGATAGCAATGTGCTTCATTGCATTCCATTTTCTTTTGTTATAAGGATATCATGCTTTACGAAATTCAAGCATTGCCATGCTTGCTAATGCCACTCACTGTTTAGTGACATTGACATTGTGCTTCATTTCAAACCGTCTTATGGCAAGCAGTTTCACTGACTAGTTTGAACAGGATTGTTTGCAACTCCATTCTATGGTAGCACACATTTCTCCATTGGACAACAGTCGGGGCTACTTTTGGACCCTTATGTTCCCCTCCTATTGATATATAGTTCTGTTTTTTGTCTTCTCACTTATTGATGTTAATTTTTATGTTTATTTAAATACGACTGCACTTTGGTGGTCGAAACCTTATTGAAATGTGTTGATGATTGATGCTTGAGATAAAGTGTTAAATGTAATAAAATAAGCAAATTTGTAAGTAAATTAATTCGAAGACACTTGAACCTTCAGTGGCTAGAATATTATCAGCCGCAATTACCTAAATACTTGAATACATGTATACACTTTCGTGTCACTGAAGAAGTTGCCCCTACAGCTCATTTGACAGGCATTCTATAATAGCTTTCGTTATGCAGCACGCTGGGGGGGGGGGGGTCAAGGGTTCAAATCCAGCTGAGTGATATTTGATATTTTTTTTATATTAGATATTATTATACCCCCCACAAACGTAGTTTGGGGGGGGGGGGTATATAGGAGTCACCATGTCGGTCGGTCGATCGATCGGTCCGTCCGTCCGTCTGTAGTTTTTTTGTCCACGCTATTTCTCAATAACTACTGGATGGATTTCAATCAAACTTCCTAGGAAGCTTCACTGGTGAGCATAGATGTGCATATTATGAAATTGTTATGGTTGATTGACTTTCTTTTGAGTTATGGCCCTTTGCTGATTTTCTGGAGTTTTCTTTGTCCACGCTATTTCTCAATAACTACCGGATGATTTCAACAAACTCATAGGAAGCTTAATATAAGCACAGATGTGCATATTATGAAATGGTTACGGTTGACTGATTTTCTTTTGAGTTATGGCCCTTTGCTGATTTTCTTGAGTTTTCTTTGTCCATGCTATTTCTCAATAACTACTGGATGGATTTCAATCAAACTTCATAGGAAGCTTTAATATCAAGCACAGATGTGCATATTATGAAATGGTTACAGTTGACTGATTTTCTTTTGAGTTATGGCCCTTTGCTGATTTTTTAGTTTTCTTTTCCAGCTATTTCTCAATAACACTGATGATTTCAATCAAACTTCATAGGAAGCTTCACTATAAGCACAGATGTGCATATTATGAAATTGTTACGGTTGACTTTTTTTTTGAGTTATGGCCCTTTGCTGATTTTCTGGACTTTTCTTTTCTACGCTATTTCTCAATAACCACTTGATAGATTTCAAACAAACGTCATAGGAAGCTTCAATATCAAGCACAGATGTGCATATTATGAAATGGTTACGGTTGACTGATTTTCTTTTGAGTTATGGCCCTTGTGATTTTCTTGAGTTTTCTTTGTCCAGTATTTTCAATAACTACTGGATGGATTTCAATCGGTCATAGGAAGCTTCAATATCAAGCACAGATGTGCATATTATGAAATGGTTATGGTTGACTAATTTTCTTTTGAGTTATGGCACTTTGTTGATTTCTTGGAGTTTTCTTTGTCCACGGTATTTTTCAATAACTACTGGATGGATTTCAATCGGTCATAGGAAGCTTCACTAGCATGCATAGATGTGCATATTGCGAAATGGTTACAGTTGACTGATTTTCTTTTGTGTTATTGCCCTTTGTAAATGCACTTTTTGGCTTATTCTTCCACATATCAGCTTTCATTGATATCTTTAATTATACTACTCAATCAAATTTTATGGGAAGCTTCACTAGCTCTTCACTTAGAAACAGCCTTTTGGTGACACACTTATTTTTTGTTTAATTCAATGTTGCAGATTTGGTATGATTTGGGCTTCATTAAAATAAGAACAATTTTGATTTGGTATAAAAAGATTATTATTGTGAAATAGTTTTGTGTAATATGTCAATTGAAAACATCAATTGATTGTGACTTACCTCCTATAGCTGGGCATTTGATTGTAAACAAAGGCTGTGTGGGGGGTATTCACCCCCTTTAGTGATAGCTCTAGTTTCAATTTACCTATATATTACATGAACTGAAAAAATACCATAACTAAATTTAAGAGTGAGAGTTTGATGTTTCATATTTGCTTCCTTAAATTAGATTACACAAAATAATGTATGATATCTTGTAAATTGTAGGAAAGAGAAAGAGAGAGAAAGGAGAGCACCGTTAACAGTACATTAAAACAAATTTTGTTTTTTTTTTTTTTTTTATTGAATCTTATTTATGCAAGTCAAAATTACTTTGGGTTTATTGGCATGGCATGGAAATTTGACACTCATTTATTAAACTTATTATAATATATGAAATAAATGCGACATCATTATGTGAAAAACACCGCCCCAAAATCGGGAGGTCGTGGTTCAATACCCGGCTGCATCATCCAGAAGTCTTAAAAAATGGTACTGGTATATATTTCCCTTGCTTCGTACTCAGCATATAAGGGAAGTTCCAGTACTGATTGATTCGGTGTCTGGGTGTGGTATTTTGCTACGTATCTATGGCTTGATACAGCAGTATAGCAGCACCATATCTTTCTCAAGCAGACATCGTCTCCAAATGACTGAAATACTGTCGGTGGGATGTTAAACCCAATAAATAAACATTAAAAACAGTTCTTTCAGGGCTATTGGCATTTAAATTTGAAAAAAAAAAGGTAAGTAACTGCGTAAGCCCACAACAACATCTGTTGCTAGAATGCTGCATAACACAGTTTTGTTTAAATCATGTGTCGTTGCATTATGCTCAGGTAGGGACTTCGGATTTTTCATGTGAGGAAGCCTTCAGCTGGCTTGCGGTAGGTCGGTGGTTCTACCCGGGTACCTCTGAGTACTTGGGGTCTTCCTCCACCTGTAATTAGCTGGACGTCGCTATATGATTGAAATACTATCGCAGCGACGGTAAACCCCAATACAACAACAACATCATGTTCAGTGATAGCCTTTATTGCATGGTGCATGCGGGTTAGTGTTAGGTAAATGTTGGATAGCATCAGAATCTTGTAATCAAGTAGATCGGTACTGCAAGTTCTGCAATCATACCTATGGCAGTTGTCACAAATCATGAAAGATTAGCAAGCACATAGGAATGGTCACAAAGCACAATGACACTATTATCAAAGACAGTGCTGTTGTCATAAAGCACAATGGCATTGTTACTAAGTATAATGGCATGGTCACAAAGCATAATGACATGGTCACCAAACACAATGTCATTGTCACTATGCATCAGATTCATCGGGGGGATTAAGGGGGCTCAAGCCCCCACGGGCTGGCCTGATCAAACAATTTTCTAGGTGACTGAAATTGTCTTGATTGGGTAAATGCTTGTGGTAAGTAGTAGAAATCCCCATTGGGAGACCCTTATTGAAAAAAAAGTTAGCTAAATGACCATGTGATTGTGTCTGCTCTAATCTGAATCAGTCAAATGCTTGTGTGCATGTCACAGATGTCAATTAATGCACTGATAGCGATTAGTATAAATTTAAGTCATATTTATTGTGTATATTATAGTAAAATTAATAAACAAGGATCAAATCAAACTCAATGTTATATACACTTTTGAACTGCGACCAAAAAAAAAAATCCTAACATTTATTTAATGATTTTATGGATGGCTTTAGTGCTTGCTCTCTCTCTCTTACAGATTATAAGATGAACATAAATATATGTATTTAAATAGAAAGGAATTGTATTTAAAACAACAAATGGACAATAACAGTCATGTCACTGTTAATAAGTTTGATAGAATGTAACCAATTTATGCATTTTTAATAGAGCCCAAAAATATAATGTAATACTGTATTGTGCCTTCTCAATCACTTTCATTTTCATATGTAAACTTTTTTCTATTTATTTTTTATTTTCAATGAGATTTAATATAGCCAAAAAGTCCCCCAGCCCCAGTACTAGAATTCGCATCCTAGTTTTTCAGCCAGTGCCATTAAATTCGTATTAATGGCAATATAAATCATACAGAAAAAATATTTCCACAGATCTAGGTATACTGGATTAGTGGGCTGTGGGTTCGAGCACCAGCTACCATCTATAGTTTTTGTATGTGAGAAATCTTTATGGAGGATATGAGTCTAGTATGATGGTTAGGTTAACTGCCCGCCTGGGTCAAGAATCTTGTCAAAACATTTAAATGAATTGAAGTTGATTTTAGGGACAGAAAGCATGAAAATGAAGAAAAAAATATGCTGATGTAAAAATTTCGACCCCAAGCAATAGAACTTCTTAGCCCAGGGCTTAGATTTCAATATATAAATCATATATCTAACTATAAAAATGCTTATATTTCTGATCTGTCCTGGATATTGCCTTTGCTAACTTCCCGCTTGAAACATGAAAATTTGTTGTATAAAACAGACCTTTATGTATCACTAACAACAAACCATTGATTTTAGCTTACTTATTAACCATTTTGGTTAAGGCCCTTTCCAGTAGGGGACTTTAATTGCTTTGTAGTAGTCTTACTTGTTAAATTAATATTACCGTAAAATGCCATGTATTGTGCGCATTATTTAAACTATATTTTGTTTCTTAAAGTCTTAAAGAGGGGGTGCTCACAATACAAGAGAACTCAACATTTTCGTATTTTCCCAAACTTTACTCCACCCACTAGGAAGCCATATTGGTAGAGTCTATTGGTATATTTCATGTGCAAAATTGATATCAAAGCTTGATCGTATGTACTTGCCTGTAAAATGTTGTCTGTTTGTGATTTCTATAATGGTTTTGTACATAAATGCTTACAAAATCATTGATCTCTTTTTCATATTGGTGTTTACATTTCTTGCGCTTCAATCAAAATCCTGTACTGTACTAGCTGTGCTTTGCATAATAATTAATTGGCGACATACAAACAGATGCGATGTTTGCATCATCATAAGTGTGACTGCGCATAAATAAAAAGTATTTTATTAATTTCAATTCAATCCTACGAAATTTTGACAAGTTGGTTTTGTATTTGACAGAGCTGTTTGGTTCATGATAATTTTGTACTTCAAATATCCTTTGTTAAGAGACTTGCGAAAAACAAAGGTGTCGGTAGTTTCATAATATTACTCAAACTATCAGTTTTTAACAAGGTAACAATGCAAATGCATGTAGATACTAAAGGTGTGAAAATAATCATTGCATTACACCTGACTTGTGGAAGCAGTAGAACATTTCCAACTGTTGTGCAATCGATCATCCCCAAAACAACCGCGAGTAAACAACATGGCTGCCTCCTCATCATATGAAAAAGATTGCACATTATAGAAGGGAAATACTTTTTTTCCAATGCTTTGAGCCGCACAGTCCGGCTGCGCACTATACATGGGTGCGCACAATACATGGCATTTTATGGTACTTCGCACTAAGTTTTGATTGTGGAATATGATTTTTATATGTTAATGTTGTGATTTTAAATGTGTCAATCAGACCTTGTAGAATAATTGTATGATAATACTGGGGTAATGGATGAAGCGTACCATTACCGAAGCGTACCATTACCGAAGCGTACCATTTTTGGTCGAAGCGTACCACTTTTCAAAATAGGTAATTTAGCACTAATATTTTATGTTTTGTTATTTAAATTGAATTGATTTAAAGGTGATAATATGGAATAATATTTTGTCAAACATGCAATATTAAAATAATAAAAGGCACGACATTGAGTGAAAAATCGAGTGATATACCGCCGATAATGTCAGATTACATATGCAGATAATCTTCTTTTTTTTTTGTGTTTATGACGTATTTTAGTCAATACGGGATCTTGTTGTTACTATGAAAATGCATGGATGTAAGTACCTAGATCAATATCGGAATAGGATTAATATATTAAACATACCAGCACGATTTTGAAAAACTGCAATTTGGCATTAAGAAATCCATGTCTCTTATTCATTATGGATCCAAATGTAGTATCCGTATGCGATTGAAAAGGAACTGATGTCTTTAAAAGAAAAAAAATCAACAAACAAAAAGTCGTGCTTCCTCAAATGCCTACGTGAGATATTGCTGATTTAAATGTGTACTGTCTACTCGACACGCGCCAACCCCATGACCCTGTGACGTAATTTGATTCTGTGCAAAGCTAGGTGTTAAAACGTGCTGTACATAGTGTAATCGGGTTGGATATGGTTAAAGGATTCGGCTTTCTTTGAAGTATTTCGGTATTACATTTCCGATGTCGCCATCTTTCACAGTCTGCACATTGAATGGCCTGACTCCGTCCAGTAATGTTCAAAGAACAGTCGATACACGGATAGTCCGACATGATGAGTGCATTCTATTTCTATGGCACCATTTTATACGATTCGAATTGTTGTTTGAGTAATTCCTGTCAGTATGATTTAATTTATGTGTGAAAACCGATAAAGCAAACCGATGTCATTAACGATTCGCGGTTTTGGTAATACTGACACTAAACCTATGATATTGCTACTTAAAGCAATTAATCAATCATAATTGATTTGATAATAGTAACTAACAGTTGGCTTTTGATGTTTGTACATAATTATTGCTTTTAATGATTAAAAGGTTCGGCATCATGCTTGTATGTATATGGTTTTGCAACTTTAAGATAAATAATAATATTGCGTTGGCATTTTTCGTTAAATATTAACACAACATGAATGCATTTAGATAAATGTAGGATGATAATGACACACTTATGATATACAAAATTGAATTTGAAATTAAATGACATTCCCCGGTATATAGTTTATATCCTGTTGCCGTGTGAGGATCCGCGTCTTATTTTTTTTCCTACAAAAATCGATGTCGCTGTTTTCAAATAAGTACATAAATATCAAATATGAAATAAATTCAAGTTATGGATGCTTAATGAACATCAGCAACATAAACTTATTCATATTCAAGCAATTTCCCGATATAATTTTTAAAGTGGTACGCTTCGACCGCATAAATGGTATGCTTCGTCCTGGTACGCTTCGGTAATGGTACGCTTCATCTATAATCCATAATACTGCTATGGTGTGTTATACTAAAATCCAGTTGTCCGTCTGTCAGTAGACACAATTTTGTGCATGCCTTAAATTCTATAGTTATACCCCAGCCAAATGAAGTTGGGAGTGGGGGTATTTAATTGAGTCTCCTTGTTGTCAGATTTCACATTGCTTACACTCTACACCTTCATTTCTTAAGCAATCATCTTCAAACTTTATGACAATGTTTATGACCATTATAGTTATCTGGATTGAGTTTGATTATGGCTGATATTGCCCAATGAAGTCAGGAGTTATACCCCTTTTAATATCAAAAAGTGTCAGATTTTACTTTGTTTACACTTTAGAATCTTCATTTCGTAAGCAGTCATTTTCATACTGTATGACAATGTTTATAAGAAAATTTCAGATTTCACTTTGTTTACACTCTAGCATCTTCATTTCGTAAGCAATCATCTTCATACTTTATGACAATGTTTATGACCATAATCTCTCAGATGAGTTTGATTATGGCTGATATCGGCTAATTTGGTCAGGTGTTATGCCTCTTTTAATAAAAAAAAAAAGAAGTCAGATTTCACATTTCTTCATTTTTTGAACAATCATTTTAAAACTTTATCAGGGCTCAAAAAAAAATTCAAGTGTTTTAAAACATAACTTGCAAGCCACATTTCCTACCTGCATTTTGCCCAAGTGCTAGCATTGATTTTGAGCCCAGATTCTTATTTTAAGTTAGACAACCTGGTCAACCAACTCCTTTTCCCATTTCTTCACTGTTTTTATCGCCAGTGTGTTAAATCTATGTGCTTTCTTTGGTTTGTTGATTTCAGATTCTGTGCTATGTGCATTGACATCACGAGATTTAATTAAAAAAACGGGATATCTTTCGTTTTAACATTGTTCAATTGATGATCAAAATCAGCATCAGACGCATTTCCATAGGAAACAGGGACTAGTGTAAAATCGGTCTTCTGAGGTCAATACGAGGTTGTGGGTAACTTTTATCTATTGAAAAGTAAATTAACATCGTAATTTTAAACCTTAATAATTACAATTATAAAATAAAGAAGTATTGAGTATTAATATTCATTAGTAGAAATACAAAGCGAAAACAGAAGATATTTTAACATACATGTATTTATGTGTCTGTGTGTTGTGTACCGTAGTTGACAGACTGGACCAGCATTTTATACTAGTCATACTACAATTTACCAGTGTTAATTACACTTGTGATAAAAACAAGCCAGGATTGTTTATAGTTATGCCTAACCTCGAAGAAGAGAGGGCGTATTGTTTTGCAAGTGTCAGTTAGATGGTCGGTCTGTCTGTTCGTCGGTAGACCACTTCTTTTCAGATCAATAACTGGAGAACGCTTGGGTCCACATTCCTTTAACTTAATAGGGTTATTGGTCATGACTAGTAGATGACCCCTATTGATTTTGGGTTCACTTGGTCAAAGGTCAAGGTCACAGTGACCTTGAATGTGAAAATCATTTTTATAAGCAATAACTGGAGAACGCTTTGGCCCATATTCGTCAAATTTCATACGGTGATTGGTCATGACAAGTAGATGACCCCTATTGATTTTTGGGTCTCTTGGTCAAAGGTCAGAGTCACAGTGACCTCGAATGTGAAAATCGTTTTTAGCTCACCTGAGCACAACCTGCTCAAGATAAGCTTTTGTGATCATCCGTCGTGCGACATGCATCGTCAACAATTGGCTTGTTTACACTCTAGAGGCCATATTTTTACCCAATCTTCATGAAACTTTGTCAGAATGTTTGTTTTCATAAAATCTTGGAATGTTTGAAGTTGGGTCATGTGGGGTCAAAAAGTAGGTCATGAGGTCAAATCTTAGAAAAACCTTGTTGACACTCTAGAGGCCGCATTTTTGGTCAAATGTTCATGAAACTTGGTCGGAATGTCTGTTTTCATAAAATCTTGGACAAGTTCGAAGTTGGGTCATATGGGGTCAAAAAGTAGGTCAGTATGAACAATGCAACGTATGTTGCTCATTTATAATCAGGTGAGTGATACAGGGCCATCATGGCCCTCTTGTTATAATCAATAACTGGAGAACGCTTAGACCCACATTCCTCAAACTTCATAGGGTGATTGGTCATGACTAGTACATGACCCCTATTGACTTTGGGGACACTTGGTCAAAGGTCAAGGTCACAGTGACCTTGATGGGAGTGGGGGAGCGTAGGGGGGCATATGTGTCGTTCTGACAACTCTTGTTATGATGATGTTATTGATTATTTTATTAAAATTATGTTATTTAGACATGTTTAAGAAAATGTTTAAGCCAAAATTTTCACTCGCCAAAAATGCTAATGGTTTAAAGAAAACTCGCAAACTTAATTTTTTACTCGCATTTTGCTGAAATGCGAGTGTTAGTTTTGAGCCCAGTTTATGACAATTTTTTTTTTACCATAATCTCTCAGTCAAGTTTGATTATGGCTGATATCGACCAATAAAGTCAGGAGTTCAGTCCCTTTTAATATTAAAAAATGTCAGATTTTACTTTTTTTACATTCTAGCATCTTCATTTCTTAAGCAGTCATCTTCAATCTTTATGACAATGTTTTTTTACAATGGATTAAGTTTGATTATGGCTTATTTCGGTCCATTATCAGGAATTATGGCCCTTTAATTATAAAAAAAATCAACGATTTTAGTGTTTACACTCTAATAGCCACGATTTTGATCCAATCTTTCTCAAACTTGTTCAAATTGTATGTCTTGATAATGTGTCAGTCAAGTTCGATCATTGATGGGGTGGAATCAAAAGGTAGGTCACTATGTCAAATCTTGGGTTCAATCTTGTTTACACTCAAAGAGCCACATTTTTGGCTCAATCTTTCTCAAACTTGCTTAGAATGTTTGTCATGACAATATCTCAGTCAAGTTCAGACATGGGTGGGGCAGGATCAAAAAGTAGGTAACTAGGTCAAATCTTCGTTAAATTTTGTTTACACCACAGGAGGTCACATTTTTAGCCAAATCTTTGTCAAAATTTAGAAATGTTAAAAATGTTTGTGTTGATGAGAGAATATGAAAAAATGCAACATATGTTGCTCATTTGTAATGAGTTGAGCGATTAAGGGCTATCATGGCTCTCTTGTTTTTTATTGTCTGGAACATAACAGGAAAATTATACAAGGTATTGACTCGAAACTTAAAATATAGACAGATGGCGACTAGGAGAAGTGCATTGTCCAAGAATTGTAACTCTACCTGGTCCCATTTTTTAACTATCTCCCTTTTTTTTCTTGTCTGGATTATACAGGGTGTTGACTGGAAACTTAAAATAAAGACAGGTGGTTATTGGGAGAAGTGCAATGTCCAATAACTGTAACAGTGCCTGGTCCCATATTTAATTTTTCCCCCCCCCCCCCCCCCTCCCCGTCTTTTTTTTTCTTGTCCAAAACATAAATGAAAAAAAAAATAAACAAGATATTGACTCCCTTTGTTTATTTAGCCCCCAACCGTCTGTCAGTCTGTCTGTCAGTCACACTCATGTTTTCCGGACTTCTAAACGCTTGTAGATATTGATCTAATTATTGGTATGTGAGTCTACCACCATGAGTTACAGATCAAATTCAAGTTTCTTTTTGTTTCGCTGATTTTTAGCTCACCTGAGCACAACTTGCTCAAGGTAAGCTTTTGTGATTGCCCTTCGTCGGTCGTGCGATGTGCGTCTTGCGTCGTCACCAATTTGGCTTGTTAACACTCTAGAGGCCATATTTTTAGGCCCATCTTCATGAAACTTGGTCAGAATGTTTGTCTCCATATAATCTTGGACAAGTTCGAAATTTGGTCATGTGGGGTCAAAAAGTAGGTCATGAGGTCAAATCTTAGAAAAACCAGTGCAGTGTCCAAGAACTACAACTTTACCTGGTCCCAGTTTTTAAATATCTCCTTTGTTGTCTTAATTTTGAGTAATCTATCTTTGTTTAAATTAAGTGAAAGTTTGTTTGGAACTATTTTGCATTGCCAATGATTTTTGGGTACTTCACACTACAATGTTTTTTCAAGGACTGGAAATGCTACAGTTTTAACAGCAGATATCAAGTTTCATTGACAATAGATTGTGTGATGTGTGATCTTTGGAAAGCAGTTCATCTTTCCCATGTAGACCTTACACTGTACTTATTTACTTACTTACTATCATAACCAATATACTATGTATAATACTGGTTCTTATCTATGCTCCACCTGGAGTCTGGCTTCTCTTGTATCAAAGTATTTTGCAGGGGTATTAATCACCATTAGTGATAGGTCTAGTTTTTCATGCTTTTTGTGCACCTGCAGTTTCATTATGATTAATTAACTTTTATATTAGTTATGTATCTTTGAATTTTGGAATATACGAGGGTTGTCCCAGAAGTATGTAGACTTTCCCTATAACATGGCTATTTGTCAATATTTCAGTACCAAAGTTTCGTGGCATATTATTTCATTTATATGACCCATACATGGTGAAATTTCATTAAGATACATAGAACGAATAAAAAGTTTCAAATGATTAATAATCACCACTATATGCCACCCGGCGCACAAAAATACGTCACGTAATGTCACAATGACGTCGCATTTGAAACGCACCTTACATTTTTTCTACATAGTCACCGCCACAGGAAACACATTTCTTGTGACGCATAATCCATTTGTTGTAAGTGTCTACATAGAATTGCTTATCAAAAGAAGACACAATCTTCAGAGTTTCCGCCATTACATCTTGCGGACTGTCATATCTTTGGCCCCTGAGATACGACTTAATCTCCAGAAACACACGAAAATCCATAGGAGTCAGGTCTGGACTATATAGCGGGTGTCTTAAGCGTTTAAACCCCAACACGTCGATTCTAACTGTGATGATGCAGCCGTATGTGGTGGAGCATTATCCTGGTGAAGAATAAAGTCACTTAAATCGACACCCGGAGGTTTCTTTTGTAAGGCATGTACGAGATCTCTGCGCAATAGCTGAAAAAATAAACAAGGTCTGTGCAAATGAAACGGTCGCTAAGTTGGAATAATTTACAATGTTTTTATTTTATTTGTATAAACGTGTTAGATATATATGGAATATAAATATTTTATAAACATACAGAATCTAATTTAATCAGTTATTTAGTCGTGTATAATAAATACCTTGCCGTAGTATGAGGCATTGACTGTCCGTCCGTCTGGTACTCTGTGCACTAACAACATGCCTCGGCGATCCATAAAAAACACAAGCATGTGTTTTCCGCCAGACTTGGACACTCTCGCCTTCTTCGGAGGTGGGGATTTCGGTGTTTTCCATACCGAGTATTCAGCCTTTGTTTCAGGATCATATTCCCATATCCAAGTCTCGTCCATCGTGATAATATTGTCCAAAAACTGATCACCTTTCTTTTTATGCAGACTCAGAAACTCCTGAGAACGCTCAACTCGTGTAGCCTTTTGTTCATCAGTCAAGAGTCGAGGTACCCATCGCGCACTTACTTTACTCATATGAAGGTCCTCTTTCAGTATCCGGTGTACAGACGTTTTCGATATTCCTAATTCTGCTGAAATAGTGCGAACAGTGAAATGCCGGTCCTTTGCTAACGTGTCCTTAACATTTTTCACGAGTGTAATTTTCTGATTCGCAGGTCAACCGCACCGTTTCTCGTCTTCGATGGATTTGCGCCCATCTTTAAACTGCTTATGTCACTTAAAAACTAGCGACCTGCAACACTTTTCTGCAGTTCCGGCATCCTGAATCAGTTTGTAAGTCTGTCTGTGTGTTTTTCCCAGTGCCTCACATATCTGGATTGTAGAGCGCAATTTGATGTCTCCGATCAACGCCATTTTTCCGCAACGGCTCTTTAGTAATACGAGCGCAAAACTTGATGTATCTTAAGTATTCAAAACGTTATTCCGTTGTTGTTTATAGAAAATGACGTCATGACGATGGAATGTAAGCAGACGCAATATGCCGCGTTAACATTACCTTAAAGTTTTAAATTAAGCATTTTATATTAGCAAATATTAGCTTTACGTCTGTTGCGCCGCATGGCGCTACTGGTTATCATGGAAACATTGATACGCATACTGCTTATAGACATATTGTCTCGTATTGCTATTCAATTGAAAGAATATGAATAGTAGTTTATCCGTGAACAATATTACTTGGTTAAATGATAAAAGACTTTGTCGTTGTATAGAAAGTCTACATACTTCTGGGACAACCCTCGTATATTTAATAAATCATGTGTGTCTAACTCCTACTAGTCACTATAGCTTGCATTAACCACAAACTTTTACAGATAAACAACCTACATGTGAAGATATGCATGTGGTTTAGGAAATTTGGGGTGACCATTTATACCTGAATGAAACCCTTTAAATTTTCTTCCTCTGCTGTCAGAAGACACAATTTTGTATATGTTTCTTCTACTACAGTTTTCACCAATTTTGCCGAATTTTCACGGAGTCCTTCTTGCCATGAGAACATGTGCACCTGCAATTTTCATTATGATTAATCAACTCTTACAGGAGTTATGCTCCTTTGAATTTTCTTCCTATGAGATTGCATACAAGCATTGAGTCTGGTTATGGAGGTGGTTGGGTATTGGTGAGTGTGGGGGATTTTTGTTAGCCTTTGGCTGAGTGTTCAAGTTTCACATTGTAGGTGTGTGTACTGTTTTGCTGATCGTCCATCTGACCCTTACGCCCGGTTCTGTAATACCTGTGGTAACAGCGTACCCCCAATACCACAGACGAGGATACCTCCTCCTGAACCCGGACAGGTTAGCTGATGATTCATTTTTTTTTACTGTACATTTATTTGTGAATCATGTTTTGGAAAGTTTAAGCAAACATGTCCTGTATTCCTAAAAATATTGATTACATAATGATGAAGTCCCAAGCTCAGACACTATAAATAAGTTAAAAATATTTTATTTGAAAATTTTGATCTTATATGAAATCAGTCCAATTAAGATTTAACGTTGATAAAACCAGTCATTTATATTTCTTTGCACAAAAATAGAAATAAATATACATGTAATTAGTCCCCTACCGGTGTAACCGGAGGGGACTATAGGTTTGCCCTCCATTCGTCCGTCCGTCTGTCCGTCCGTACACACGTAGGGGTACTTAAGGGGCTAGGGAACAATGGGTTAGGGTTAGCATCCTTTGATCTTTTCTCTTAAGTTGCTAAAATTGTCTCTTAGGTGGCTAAAAGAACAATAGAAAGAACAATAGGATAGCCACACAAGTATACCTGCGTTAGGACATACGTCAGTCCGGCCGTCCGCAAAAACTGGATCCCATGATAACTCAAAAAGTACTGAAGATATTTCTATGAAACTTGAAATATGGATAGATGGCTGTATGGAGATTATGCACGTCTTTTTTTATTTCTTCCTAGGTTGAAAAATCTGGTTGCTATGACAACAAATAGACTTAAAATATGACAAATAAAGCAATATATCGTGATAACTCAAAAAGTACTGAAACTTTTTTTATGAAACTTAAAATATGGATAGATGGCTGTATGGAGATTATGCATGTCTTTTATTATTCTTCCTAGGTTTAAAAATCTGGTTGCTATGACAACAAATAGACTTAAAATATGGCATATAAAACAATATATTTATAATCAAAAATATGAAACTTGAAATATGAATAGATGGCAGTATGGAGATTCTTGTTCATTAAATAATGACAGCCTGAGACCTGTAATCATTCCATTCCAGATGGGTAAGTGTGTGTACTGCAAGTCCACTGTGCCATTTAACACAGTATCATGTGTGGTATGTGAGGGCCCAATACCCAACCAGAATCAGCCACAGGCTAGCATCCATCTGGCCCAGAAGCTGGTATGCACACTGTGTGGAACAGCCAACCCTGCCAATCTCTTGCAGTGTATCACCTGTGACTCTAGGTTGCCACCATCCAGCATACAGAATGTAAATATTGCTTTTATATTATCATTTTGTTTAGGTAATCCATCCTTCATAAAATTAAGGTCATGGTTCTTCAGATGCTTAAAAAGACATCAGTGCAGATGCAAGCATCCTTTGACTTGGAGTTGTAGGCTGTAGTCTATAAAGGCTTGCATGTCCAATAAAATTTCGTTTAACAGTTGATGGATCATGATCACAAATTAATGATGGACAGTTAACCTCAAGTTTTTGGGGGTTTTTTTTATGCCCCTGCATTGATAGATAGGTGTATATATGTGTGTGTGGGGGGGGGGGGGGGCATTTTGTTTTTGGTCTGTTTGTTTGTCACAAAACTTTAACCATAACTCAGAAGTCCTTCCACCTACAGCCTCCAAACTTCACAGGTGCATGCACCTTGATGAGCTCTACCCACCAAACCCGCTTAGAGGTCAAAGGTCAAGGTCACCTTGACCCAAACTAGCAAATATTAACCTTGGCTACATTATGAACATGCTTCCATGAATATCTCCAAACTTCACAAGTGCATGCACCTTGATGAGCTCTACTCGCCAGTCCCGCTTATAAGTCATGGGTCAATGGTCAAAGTCACCGTGACCCAAAATAGCAAATATTCACTTGGCCACATTATGAACGGGCTTCCATCCATAACTTCCAAACTTCACAAGTGCATGCACCTCGATGAGCTTTACCTGCCAGACCCACTTAGAGGTCACAGGGGCAAAGGTCAAGGTCATCATGACCCAAAACAGCAAATATAACCTTAGCTACATTATGAATATGCTTCCATCCATAACCCCCAACCATCACAGGTGTATGCATCTTGATGGGCCCTACCCACTGGACTGGATGACCTTGACCCCCAAGGTCTAAGACCCCCCACACACACACACACACACACACACTTGTATATCATACATGCCATATCCACTGACAGGTGATTAAATCTCCTGGGATTTCGACATTCTATACTTATCCCTCTTGATGGCTCCTGTATTATACCAGCATTTTACACCTGAATGTCTTAAAAAAAGTCTTGCTCACCCCAGCTGGGATCTAACTGGCATCCCTCAAATCAGTAGTTGGTGAATACTACCACTGTAGTCACTCTTGATGACCATGTCATTTGTGAAGGAGAAAATCAGAATACATGGAGAAAATCCATGTGTGCCATTTAATGACCAAGCGTTCATGAAAGTGCAATGGATTTGAACCCAGGACACATTGGTGAGGTGACAAGATTCTTTAATACTCTTTTGTTTGTTTGTCTCAGTAAAAAACACTTCGTGATGTAGGAATAGAGGCCCTAAACTGCTCTTGTGAAATATTCAGCAAAAGACATGAAATGAATTTCTGATTTATTGTTAGGAAATTGTCAGAATTTTATTATTCCCCCTTTGAAAAGAAGGGGCATATTGTTTTGCAAATGTCCATCGGTCCATCGGTAGACCACTTTGTTTCCGATCAGTAACTGGAGAATGCTTGTACACACTTTCCTCAAACTGCATAGGGTGATTAGTCATGACCAGTTGATGACCCTGCTGATTTTGGGGTCACTTAGTCAAGTAGATCTCTGTAGATATTTTGTTTCCGAGTTATGCGGCCTTTTAAAATAGGCAAAATTTATGTGAAATGACTGTTTTTGCGCAAAAACTTTCGAAAGACTTCATGTATTTAATTCATATTTGGTATGCAAAAAAATAAAATAAAAAAAATAATAATATGATTAAGATGTCAAATATTGAGTTTCAATTGAATTTGGAGGATATATAGGAAAATCCAATTTGGAATGTGTTTTGGGGGGGGGGGATATTAGTCAGTTTTGATAATGTTGTAGGGATGGGGTCAAAAATTTTAAAAAAAAGAAGAAAAAAAAAAGAAAAAAAAGAGAAAAATGTTGGATGTACCGTTATTTTCCTAATTTTGTACTGTCATTCCTACCCCTACGGGGCTATTTTCCTGGAATAGCTCTTAACCTGAGTAACATGTATATCAAGGTATTAAGTTATGATAAACTATGTTGCAGTCATCGAATGTTGGCACATCTGCACCACCCCTTACATCACTGGATAAGAAGTATCTGAAATGTACTAAGTGTAACCGCGTCAACCGGGGTGAAGCCAGGTTCTGTGATTGGTGTGGAGCCAAGGTATGATAGACCAAGTAGTTATTTTCTCATAGCATCCTAAGTTTATATTTTCAATGAGAGGGTCAGCAGATTTGATTTTTTTCTAGAATGACATTTTGTGTGTTTCTTTTATTGCCTTATGTCTCAGTCACATTGATGTGCGATATCCATAGAAATAATGAAAATGCAAGCTCTCAATTGTTTTGGTGTGTGGTTACATGAGATATGGGGCTCATATGATTGCTAATATTGTGCATATATTTCAAGGAAATTGCAAAAATACTCCTAAAAAGCTTAACCCTAATCTGTAGGCAACTCTTACTAGGCTCATATGATTTTTTAATCAAGTCTCGTATGGGACTGTCATGACTGGTAAAAATCACATGTGTAACATATGTTCCCACAATATCCACACGGTGCCCTTGGGACTTGTACATGAGCTTCTTAGTACCTTAAAAAAAACAGTAGAAAAACGTGTGAGGGCTCAGAAACTTTTAACTCAGAGTTAAAACATGAGCTCTCACTGGAGTCCCAAAAATGCCTAAGATTATTGCACAAGTTGCCGATACTCGTGTTGAACTCATACCAAAAAGGCAAAAAAATAAAAAGGTTAATAGATTAATGTTACTGAGGCATTCGTAATAATTTGGAAATAAATGCAAAAAATGATAAAAAAAATGCATTATATTGGACATGAGATATTTGGTCCAACATGAAAAAATGGCTTTATATTTGTTCAGCATAAAAGTAAATTTTTATTAATGTTAAAACATTCCATTATAAGTAGTGATTTGTTTAAAGATTGATCTATTACGATCAAGAGAGAGAGAGAGAGAGAGAGGGGTTATTTACTTCTTAATGCATTGATTTAATGCTTATCTGCCATTTTTTTTTTTGTGTATGCTCTGTTCTTTAACATTGGATCATTTTTGCTTTAGGTCATCGAGAAATTATTGAAGGTACATGTATATGGAGTCACTAACACTGGGACATGGGAACTTATTTTTTTACCTATTAATGTGCTATATTGCATTATAAATGTGGATTTTTGTGATCAAAATTTGATTTTTTTAATTTATGGCATGTATGTTCTACCACAGCTTTATAATGTATTTTTGTTTTACTTTGTGAATTTAACATATCGAGTATAGATTACAGAACTAGTATATCTCATCTTGGACTTATTATTGAAACTCTGGCTTGCATTTCATGAAACATCTCAAATTGAGAACACTCGACTCATAACTTGGAAAGTCTAACCTCCCTTGTTAGCTCACCTGAGCACAACGTGCTCAAGGGTGAGCTTTTGTGATGGCCCTTCGTCCGGTGTCCGTCATGCGTTGTCAACAATTTGGCTTGTTAACACTCTAGAGGCCATATTTTTAGGCCAATCTTCATGAAACTTTGTCAGAATGTTAAATAAAATCTTGGACAAGTTCGAAATTGGGTCATGAGGGGTCAAAAAGTAGGTCACGAGGTCAAGTCTTATAAAAACCTTGTTAACACTCTAGAGGCCACATTTTTAGCCCAATCCTCATGAAACTTGGTCAGAATGTTTCTCTCCATAAAATCTTGGACAAGTTCAAAATTGGGTCATGTGGGGTCAAAAAGTAGGTCACGGGGTCAAATCTTATGAAAACCTTAACACTCTAGGGGCAACATTTTAGGCCAAATATTCATGAAACTTGGTCAGAATGTTTGTCTCCATAAAATATTGGACAAGTTCGAATTTGGGTCATGTGGGGTCAAAAAGTAGGTCACAAGGTCAAATCTTAGAAAAACCTTGTTAACACTCGAGGCCACATTTTTGGCCCAATCTTCATGAAACTTGGTCAGAATGTTTCTCTCCATAAAATATTGGACAAGTTCGAAATTGGTTCATGTGGGGTCAAAAAGTAGGTCATGAGGTCAAATCTTAGAAAAACCTTGTTAACATTCTAGAGGCCACGTTTTTGGCCCAATCTTTATGAAACTTAGTCAGAATGTTTGTTTCCATAAAATCTTGGACAAGTTCGAAATTGGGTTATGTGGGGTCAAAAAGTAGGTCATGAGGTCAATCTTAGAAAAACCTTGTTAACACTCTAGAGGCCACATTATTTGCCCAATCTTTATGAAACTTGGTCAGAATGTTTGTTTCCATAAAATCTTGGACAAGTTTGAAATTCGGTCATGTGGGGTCAAAAAGTAGGTCAATATGAAAAATCCAACATATGTTGCTCATTTATAATCAGGTGAGCGATTCAGGGCCATCATGGCCCTCTTGTATATATATATATATATATATAGATCTACAGGGGTTGCAGTCTAAGGATAAAATCTTTGAAGTCTGGACCACTATGGGTCAAAAAGTGGAAGAACCAGTCAAACTTAAGGAAGTCTGAGTATTGATACCATTCTACTGCTGTTGAAACTGTTTATGATTTTGTTTACTTAAGTCATTAAATATGTAGACACATATGTCCTTATTACACATGGATTAATAGGCACTGCAGTACATATAGAAAGAAATGATATCCCATGTACATCCTGTGCCAAAAATCTCAGGGTACACACAGACAATTTCTAGATGTACAGTGTGGCCATGCCCTTGTTAAAGCAACCCTGTACCTAGTGAATAATTTTTATGCCTACCAACTGTGTTTTGGGGTATATAGATTTTCTGTCTTTGCCTCCATCTGTTTGTATGTCTGGACATCTGTCAGTTTGTCAATCCCACCTCGTCAATGCTCCATAACTCTGACATTCTTTGATGGATTTTGAAATTACTTGGCAGAAATGTTCACCATCATGAGTCGATGTGTCGCGCACAATCTCCAGGTCTCTTGCTTCAAGGTCAAGGTCACAGAGTTCAAAGGTAAAAAAATAGGGTCTATTTTTTGTTTCCGCTCCATAACTCTGACACTTCTTGATGGATTATGAAATTTCTTGGCAGAAATGTTCACCATCATGATACAATGTGGCGTGCGCAATCCTCAGGTCTGTAGCTCCAAGGTCAAGGTCACACTAAGAGTTCAAAGGTCAAAAATGGGGTCTATGTTTCGTTTCAGCCCAATAACTCTGACATTCCTTGATGGATTTTAAAATTACTTGCCAGAAATGTTCGCAATCATTAGATGATGTGTCAAGCACATTCCCAAGGTCTGTAGCTCCAAGGTCAGAATCACACTTATAGTTCAAAGGTAAAAAATTGGGTCTGTTTTTCATATCCGCTCCAAAACTATGACATTCCTTGTTGAATTGCTCCAAAGTCAAGGTCACACTTAGAGTTCAAAGGGTTTGTTTTTTGCGTTGGCTCCATATCTTTGTCAATCCTCAGCAGATTTTGATTTTTTTTTTTTTTTGCATAAATGTGCATAGTAATGATACAATGTGTTGTGTACAATACCCGGATTCATAGCTGAAAGGTCATGGTCACACTAAGAGGTCAAGTGTCATAAGCCCTGATTGCGCATTGCTTTGTCCTCTGTCTGGCTGTCCAGATATTGGGTTGCTGTGATAACTTAAAAACCATATTAAAAGCTAGCTCAGTGAAACTTGGTATATGATGGCAATATCAAGATTATATGCACCTCACTTTGATATTTTTCTTGGATAAAAATACTTGTTCCTATGGTAACGAAAATAATCAAAGTATGCGTGACCAGTAGGGGACTTATGGTTCAATTACAGCTATTGTATCAGTTGTCAAAAGTAGCGTATATCGTTCGTATTGCATCGTATCGTATAGTATACTCAATCGCATCGTAACGTATCGAGTCGTATTACACATAATGAACGGGATCTTATCATATATCGTATCATAAAGCAATGGTATATGGTAAATCGTATATCGTAAATCGCATAACGTATATCATATCAAATCATTCTAAGATTTTTGGCAGTCTATGTTTCGGGACACCCTTTATTTATTTATTTTTTTTTATTTTTTTTATAGAAAATAATTATTTTTCGTGTCTCTAAATTCAACATTTTGCGTATATGTATTATTTTTATCATAAATTATATTATGTAGTATAATCTTAATATTTGTTTTGTTATAATAACATTCTTTTACTTTTTATGTACCGGTATATACATGTGTAGTGGCCTACGTGACTTTCTGCAGCAGACACTGTGCGTCATTAAGCAATTTAATGCACTTGTGAAAAATATGTAATCGAAAGCATTAAATCGGTATTGAAGTATACGCTGGGCTATATTCATTCCTATAAGTTTATTTGATGTGTTTGATCAAAATTTTCATGATTAGCAAGTCTAAAAATTAACAATTTAAATCTGACCTAATTATGCATAATCAAACTCCGATTTCGTCCAAGATGTTGCTTCCTTTGAATAACTTATTTTCCGGGACCTTTTTCCTCTGCAGTGTTCGCCCGCGTGCTCTTATTAAAAACATTGAAAGAGATGATCATAACTTACGCATATTCCTACATTATAGTTTTAATGTGTATTTTTTTAGCTCACCTGAGCACTTGTGCTCGGGTGAGCTTTTGTGATCGCCTTTTGTCCGTCGTGCGTCGTCAGTCGTCCGTCGTCCGTTGTCCGTCGTCAACAATTGCTTGTGAACACTCTAGAGGCCACAGTTTTGGCCCAATCTTCATGAAACTTGGTCAGGATGTTTGTCTACATGATATCTCGGATGAGTTCGAAATTGGGTCATGTGGGGTCAAAAACTAGGTCACTAGGTCAAATCTTAGAAAAACCTTGTGAACACTCTAGAGGCCACAAATTTGGCCCAATCTTCATAAATTTCAGGATTTTTCTACATGATATCTCGGATGAGTTCGAATTGGGTCATGTGGGGTCAAAAACTAGGTCACTAGGTCAAATCCTTGAAAAACCTTGTGAACACTCTAGAGGCCACAGTTTTAGCCCAATCTTCATAAAATTTGGTCAGGATATTTGTCTACATGATATCTCGGATGAGTTCGATATTGGGTCATGTGGGGTCAAAAACTAGGTCACCAGGTCAAATCTTAGAAAAACCTTGTGAACACTCTAAGGCCAAGTTTTGCCCAATCTTCATAAAATGTCAGGTGTTTGTCTACATATATCTCGATGAGTTCGAAATGGGTAATGGGGTCAAAAACTAGGTCACAAGGTCAAATCTTAGAAAAACCTTGTGAACACTCTAGAGGCCACAGTTTTAGCCCAATCTTCATGAAAAATAGTCAGGGTGTTTGTCTACATGATATCTTCGATGAGTTCGAAAATGGGTAATGTGGGTAAAAACTAGGTCACCAGGTCAAATCTAGAAAACCTTTGAACACTTAAGGCCACAGTTTTGCCAATCTTAAATTGGGGTTTGTTTGTCTAATTGATATATTGGATGAGTTTGAAAATGAGTCACATGAGGTCAAAAACTAGGTCACCAGGTCAAATCTTAGAAAAACCTTGTGAACACTCTAGAGGCCTACATTTTTGTCCCAGTCTTCATTAAACTTAATATGAATGATGACTGCATGAATTCCCAGTTGAGTGCAAATTCAGGTAGGATCAATATGTAGGTCACTTAGTCACATGTTAGAAAAACACTTTTAGATGCCAGATTTTTTGTCATTATGCCTAACACTGCCATCTTACTCAGGTGAGCGACACAGGGCCATCTTGGCCCTCTTGTTTTTATTTCCTACTTTATTTAACACCCCTCCCCCTCTCTCGCTCTCTCTCCACATATGCAAACGTCATAATTCGCACAGAACATATCTTTTTTTTTTCTTCTCTCCCTCTCTTTCAGTTTAAATAAGCAATATAATATCAGGAGGTCTTGGATTCAAAACCCAACCGGGTACATTTCTCAGGTGATAGCGTCAAGACATATAAAATTTGTACTAGATTCGCCCTTGTCTTGCACTTGGCAAATTGGGGTTGCTATGGGAACTCGGAGAACTCAGTACTGGTTCTAAGCAGGAACTTCTCTCCCGTGTATCGGTCGGTGCTATTCCCCTGACACGTAAAAGAACCAGTGCGTCTTTTCGCGAAATGAGCTAGGATATCGCACCTGGACTCACTTGTATCTAACCACGGTCTTTTCCGATGCTTTTTTTTCAGCAAAAAAAAAAAAAATAAATAAAAAAAAGAAAGAAAGAAAAAACAAAAAAACAGGACCACTACAATAGAAGATTAACATACTGCCTTTGAGAATAGAGATATTTTTTAGTTAAATTACCGATCTCTCCTTGTCCGTGAAAACACAAATTCACTACATGATAAAAGTTAAATGGGAAAAGAATCTATAAATTCCATATTATTACATGTATAGTTTGCTTAAAATATATCAGATTTTTTTTCTCATGTATGTACATTTATGCATAAATGTATATATTTAACCAACGTAATTGTATTTCACCAGACGCGTGTCATACCTTCTTATCAGCGGGCACAGCATGTGTTGATTTTGACCGGATATGTCACCTTTATGTATCATCGGTACCGATATACTGTCACTCACCCCCCACCCCCAATCCCACCCCAAGGCGAGGGAGGGACAATCAACCTTTACACAACATGAATGTTATAACCGGTGCTAATTAACGTGACAGAAAACATGAAAGATGGTCGCAGGCCTATTGTGAGAACATCACCGAAAGAACCAGGGAGTTATGTACGTAGTGTCAACTGGGTAGCTTAGTCAAAAACTGTTCCTCTATTATAATAAGTATTATACAGTAATTAACAAGTAACTTAGAATAAGTATGTGTAAATACATACATACACTATAGAGCACTTACGTAATATAAACTGTACCGACTAAATTAATACCGTCTGACTAAAAGCTCTGCCGCCTACGCATTTTAGAGTATATATTCACAACATTGCGAGTGTACATAATGAAGTGTGACCCTAAATACAGAAAACTCAAAATTCTTCATCCTACCAAGGAGTGTCCCGAAGACAACGGAGGAATCTACTAGACAACAACAACATGACTACAAGTTTCTTCCATTAATTAATTTGATTCATATTGTTTATTCCTTTTAATGTATATCATTATTACATTATTTTTCTAAAATTAAATTGTCATCATAGAAATATTATATTCCGAAGAGGAAGACATTCTATATATCAGTATATTTCCATAGCGAATCTTGTTGATGATGATATTAATAGTAAAAGATCCCTCTCTCTCTCTCTCTCTCTCTCTCTCTCTCTCTCTCTCTTGAGGGGGTGGGGTTCTTTACAAATTAAAGACTTACGGACTTTTAAAAAATATAGAAATCACATACGAGTAAGTCTTAGAGTATTCTTATGATTGATAAAACAAATAAAAATATTTTTTTATAGTTAAAACAGCGAGTAAAATATATCAACAGTTCTTTTATAGGAACAAATAATTTGTGCTTATGGTTGAAGCACGGGACCAATTTAGATGTTGTTTGCAAATTAGATTTTCTGCTATCATCATGTATAAGCTGCGACAGAATCAGCGACCTCTTCACTAATTACTTCTCTTCGAACAAGATGGCGTTCCAGTCTTCTTTTTTTTTTTATTAATGAATTGTTTAAAGAACCAGAAGTTCTCTAGCACGTGCTATATTTCTATGTGTTGGTTCACAAGCGCTCATTGAGCGGTCGCGATCAAATAAAAGGGCATGGACCAATTATATTCATAATTTTTTAAGAAAAGATATTGTGTTAATTAACACAAGTAGCAGAGCACTATATATCAGTAAAGTGCTGTTATCATTTGTTTTTATTGTGATTGTTATTATTACACGTAATCATAAAAATATATTTATAAATAATCTTCATAAAAAAAAAACTTTCTCTCATTAACAGTGGTCTCGATGGAGATCGCAGAGTCCGTTGCTTTTTCAGGGGGACTGCAATTTAGTATGTCCCCATTTCCTGTCGCTCGCTATGTTTATTTCAGATGAACACACGGATAACCAGTTAAATGTAACGATAAATATTGCTAACAACATGAAGTTTTTGCATATTTTTGG
>CM037780.1:13970309-14020309 GCA_021229015.1 Solen grandis | reverse complement strand
ACTTGTAGTCAAATCAAGCTTGCAGGTACATGTATAAAAATGTCATGTATACCGTGCTTACCATTTATGTATATCGCATAACGTAAATCGCAGATTGTGGATTATAAACGCATCGTATTGTATCGAATCGTAAAGGTAAATAAAACTTGCTATCGTACATCGCATATTGCAGATCGTATATCGCATATCGTTTGTATTTCAACTGTATATCAATCGTATTTTTTGACAACTGATACGATAGCACCACTGTATGCATATGAGTCTTAGCTATTGTGTATTTCTTAAAGGCATAATGTTGTATTGATTTCACTGTTAAAAATGTCAGGGAAAACTCAAATGAAATGTCAGGAAATTTTTCATAAAAACCATGAATATGCACTTCAGGGGCATTCGTCACATCCTGTAATGTTTTATTTACTTATTTTTTCTTTAGCTCACTTGAGCACAAAGTGCTCAAGGTGAGCTTTTGTGATTCCCCTGCATCCGCCGTTGTCCGTCGTCAACAATTGACTTTAAACAACATTTCCTCTGAAAACGCTGAGCAGAATTTGATTTAACTTGGCAGGGATGTTCCTTGGGTGAACCTTCACAAAAGTTGCTAAAATAAACTTGATTCATGTGGAACTCTGGTTACCATTGCAATAGAAAGAAAAAAAAAACAAAAAAAAATTAAAAATCATCTCCTTCAAAACTATTGGCCAGATTTCAAAATATTTTGGTACAGATGTTCTTTGGGTAACTCTCTACCAAGATTGCGATTATGATCGGGGAAAAAACATAGCCACCAGGGGCGGGGCTAATTTACCTTATATGTACATAGTGAAATCTTTAAATGACATCTCCTCTGAAACCGCTGGACAGAATTTGATTAAATTTGGCAGGGATGATCCTTGCATGAAGCTTCACAAAAGTTGCTAAAATTATTCCAATCCATAAAAAAACATGGCCTCCAGGAGCTGGGCTAATTTGCCTTATATATGTATATAGTGAAATCTTTAAACAAAATCTCTTCTGAAACTGCTGGACAGAATTTGATTAAATATGGCAGGGATGATCCTTGGGTGAAGATTCACAAATGATGCTAAAATCTGTATTCCAATTTGTAAAAAAAACATAGCCACCAGGGTTGGGGCTAATTTGCCTTATATGTATATAGTGAAATCTTAAAATGACATCTCTGAAATCACTGGACAGAATTTGATTAAATTTGGCAGAGATGATCCTTGGGTGAAGCTTCACAAATGTTGTTGAAATTATTCGAATCCATAAAAAAAAAATGGCTGCCAGGGGCGGGGCTAATTTGCCTTATATGTATATAGTGAAATCTTTAAATGACATCTCCTCTGAAACTGCTGGACAGAATTTGATAAAACTTTGCAGGGATCATCATCTTCAAAACTACTTGCCAGATTTCAAAATGTTTTAATACAGACTGATATTCCTTTGGTAACCCTATACTCAGGTGAGCGATCCAGGGCCATTATGGCTCTCTTGTTGTTTTTTTAAGGTTTAAGTTTTTTAAGCTTTTGTGATCACCCGGCGCCGTCCGTCGTCAACAATTTGCTTTAAATGACATCTCCTCTAAAACCCCTGGACAGAATTTGATATAACTTTACAGGGAATCCTTGGGTGAACCTCCACAAAACTTGCTAAAATAAACTTAATCTATATAGAACTCTGGTTGCCACAGCAATGGAAAGAAAAAAATTATGAAAACTTTAAAAATCATCTCCTTCAAAACTACTGGCCAGATTTCAAAATGTATTTGCTCAGATGTTCCTTGGGTAACCCTCTACCAAGATTGCTAAAATTATTCCGATCCGTGAAAAAACATGGCTAATTTGCCTTATATATGTATATAGTGAAAACTTTAAACGACATCTCCTGAAATCGCTGGACAGAATTTGATATCATTTGGCAGGGATGATCCTTGAGTGAACCTTCACAAAAGTTGCTAAAATAAACTTGATCCATATAAAACTCTGGTTTCCATGGCAACCAAAAGAAAAAAAATAAAATAATCATGCTAATATCTCAGTATCCAGGCATGAGATTGATTTGAAACATCTTTAATATATTTAGGGGTATCATACTTTCATGGTAGATAACTCTTGATGGAATATGTTCCAAATTATGGCCCCTTTTTAAAAATTTTGGTTAAAGTTTTGCATGCGATTGATTTGAAACATCTTTAATACGTTTAGGGGTATCATACTATCAAGTTATATAACTTTTGATGGAATATATTACAAGTTATGGCCCCTTTTTTAACTTAGAAATTTTGGTTAAAGTTTTGCATGCAAGGTACTTTCATGCTTATATCTCAGAGTCCAGGCACTGGATTGATTTGAAACATCTTTAATATATTTAGGGGTATCATACTATAAAGGAAGATAACACTTGATGGAATATCTTGAAAATTATGGCCCTCTTTTAACTTAGAATTTTGGTTTAATTTTTGCATTCAAGCTACTATCCAGCTCATATCTCAGAAATTGCTTGTGGAATTGACTCGAAAGTTAAGGAGTGTCTTCAGGGGCATCAGAAAACCAAGGAGGATAACTTTTGGATTGAATTTTATACAAATTATGGCCATTCTCTAAGTTGGATTTTTGTTTAAAGTTTTGCATGCACAGTGATATTGTGCTTATGTCTCAGTAACTAGGCATGGGATTGATTTTAGACTTCATAAAAATATTAAGGGGTATCAGACTATCAAGGTATATCATTTTTGACTATTATTATGTACAGGGTATGTGAAGGGCAAAAATTGAAATAGATTTCATTTGATTTACCAACAAGCATTTTGAATAGTCGAGTGTGCTGTCCTCTGACAGCTCTTGTTTGTTATTATGATTTCAAATGTTTACTTGTTATAAGTAAACTTATTTTACAGTATAGGAATGTTGGCAAAGATTGAGTTCTTCATCTTTTATTGCTTTGAAAATTATCTTCAAATATTGCCCAGCTTGAGTCTCTAGGCATGTATTAATTTTAAAATTCATTTGAAATTAGTAGTTAATCATCAGTGTAACTTCAGACCTCATATCAAGAAGTGTTTGAAGAAGATGAATATTCAGGCCATTCCTGTGGTTCATGATACTGAAGTCTCCCTTTCCACAAGGTGTCTTTCTCTACTATTTTCTGGACTATGACTAATGGAGTCTCACCTGTTTTGTTGACTGGACTGGGGGGATGTGTAATTGCATGTTGTGTTGTATTAAGTACAAGTGTTTGTCTGTCTGTTTGTGTGCTAAAGAGTTGCATGATAGTTTACAGTAGGGATGACACATCTGTTCATATTTGTCTTGTCAGTTTATTCAGGTAATCCATCCATCATTAAATCAGAATCATGGTCTTTCAACTGCTTAAAAACACTCCAGTGTAGATGCAAGCATGGGATATATAGGCTCTTTTACTCAAAGTCTAAGAAGGTTTGCACTTACTATAAAATTCCCATAATCACTCGATGTACCATGATCACAATTTAATGATGAATTGATTACCTTAACAACATATATTTTGAATATATTTGCTGTTTTATATGATGATATTGATGCCGCTGATAATGATGGTAGTGATAATGTCAGCAGTAGGAGTGCCACCACATCACATTCCTGCTCTTTAACGACACAATAGTGATGTCAGTATAGTCTGTCAACGTTGACATTGAAAATATTGGTGGTCATTTGGTTTCTTTATGAAAGATATTTTCCTGACTTGACGTCATAATAAACAATACACAATTGAGAAAATAAATTAACTACTTCAAGCAGGATGGTTGACACATTGTGCCTATTTTTAGCCACTGTCATTGTGTCATTATGAAGTTTACACATTTAGAAAATTCGAATCGGCAGAAAGTGTATTCATTGAGAGGTGTTTATGAGAGAAAGAGAAGAGAAAGAAAGAACGACTGTATGTTGCATTTTGATTAAGATCTACCTTACAGTGATATGGGATCAATTTCAAATAATACCTTTAATAATAATACCTTTAAATTGTCATAGTAATGAATTTTTACTTACCGGTGTAACAGCCCAGATTTTCCCCCCAGTCAGTTTTTTCCCCGGGGAAAAACCTGACTAGTCAGATTTTTCCCCCCTGTCATGTTGATTGTGTGTGATGGTGGGGAAATTCAGGCCTAGTCAGTTTTTCCCCCCCTGTCATTTAGAATTTAGAATGTACGTATTGATGGTGGGGAAATTCTTGACCAGTCAGTTTTTCCCCCCCTGTCCAATATATTGTGCGTGATGGTGGGGAAATTCTTGACCAGTCAGTTTTTCCCCCCATATCCTATATATTATTCGTGATGTTGGGGAAATTCTGGACCAGTCAGTTTTTTCCCCCCTATCCAATATATTGTGCGTGATGGTGGGGAAATTCTGGCCTAGTCAGTTTTTTTCCCCCCTGTCATTTACATTGTATTGATGGTGGGGAAATTCTGGACCAGTCAGTTTTTTCCCCCCTATCCTATATATTGTGCTTGATGATGGGGGAAATTCTGGCCTAGTCAGTTTTTTCCCCCCTGTCATTTAGATTGTTCTTGATGGTGGGGAAATTCTGGCCTAGTCAGTGTTTTCCCCCCTGTCATTTAGATTGTATTGATGGTGGGGAAATTCTTGACCAGTCAGTTTTTAGGGAGGGGGGGGGGACTGAACAATCTAAATGACTAGGCCAGAATTTCACCACCATCAAGCACAATATATTGGATAGGGGGAAAAAACTGACTGGTGCAGAATTTCCCCACCTCAGAAACCTTAAAAAATATAAAAAAAGAGGGGGGAAAAAACTGACTGGGTGGGGAAAAACCTGACTAGTTAGTTTTTTCCCCGGGGAACGGGGAAAAACCTGACCAGTCAGTTTTTTCCCTGAGGAAGAAACTGACTGGGGAAAAACTTGACTGTTACACCGGTAGTTAAATATCAAATAAATATCAGTACAGTCTGTGAATAACATGGAAACAAGCAAATACTCACGTATCTCAATGACAAAACAGAGAGAGAGATGATGTCTAATATAGTCATTGAAAGTTTTAAAAGAGCAATAGCAGTGAAAATCATCAAGAAAAATTTCAAATGCATATGAATGAAATAATTGTATATGAGAGAAATCGCTTGTGAGTTTTTAAGTTGGTATTTAAAATAAATTTACATTGAATTTTGAGGGATTTTCCTATTATTTATCTATGCAGTAATCTACAAACACAAACACGTTATGAATCAGTTTATCAAGTTATCTGTATATTATGTAGATTTTATATATATATAAAAAAAAAAATAATACTTTAGATGAGTGTCAGATTACTTTTAAGAATATTAAAGTGTTTGAATTTTATATTATTAGCTCACCTGAGCACAACGTACTCATGGTGAGCTATTAGGATCTGTCGTGTCCCTCGTGTGTCGTTGACAATTTGCTTAAACGACACTCCCCTGAAACCGCTGGACAGAATTTGATTAAAGTTGGCAGGGATGATCCTTGCGTGAAGCTTCACAAAAGTTGCTAAAATTATTTCCATCTGTAAATAAACATAGCCACCAGGGGGGTCAATTTGCCTTATATGTATATAGTGAAATCTTTAAATGACATCTCATCTGAAACTGCTGGACAGAATTTGATTAAACTTGGCAGGAATGATCCTTGGGTGAAGCTCAACAAAAGTTGCTAAAATAAACTTGATCCATGTAGAACTCTGGTTGCCATGGCAACAGAAAGAAAAATATTATGAAAACTTTAAAAATCATCTCCTTCAAATCTATTGGCCAGATTTTAAAATGTTTTGGTACAGATGTTCCTTGGGTAACTCTCTACCAAGATTGCTAAAATTATTCTGATCAGGAAAAAAACATAACCACCAGGGGCGGGGGTAATTTACCTTATATGTACATAGTGAAATCTTAAAACAACATCTCCTCTGGAACCGCTAGACAGAATTTGATTAGATTTGGCAGGGATGATCCTTGGGTGAAGCTTAACAAAAGTTTCTAAAAATTTTCAATCCGTTAAAAAACATTGCAGAAAGGGGCGGAATTAATTTGACTTACATGTATAAAGTGAAATCTTTAAACGACATCTCCTCTCAAACCGCTGGACAGAATTTGATTAAATTTGGCAGGGACTATCCTAGGGTGAAGCTCAACAAAAGTTGCTAAAATTATTCCAATTCGTAAAAAAACATGGCCTCCAAGGGCGGGCTAATTTGCCTTATATATATATATATATAGTAACAAGTATTGATAAAGGTTTTGATCTTTTCAATTACTAAGCCTATTACATAAATATGAATATAAAACAATCATGCAGTTACACATTTCAAGCACTACCTAGAGTTAAGAATGCTTGTTGGAAGTGTATTCTGTTGTTTTTTTTGGCTTAAACACATTTCATACTTATCATGAACTTGACATACATTATAGCCTGCAGTCACTACCACAGCCTTGACCTGCTCCAAGTGCCGTGCCAATAACCACCCTTACGCCACATTCTGCGGGTCATGTGGGGTGAAGATTGATGCTCCTATGAGGCTAGACACACTAAATGGGATCCACAACATGGATGTAAGTAGGGACAAATATTGTGTGTGTGTGTGTGTGTGTGTGTGTAATCAACATGTAAGTTATATGCTGTATTACCTCCAGAATATACCTTCTCATTATAATGATTATGTTTTTTACTTTTTTAGCTCACCTGAGCACGTGTGCTCAGGATGAGCTTTTAGGATCGATGAATGTCCGTCGTCCGTCCGTCATCCACAATTTGTTCGTTTGCACTCTAGCATCTTCATTTTATGAGCAATTATCTTCAAACTTTAAAACAATGTTTATAACCATAAAATCTCGGCCAAGTTCGATTATGGCTGATATCGGAACATTAGGTCAGGAGTTATGCCCCTTTTAAAATTCAAAAAAGCCAGATTTCACATTGTTTGCACTCTAGCATCTTCATTTCATGAGCAATTATCTTCAAACTTTATGTCAATGTTTATAACCATAAAATCACGGCCAAGTTCGATTATGGCTGATATCGTACCATTAGGTCAGGAGTTATGCCCCTTTTAATATTCTAAAAATGCCATATTTCAAGTTGTTTACACTCTAGCATCTTCATCTTTTGAGCAATCCTCTTCAAACTTTATGGCAATGCTTATGACCATAGGTCTCAATTGAGTTTTTTTTTAATTCCATAATGTCTCGATTGAGTTCAATTAATGCTGAGATCCGTCAATTAGTTCAGAAGTTATGCCCCTTTTAATATAAAAAAGCCATATTTCACGTTGTTTACACTCTAGCATCTTCCTTTTTTTAGCAATCCTCTTCAAACTTTATGACATTGTTAATGACCATAATGTCTCGATTGAGTTCAATTGTGGTTGAGATGGGTCATTTAGGTCAGGAGTTATGCCCCTTTTAATACAAAAAATGCAAGATTTCACTTTGTTTATTCTCTACCAACTTCATTTTTTTTAACAATCATTTTTAAACTTTAAGACAAAGTTTATGCCCATAATCTCACAATCGGGTTCAATTATAACTGATATTGACTTGTAAATTTTGGAGTTATGCCCATTTCATCATAAAAAAAAGCCAGATTTCACTTTTACACTCAAGCATCTTTATTTCTTAAGCAATCATCTTTCTCAGGTGAGCGACCAAGGGCCATCTTGGCCCTCTTGTTTTAACAGTAATTATCAATTAGCACTTTGCATTTACCCCATAACTTCAGATATGGCGGTTTGGCTTTAGGTGATGTATAAAAATTCATAGAAAACAGACGGGGTGGAAGAACTTTGATCCACATCCAGTTTATGTTCAGGCTGAAGCAGCAAAAGACTGACAGGTCGTATTGGTACTGCACTCAAGCATCTTGTCCTGCCAGAATCAATACATTGCATGACCAAATGACAAAGATCGTCGGCGAACACAACCATGAACAAGATGTAGCTGGTACAGATTCTGCCATCGTCCTCGCTGATCTCCAAAGAAAATGCCGTGAATCTGTCAAGCCAATCTCAACTATATTTGATGAGACACTGGCATCTCTTAGGTCAGAAGAGTGGAACGAAAGGAAACATGCAATGGTTGAAAAACTACCAACATTCTATGAAGCCAAGACATCACTATATAGACAGCGCTCAAAACTGCATCCGAAAATACCCAAGTCGCTTGCTGAAGTCAGTCTCGAGGGAGAGTGGACCACTACTTCAGCTGGGGAACGTTTCCTGCTTGCAGACGATTGCACCGACGAGCGGATTCTAATCTTTGCTACCGACTCTAACCTCAGAGAACTCTCAGAAGGCGGAAGGTGGTACATGGATGGAACTTTCTATACCAGCCCAAGGAACTTCTTCCAGCTCTACACAATTCACTGCATTGTTAATGGGTGTATGGTGCCATTAGTTTATGGACTACTGCCAAACAAGACACAGGCTACATACTCTAGGTTCTTTCGTCTGTTGACAGTGAATGCCGCTGCCCACAACATCAACCTTCAACCTACTGAAGTGATGATGGATTTTGAGGTTGCTCCAAGGAATGCCATTTCAAGCCTATTTCCGGATGTCCGTGTAAAGTGTTGTTTCTTCCACTTCACACAGGCTGTGTGGAGGAAAGTGCAGTCCTTGGGTCTAGCGTCTAAGTACCGATATGACGACAGTTTCAGAAATATGGTGCGTCGAGCTGCCGTCCTGCCACTTATTCCACCAGCTGCCATAGAAGATGTGTGGTTCTGGGCCAGCGACTCTGTTGAAAAGTTCAAAGACTACGTAACGGTAACCTGGGTGGAAGGAGACCAACGTCACTGGAACCACTTCGCATCTGACGGACCTAGGACAACAAACCATCTCGAAGGATGGCACAGTAAGCTTAATCGCCAGATTAACAACCCCTATCCCAACATCTACATGTTCTTGTTTCTAATTGTCAAGGAACAGGCAGCAAATGAGATCAAACTGATTCAGAGAACAGCTGGTGGGAAAATCAGACCGAAGAAACTTGCCTACCGAAAAATCGACCAGAGATTGCAGCGCCTGAAGTTGAGGCTTGTAGAAGGAGAACTTAACATTTATGAATACGCAGATGCAGCAGCCTTCCTTATCAAATTACAGTGAGGTGCGATAAGTTTGTGAATGTGATTGTGTAACTGTCCTCGACTTCAGCAATATCTGACAAAACAATAATATATGATGTTAATTTATACTATATGTGCTTGTTATCAAAGTATATGAATTAATAAAAATGACTATACAATGCAAGTGTGAATTTATTTCTTAAAACCTTTTTGCTTCATTTTCTATTAATCTCTTCTATCTCTGTCAGACTTATACTCATTCTCAATTTTCTACCTAATACAACCAGAGAGAGAGAGAGAGAGAGAGAGAGAGAGAATGGTAAGGGCGAGAACTAAAATTCGAAATAATTATAAATAATAATAATAAAAATTCATATATCATGAAATTATAATAATTATCCATGATAAGTCATCTTACTAAACTTTTGAATTTAAAATTTAAGTATAAACATTTTAAAATTTAAATTTAAACACATGGTATCAATAGATATGACATAACATATGATATTTTTATCACCTAATTTACTAAGTTATACATACATTCATACAATACATGCATATAGATACCCTACTACATCACACCAGATATAAATGCTGATGTATTATTTACCATAACACCGTCACACTTCATTGCATACAGGTATCTACCTGTCAAAAAATTCAAGTGGGCAAAGTGGGACTAGTGAAATTGGGAAAGTGGGCAAAGCGGGAACAAACCTAGCAGAACATTGTAAAAACAACTCCTTTTACACTGCTGGAAGGATTTTGTTCAGACTTTCCCACAGTATTTACCATTATATGCCGTTGAGCATGATTGATTAATTTTGTGGGCACATGAAAGTTACAAGAATTATGGCCCATTGTTACTTGTTACTTTTTCTTATAATAGATTTTATGTAACTCAAGAACTCAACTCTTCTTACACTACAGGAAGGATTTGGTTCAAACTAACCACTTACATTTATCTACTGCAATCTGTATATGTGACTTTTCATAAGGCAGCATTTCATGCTCACACATTTGGTTCTAGAGTTATTACCCTTGATCATTTTTTTCTATCCAGGGTTCTATTACTGCAACCAATATACTGCAGAAATTTGTTTCAAATTTACCCCATATACTTAATTCATATTTAGAATCAACAATTCACAAACCACAATACACAATATTTATGATAGCTATGCTTCCTGTGTGGTGATTGACAACAACATAGAATCATACATCTATTGCAGTATATTGCATTGCTCTGTGGTGCCCTTGTTTATGATTTATATGTTCTTTTGACTTTGTTGGGCTTACTTGTATAAAACTTCATATCTGATGACAGAACAAGATCAGGAACAGTATCCATCTCTACTTTTATAATTCTGCATGCCATTTGCCTTGTTATTCCCCAGTTTACAATGTCAAAATGAAGTTGGTACCCAGTATAGGAATTTCAGATGTTTTCCCAAATATATTTTCATGGTATTGAGTCAGAGCAGTGAAGCAAGGTATTAATCATATGTAGTGATAGACCTAGTTTCAGTTGCCTTTTTAAATTACAATCTGTTCATAAAAGAGTGCAAGTGCATTGTCATGTGTATGTTACATAATGTGTATGTATAGGAGTTCCGAATCTCTTCATTTCATGTTTTACTCAAATCACATGAACTGTTAATGTCAAATCCCCAATCTGTATGTCTTATGTCAGGCCCAGTGGTTGCCAGTCAGTACCCCACTTGGAGTGCCTCCAAAACCATCCAACACCATGGCAACTCAGACTGTGGGGCTTTTTTACCCCTCCACACGTGGAATGGAGAAGGAAAAGGAGAAAGAGGAGGAGAAACTGGCCTATGAGAGGCAGATGAGAGACAGACGACCTCTGCTGACGGCAGTTAGTCCTGGCAAAGGTAAGTAGCCTCACTTGATTATAAGTGGTGATCATTTTTGCTCTATAAGACATGGAGAGTAAGTTCTAATTCACATCTGTGATAGCATGATTCTGTTTAATTAAGAGTGAATGTGCACATTGACATTCTACCGTAGTAGCTCTAAGTTTTGGGACTCCTTTGATGCTTGAGAATTTATTTTTAGTGCCTCTGATTTTGGGACACTTTTAATCTGATATTTGTTTACCAACTCTAAGGTTCTGACATAATATTCATACCTGGAAATTTATACTCTATACAGGCTGTCAACTGATTCCTATATTCCTATATTTTCCTATATTTTTTAAAGAAGTCCTATATTTTTGAAAACCTCCTATATTTCCTATATTTTCCTATATTTTGATTCTTTTTCCTTTATTTTTTGCACAAAAAAAATGTTGCAAGTCATAATGAAAAAAGGATAGATATATTGCTGCCTCTAGATAACTACAAGTCTGCAGTTCAACTTCAGAAAACTGTCCTTTTTCTGGCAGAGCATCTCAATCTTTGAAAGATGCAGTTATATACATGTGGCTTTATAATCCATTTGGGAATCTTTGATGCAGGGTCTGCCAAACTACAAATTTTAAGACATGTCCCAGCTAGGCCTAGTTGTTAAAAGTGCTTTTGCTTTGGGGTGATGGGGCCATCTTTGACTACCAAAACCAGTCATCTGACAGATTAGTAATATGCATATAAGGCATATTCTTACTTGCACTGATAAATCTTGTTTACAGCAATCAAAAATAGGTCTAAAAGCTTCAGTAATGTTTATCCTTTAAAACATGAATGTTTGAAAATCAATATGAAACTATAAATTCAGCACTGAGATAAGATTGCATAATATTTCAATAACATTAGTATTAGTTATTAAGGAAGAACAAAGTCAGATTGACAATAACATGAAAGTTCTGATAATTGCAATATGAAATAATTATTAAATGGTCTTGGAGATACTAGAGAAATATCTGTAATGAAATTTCTGCCAAACAGTAATTCTATACACAAGGATTTTAATCTGAGTCTCTACACATCAGCAGTGGAACTTTAATTGAAATAATCCCAGCTGTAGAATATCCTGTCAGATGGAAAATACATTTCTACATATTTTTTGTGTCACCTGCTGTAAGCAGATGTGACACATAGGGATCACCTTTCTGTTGTTTGCCTGTCTGTATGTCTGTCACACATCTTCCATTATGCTTCAGCAGGTGACACGTGTCCAAAGATAAATTTAGATTTCAGAGTATGAAAACTTTTCATGTAATAGAAAACAATGGATTTGGAATTCCTTTATTTTTCTGAATGATATTAGAAATGCTGTTCGTTTACAAATCTTACATACAACTGCTACTCTTTTTTAGGGAGATTTGCCCTTTTCATATCCTCTGGAGAAATGTACAGTTACTAATATGATATACATAATTATAAAGAAGAATAACTTGAATTCATAATTTTCTGTGGCAATAGTCTTAGATGCCTGCTTTTATAGTTATCTGAGCTACATGCAACTGAAATTCCAGCTTCATAGACCTTTTTAACTTGAAAAAGCAGCAGTACAATGAAGATTTGTGGTCAAAGGTTGTTGATACAAAGAATTCTGCAGATATATTTTCACCTTATTAAGGCATTATTGACTGGAACAAGAAGAACAATTCTTCTGGAAATCTCTAGGATACCTAATTTAGGGTCTAATTTTGATTTTTTATAGGGGGAGATCCCCCAAACCCCCCTCCCAGTCAGTGAAACTTTGAGTCTTAAAGCACCCTGTACTATTAACTTTCTGGCTGGAGCACTGCAAAAGGTGATGGGCAGTGTGTTTGTTGCTCATTGAAAATTTTGTAGAAACATTTGCTTTAAGTAAAATTCAAGTTTAATGATTATAACAAGTACTGTTAAACAATTAGTATAAAGTAGATTTACACTTCAAATGCCTCCGAGTGAAGATTTTATACTGGAAAATTCCTATATTTTGTTCAATAAATGGCCTAAAACTCCTATATTTTTGAGAAAAAAAATCCTATTTTTTTCCTATATTTTGATCAAAACTCAGTTGACAGCCTGCTCTATATTATTGCACATTTTCGTATGGCATTTTAAAAGCTGGTGCTTGAAATTTATTTTGCCATGGTACTTACTTTGTAGCAGGTAAAGACCATCGAAAGGACAGTCAAATCTCGTTACATTGATGCTGTTTGTTCCCAGAAAAACACTTTTCAAAAAAGTATAGACCATAATATATTAGCTTCTTCACAGTATCAATTTTTAAATACATGTATTCTATGCACATCATATAATTCAGAAAGAATAATCATATAGACATGTTTAAAAATGTATTTACACTTTTAAAACATAAAAAATGCATGAAAGTGCTAAAATATATTATTTAAAAGAAAATAAAACAAAAGTTTCTTCAGTAATAAAATATTAAAAATACTCACACTGTTTTACTTACTTCAAAATGATAATGAAATATTCACAGCATGTACATGTTCATGTACATCTAACACAAAACTGCGTCAATCAATAGACTTGTATTCATTCAATTGAAAGTCAGATTAATAATCCCTTGTTTGCCATTGTTACGCACAAATAGAAAAATCCAATACAAACAATTATACATGTTTTGTTCTACATGCTAGTAGCTGGCGCTGTTTACAGGTAAACAGCTAGATTTAACTTGTGAATTTTCCAATGTGTATCAACTATTTTAAGCGATAACCATTTTCAGAAAATAAAGTTTCAGTAAATGTCAGTCTTTTTTTTTTGTCATTGTATAGCACATTAAAATATGAACAAAAACAAACTTTCGTTCTGATTTTTTTATGTCGGTGTGGAATATGAAAAATCCCTTATAACGGGATGAAAATGTATTGAAAAAGTTCTGTTCCCAACCATTTTCTGTTGGTAAGTGAAAATTCCGTTCTAACGAATGTCATTGTAACGAGACTTGACTGGGGGGATATATTGGAGTCAGTCCATTGGTCAGTCCGTCTGCCCTATTTCTCGGCTACCTTTGGTTGGATATTTATTTAACTTCATGGCATCAATAAGTACCAAGCCTAGTTGCGCATATCGCGTTAGCAAATCAGCTTTATTTTAAATGAGTTATGACCCTTTGTTATATTTATTGAATATATCTTTTTCACGCTATTTCTTGGCTACTGCTGGTTTGATTTTGATTAACCAGCACCATAATATTAATGTTACTTTAGGGTCTGGCTTTAATTAGGCAAATCACAAACCGCAAAGCAGCTATTTATAGTTCAATTGTATATGTTTTAATGGTAGCCTATATACAAATCATTTTTGTAGCAGTTGCAGCTGCTGTTATGTTATGAAAGTGCTCTAAACAAAATGTGTAATAGTGGATGCTTCAGCATTGAACATTTTATATATCAAAAGTATATAACTAAAATGATAAGTCATGGTAATAAATGGTGAATAATGTTCAAAATAGCTAGTGGCCATCAGCATTGTAAAACCCAACACAATTCATACATTCTACATTCATAAATGAACAGGCTACAAATATATGTGCACATTGATATAATACTACAGGTTCACATTCAGATTTATGGAATCAACTACAAAGGTAATAGTACCCTAATAGCCATATTTCATATCTTTGCCACTGGATTGTAATATTTCTATGAATTTTTGACACTTTCAAGACATTCAAAAATAAAAATGATTCACCAAGATTTTTTTCAAGATTTATCAAATTTGGGGGAAATAATTTTGAAACTTTTGGAAATATACTATTTCTGTAAAAATTAAAAACTGAATTTGATTTATGAGAAAAACTCTTGATAGAAAGATGTATTATATGATACTGTTTCAAATCCGAACTTCACTGCAGGAAAATGGAAAATGTCATCTTTTTTATTTTTAAAGGGATATGAAATCATGAAATCAAAATTATCAAGGGGAGGTTATAAAAGTAACTTCTGTCACTATATATAACTTGTCAGTTTGCCCCAAAGATTTCCATTTTTTGCTTATGACTAGAAGAAGACCCCTTTTGATTTTGTGAGTTGTATCTCAAAGTCTAGGTCATGAGGTAATAAGTTAAAGTCACACAAACACTGTGTAAATTAAGCATTATTTGACTGATTACTCAAAATCTAACTGACTCCTAGATCTCAAACATTATACAGTAGTTACTATGACTAGTAGAAGAACCCTATTTTGGGTCTGTACCTTAAAGGTCAAGGTCATAAGGTCAGAAATTAAATTTTCTTTAAGATTGTGTTAAAGAAGCATTGTCCAATTGACAACCCTTAAGTATCTCTTTTGTATCAAATATTACACAATTGTTGCTTATAGGTAATAGGATCCAGATTCATAGCTCAAAGTTATACTTGAGGTCAAAGGTCAAAAATGGGTTTTTGCTTGTCCGGGCTGTTACTTTGCCATGGATGGAGGGATTCTCAAATAACATGACACAAATGTCAAGCAAAGTGAGACGGTGTGTAACACACAAGAACCAGAATTGTAGGTCAAAGGTCAAGGTCATACTGGAATTGTAAGGACAAAAATGTGTTCATTTTTGCATGTCTGAGGTGTTATTTTGCCATGGATTCTCATATAACTTGACACAAATGTCAAGCTAAGTAAGACAGTGTGTAGCACACAAGAACCAGAATCGTAGCTTAAAGGTCATGGTCATACTGGAATTGTAAGGTCAAAAATGTGTCCATTTTTGCTTGTCTGAGGTGTTACTTCACTATGGATTTAGAGATTCTCAGATAACTTTACACAAATGTCAAGCTAAGTGAGATGGTGTGTTGTGCACAAGAACCAGATTCCTAACTCAAAGGTCAAGGTCATGCTTAGTGGTCAAAGGCCATGTAACTGGATATGCTTGTCCAGGCTGTAAGTAATTAGACATGGATTGCAGCATTTTCAAATAACTTGGCAATGTTATATTGTTATGTTTGGGGTTTACCATCGCTGCGATAGTATTTCAATCATATAGCGACGTCCAGCTAATTACAGGTGGAGGAAGACCCTGAGTACACAGAGGTACCTGGGTAGAACCACCGACCTACCGCAAGCCAAACTTGGCAATGAGGCGAAGTGTCATGCAGAAGAGTTTGGTTCCTAGCTCAAAGGTCTAGGTCACACTCAGAGGTCAAGGATTTGCTTTTTTGGGCTGTACTTATTTAGACATGGATTGCAGCATTTTCAAATAACTTA
Organism: Solen grandis; assembly: GCA_021229015.1. Lineage (NCBI taxonomy): Eukaryota > Metazoa > Mollusca > Bivalvia > Adapedonta > Solenidae > Solen > Solen grandis. The sequence continues at coordinate 14,004,128 of CM037780.1, read as the reverse complement.
GCAGTTATATTAATCGCAATTAGACGGAGAGTCAGCCAAAAGAGTTTTATCCCAAGCTTAAAGGTCAAGTTAATATAGAGGTCAAAGGTCATGGAGTTGGATTTGCTTGTTTAGGCTGTAACAAAGACATGAATTGCAGGATTTTTTAATAACTTGGCACTTATGTTAAACACAGTGAGAAGGAGTGTCACATGCAAGACTCAGCTGTGCATTTCCAAGGTCAAGGTCACACAGGATCAAAGGTCATTTGCTTGTCTGGGCTGTAATTTAGGTGTGGATCGCAGGATTTTCAAATAAACTTGCAGTTATGTTTACTTTCACCAAGTTAAGTTCTGGACCAATTTGTGACATGCCCATGTTATGAAGATACATGTAATATATATATATATATATATATATATATATATACAGAAAATATGCCAATTGTGGGTTGTCTGTGTAGGACCTACTTATGTGGTGCATCCAACATATGTGGTGTATACCGTATATATAATATATACACCCCACATATGAAGATGAAATATATACACCCCACACATACAGAACAAAAGGGAAAGTGTAACATTTAAACAGATGTTGTGTGTGTTTTGTGATGAAGCAGAAAACCATTTTCCATTTCTTATTTGTCGATCTGTAAGTGCTATAATTAATTTATTTCTATAAATAAAAAAAGAATAAATCATTTTAATATTTGCGAAATAAAACCACAACTGAACGTAAAGGATTATCCTTGTAAATAGAATAGTTTTAAATGTGTTCACAATATTTTATCAGCAGTACTAGTCTTAACGGATTAAATTTTGAATACATAAAATGCTAGTAAGTAAACTATAGACATCCAGTAACAACATACAGTTACAAAGGTTGATATTATAAAAAATTATGAGTATATATGTGTTTTATATAAACATTTTTTGAAATAATCAATTTAGTATAATGTCAGATAATTATATATACGTAACTTACTTTTGAATTATATTTTTAAGGTGCGCACAATCACCTTATCTAACTGTCCATGCTTTTCTTATAATTGATTTACATGACTTTTTTTACTAAAATTATTTTTGTTAAATTATTTTTATTTTTTTGCAATCTTATTCGCGGTTCATATAAGTATTTTGATAAACTGCGAACAAGATACTGCATGTGGCAAGACCATGGCATGATGTATTATCCCTAATTATTTTAATATGAGTGCACCTTCATATAAATAATTGAATAAAATGTTTGAGCTCAATGAAATCGATAATCCATGTAAACCTCACACCTCTTTCTCTCACTCTTTCTCTCATCCTTTCTCACTTCTAGACGTGTAAGTAGGATGCGCGGTGATTTATCTAACACAAACATCGGTGTAAGACCCCCTACTGATCAATCAGTTAGAAAAGTGTGTCAGATTAGATATGATCATTCCAGATCATCACAAGTATCATCATCATCAGCATCATCATCGAAACCACATCCTTCTCTTTTGTCATCAAGAAAACATCAACAACCTTCATTTTTATCAAAAATACTATAACTATCATTAATGATTAGCAAATACACACTTGTTTCATACATTTATATGTAAAAGGTTTACACATTAATAACTTATTACTAACATCAACACATCTTAAAGGAAACCATTTATTACATTTGCGAAAATTCTTTTTTTTTTTTTGGTTAAAATCCACTATCCATGGGTATATGACTATGGTACCTGTCATAATGATATACAGATATTTCCATTTCACTATATATTTCATACGATCCTGGATCCCGGTGTACTGGGTACCGCGCACCGGCTTTTCCCCCACTCTAAATGACCTTATTCAAGCCTAAGGAAATAACAAATATATTTTTCGAGTTATGTGCCGTTCAAGAAAAAAAATCAATAATAGAAGAGTTATATTGCCATTACTTATCGTGCATAGTATATTGGTAATTAGGTATTTGCGAACAAAAGTTATTTCAATATTTCTTTAATTTTCCGGATATGATATTGTGAATTCTCGCTCTTATTTGGGCAACAGTTCTGCCAGGTAACTTTTGTGAGAGTTCTTTTAGTTTCCCCCCAGCAGGCATTTCTCTCGCTGATATATATGACGACAGTGACTTTCAAAAAACATCATTTTCTGTATCCATCCATCTGATTCGCTTGATCTTCGGTGTTTTTGTCTGCGTTTCTGTAACAGCCGTTCATCAAATTTAGTTTCTTTATGTCTTTATGACCAATAATTAAAATTACAAATAAAAACCATTATCCATCGCCATAAGAACCCGTGCTACTTTTGTTTTTTCGATTATAGAACTTTGAAGTCTGTAAACATCTGTGTGGATATTAACATTGTGGCCCATGTGGTCAGCGACCATTTTTAATTCGGCACCCGTCATGTCGAGGATCTGTACCAAAAAAATAAAACAATACATGAAATGACGAAGAAAACTGAATAAGTTTAAATAATGTTTAATGTATACACTACCATTCTTGTTTCCAACTTATAAACACCAGCTTATATTAAAGTGCTTAAGAAAAAGAAAGTCAACTATGAGAACCGGTTATAATAGTGTTATATTTGTTCTCTTAACAGCATATACCTGTGTAGTCGTAGCCAGATAACGCCGCATTTCCCTTGTACGAATAAGATTCGGTTTTTGCAATCCAGGGCATTCCTGAGTTACCATTCTCATTGCAGTCCATCCATCCATAGGCGTATTGTCACTTTGCCTAGTTAGAAATCATAAATAAATATCAGATTATTGTATTTTAAAATCAGAATAAAGATTCAAATAAAATCATGTTTTATATTAATGTATAATTTCCTATGTTCTATTATTTTGTATTATTTTCAACAAAAATTATATAATAAACATATGATTAAAGTATGTGCTTGTTTTAAACAACTTTATCCGAAAATCAATATAAGACAATAAGTATTAAGATAAAACATGTAAAAATTTACAAACATGCAAGAGAGTGAATTAATAAATATATCGATAAAAACTTACAGGTTCTTCCGCCTATGAGATTTCCGCATTGCTGTGAGTTCACCATGCACATTCAACCCTGTTTGGCACGCGTTCCAAAAAATCCCACTTTTTATACAACTAGTAAGTGTCAGTCAAACAAGCACGCTGATCAGTATCATCGCAATGCCTCGTTGAATGGCATTAATTACCAGATGATTTCCCTTGAAACCCGTTAGAAACTGCCACCCAGGTGATCATCAGCCGCATGGCAAAACGTTGGTTAGGCAACACAGACGATTGCTTGATTTTGATCTTGATTTTAAAAAGACTGATCAATTTTGTTCAGCCATAGAAATGACTTTATTCAGAAACTTTTTCTAATAAAAAAAACAACTTTAGTTTGTTATCTAAGACATTTAACTTAAAATCATTCTATCACAGTTGGTATATGTAAAAACATTTAAAAGGGCACCACTATACAAATTCTTTGTTTGCAAACGTATATAATTTATATAATTTTGCTCAAATTCGTTTAATTCAACATCCGTTGGCGGACGATAAGCTATCTATACTTACAAGTGCGTTATGATAGAATTCCATTTTAAATAGCTAAAGACATGTTAAATGGTGTAACCTTCAATATAGCGCTATTTTGTCAATTCTACCTGTTAAAAGATATCAATAAAGTTTAACAATACCACGTGAATCTTAGTCTATAATATTGTAAACATTTGATGGTTAATTACTAGTTTTAAGACGGGTTACAACGTATATTTTTTTAATTAAATAAATGCTATTTCTTTAGTTTGTTTGAACGTTTTCCACGTTTTCCATTGCTCTTCCAGTAATTATTCATCTATTTCTTTTCTTTTGATAATTTCTAACTTCAACTCCCCTTTATTCATACTATTGCATAATGACCGTTAGTCCATTACAAGACAACCGTTATGTTGATGCGCTAATTTATTGCGGTAAACGCCGGAATGGCAGTTGCCAAACGATGCCCTTTCATTATAATAGCCATTATAGCTGATGTTTATTTGATTGGAGTTAAATTTTCACCACGTGATGTCCGTGCAGGCCCGTTAGTCACACATAAAACTTCTGATAGCACACTATAGCAATTGTATTGCAGTCCAAAACGGCTTGCATTAAATTAAGGAAAGTTCTGAGAAATTGAATCTATGAGACAGTGTGATGCATGTTATCAATGTAACTTAATCATACGTTGTAGAGAAACGTGTTATATTAATTTTCATTTGATGTAAACCTTGATTTATCATTTAAATGACCAGACATGAACATTCATAAGACCAGGCAAACAATACACACTGTCTGCTTGTTGCATTCACTTAATACTTTATTTGTTTTGTACACCTGTATAAACACTATGCCTAATAGACAAATACATGAAATGTTGACCCTTAAGAGACGCAAAATTGTGTCTATAAACATTTATTGTATTATCCATAGATTGTTTTGGACAATGATTTGACTCAAGTCGAATCTTAACTTGAATTTATTCACATATGCTAATATACTAGCAAGGGTAGCATCATCATCACCGCCACCTCTCATCGTCATCATCATCATCATCATCATCATCATCATTTGCATCATTATTTGATAATATTTATTATTATTATCCTAATATCGTCTTCTTCTTCTTCTTCTTCTTCATCATGGTCGTCGCCGTTGTGATCGTGGTTGTTGAACTGACACAACTATCGTGGCTCACTCAATCAAGAATTGCAGCAAGGGCCTCCGTGGCCGAAGACTTTTACACTCATTCAGCCCTCACCGCGTGGGTCGGTGGTTCTACCCGAGTGCCTCTGTGTATTCGGGGTCTTCTTCCACATGTAGTTAGCTGGACGTCGCTATATGACGGAAATACTGTCGCAGCGACGGTAAACCCAAAAAGGCAACACTGCATGAAAAATACGTTTTATTTCTCTTTTCACAAAACGATAAATTTAAGGAAATATTTTCAAAATGTTCATATCATTTGATTTTAACTGGTATTCTTAGAACGCTATTGTCATCATCTCTTACTAGGATTTCTCCCTAGTCTGCCGTTTCTTCCCTCATTAATGTGTCATTAATAATTCATCCACCACATAGCGATTAACATGTGTTTGAATATTCCTGTACTTTTACGGTATACGGATTCTCGTTCTCGTCACTATCACATGTGTAGACGACAAGTGAATAGAAAAATATTAAATGATTCGGTATCACTACAATTGCCTGAACATGCCCATTCACCATCACTGTAATATCTTGTTTTATGCCACCGATCGAAATGTTTTTAGTAAAACATTTACTGCAACCTTGACATGTTACTCCGCAAAAAAATTGGTGTGTATGTGATATAAAGATTCAACATTCCTGAAAATCATATAAACATTTAAAAACTTATTACATAATTTTAATCATAGTGTAAATGGTTATCTGAATCAATTATAACATAACAGTACCAATCAGACAATGCTAACATCTTAGTATGGTATCATATAAAGCTGACACGAAATTCCCTTTGATTTAATTATTCATAAATCATTTCATTTCTCAATGGTTTGGTTTTCAATATTGATGATAAATACAATCGGGTTAAGAATGCAACTTTCACTAGCCCCCCCCCCCCCCGATTTAACAGTTCTTTATGACAAATATGAAATAATTTGAACTGTTTTATACTTTCATCAGGATATTTTCACCATAACCATTTCCATTTAAAAAAGAAATAATTATTTGATTTGTATCGCTAACATGTGTTTAAAATCATTTTGCGCTTGAGCACCGGAAGGCGAAATGAAAAATAGTAAATTCTCGTCTGGCGGATTTGTTGGGTGCCACACGAAAAAGTCGAAAAGACGAAATATTAATTTTTCGTGTGGCGAAATGTCGAACTCTTGGGGCGAAATTTCGGGGCGAAAAGTCGAAAACACGAAAAGTCCAAATTTCGAGGGGAGATTTCGGAGCGAATAGTCGATATAATAATTTTCGTGTGGTAGTTTTCGCCGCGAAATCTCGCCCCGAGACTTCGACGTTTCGTGTTTTCGACTTTTCACCCCGAAATCCCGAGATTTAGACATTTGCAGCAAAATCTCGCCACGAAATGGCTGATATCTGCGACGATAGGCACGTGTGTTAATTTACTTATAAAGGGCATCATCCTTTTAATAGAAATTAATCATGTGTGACACACAGTATTTCGAGTAAATTCGCGCGCTATACGCTCTACACATCATTAAATTAGCGGTTCAAACGGACAATTAGCGAAACTGTGTTGTTTAAAAGAAAATTGAGAGCTCTAGTGATATGGATATTAACATTGATGAAATGATTAGTGATGCTAGTAGCATTTATAGAGACAGTAATACTTCTAATAGGGAAAGTATCCGATACTTTATGGAACATTGTAAACAAAGGAAAAGCAGCAGAAAGGAAGAAATTTGGAATGTAGGCATATACTTAGGCATACGTCTACTCCAAAGTCTAAGGACTCATCTTAAAAGAAGAAACTGGCCGAACAACAAGCCTAAAAATGAAAAAAATCCTGATTTATCAAATCATTCATTTAAGCTGAAATATATTTCAAATCTAAATTTATGTAAGAATAATGCGTAATTTAAATGACACATTAATTTGGAAGAATAATTCAACTAAAACCTAACATTAAACTTAACTTGCATTTAGAAAATAATTTGAACTTAATTTTGATAAAATATGTTAAAATCTCAGGAATAATTTTATTTATATACTTATTTAAACTTTTTATGCAGTGCAAGGCAAGAATCCCAACAGGGCGCAACCGTTGTTAATTAATAATGATAATAATAATATGAAGTCGTTGAGACGTTCGAATATTTATTTCGCTACGAGAATATGAATGAACATACAAGAATTGTTATTAAGGTTTTGTAATAGAATAAAACTTATGCACACAGAGTCAAACACTGATGTTAGTTTTCATATGAAAAAGTGTTCAAACAAGTAATATCTTTTGTTATTATTTAGAAATTAAACAAATTTAAAGGGTTAAAGGTACAATTCCGAAACTTCGTTGAAAATGTCAAGTTAAGGATTGATACAAACGCAAATCATGCTTTACATTTTAAATTCATATTTGAATACCTGAACTGCTCGGTTATTTTGGAAAATTGAGAAAATCAAGTTTACGCCAGAAACGTCGTTTAAAAATGCAATCATATACACGTAGTTATCAGGTACATGTATATGGTTTCATATAAAATATATTTTAAATTTATTAGGAATATACTGTTTGTAAACAAAAAAAAATAATAATTAAAAAATCGCTTGATATATTTTTTTTTGTATGGTTAACAAAAAAAAATACAACAACATTTAATAGAAATAACGCTTACGCCTCGGTTGAAATTCTGTTTCAAGATTTGATATAACCTTAAAATTCTATATTTATATATGATTACTTTTGAATTTAATTTGAAACTGCAATACGCCCTCTATGTAATTACCGTTTACATTATTATTCTGGGATTTTCCAGGGAAAAACACCTTTTAAGCCACAAATACGCGTGGCATATTACATTTTGAACTGCCTGTGTCCGCCCATCCATACGCAATACTAAAACTGTCGATATACATATATATTTGCTAATCAATTAAGAAATCAATCAGAATAGGAATAAGTTACCTTTTCGTTTTTGCTTTTGCATACATTTTAAGCTTCTCTACCTATGTATCTATTTTTCTCATGGTTATATCGATTTTACTGCTATATATAACTTGCAGTTATACTGTGGGCAAGAAGCTAAAACGGAATAAAGGTTGTTGTTTGTTGTTGTTGCTGTTGTTATGTACATGTACGTAAATTACAATATCAAAAGGTGTAGCTCCCAAGAACATTACAGCTAGTTTATACAAGATTTATGATTGGAAACACAATTGGTGTACAGATTACTACAGTGTGTAACTGTAACTGTGTAATCTTTTATAAATATATAAATACTAAAAACACCTTCGGTTTCATGTGGTTAGCGCACTCATACTTCTTTCATATAGGGACATGATGTATCTAAATATAAGGATATTATATAACAAGGAGGGTGTACCTGAAACATGAATACATAATAAACATTGTTTGATTATTCTTATGTTTGTGTGCATGTTTTTGCTGTAGATTACGAAAGCCAAGTAGATCCAATTTAAAATAAAATTTAAGAAATATTATCTCGTGATAACAACATAACTCGTAATACAGAGATAATTATCTCGTAGTTTCGAGATAAATTATCTCATTATAACGAAAATAGAATCTTGTTATTACTTACGTATTCGTTACACGAAATGTTAAGATACTTATCTCGTATAACGAGATGATATACAACATCTTTATCTGTATATGTTAATTGCAATTAAAATGTTAAACAGACCTCATAAAAGTTAATATTGAAATCATTTGAACAATGATAATTATAATAATAGTTATATTTAGATTGATCAAATTTGTAGAATGTTAAGATGTATATTTGAGCGGTTTAATATACTTAATTGTAGCAAATTTAATAGTGTAGATAAATCCATTATAATAATGTTCTCCTTTATAAAGTGACACCACATTCTAATACAATGCATGTGCATTATAGCAAGCCACTCATCGTCCCTGGTGGCCGTGTGGTTAGAGCGTCCGCCTCCGGAGCGGGAGGTCGTGGGTTCGAGCCCCGGCCGCAACATACCAAAGTCGTAGGAATGGTAATGGTATAGCTCCCTTGCTTAGCATTAAAAGATACTTCCATGGACTGGTTGTCTCGGTGTCAGGATAATGTGAATGGGTGTGGTATCATGCCACATGTCTACGGCGTGATACTGCAGTGTGGCAGCACTTTATCTGTCTTAAGAAGACATCGTCTCCAAATGACTGAAATACTATCGGTGGGATGTTAAACCCATTAAACAAACAAACAAACACCGTCCTTTAATAATACGAACACAAATATAAAGCGGTCAAACAACAGATGATTTCATTATTTGCTAAGTTGTATCAGGAACATTTTATACTTTCCATTTATTGGAAGATCATAAATAAATAAATAAATAAATAAATAAATAGATAAATAAATAATGATATCACAATATTTCAAAGACTGAAAGAAACGTTGGTTATAAAATCTAAGCACCCAGGACGTCTTAATGAGAAAACAAATCATTAAAATTTTAGATTGTGAGTTGTTCATCGTGTTAGAAAATTAAAATGCATATCTGAGCGAGACACCGCAGTCCAATACAGTGCAGGTCTAATACATCACGCTTCATAATAACACGAATACAAACATAAAGCGGTCCAACATTTAGTTTCGTTATTTACTTAGTTGAGTCAATGACCCTATAGAGTCCAGGGTTGACTTAAGGGGCCTTCAGTCATTTGAACACCTAAATTGCTAATATTATATATTATATATTAATATAGATAGATATGGTCTAAACAACATAATTGTATCGTAATTAGGAGATAACTATCTCGTAAATACGAGTTAATTATCTTGTAGTTACAAGATAACTCTCGTTATTACGAGTTAGTATGTCGTTATTACGAGATATTGAGCATAAATTATTTTTTACTTGGCACGATTCGGTTTTCGTAGTAGATACATTTGTGTACTATAGCCCAACAATTCAATATAGATGGCCAAGCGATCTTTTCGCATACGATAAATGAGTCAAATAAGCAGTGGCGTACTGAAAAGAGTTCTGTGCGTGATAACATAATAATGTCGAATAATTTTGGAAGAGTGAAATGTAAAATGGCACAATAATCTTATAACAGTTAGAACTACTATGATATAACATCAATAATTGCTATCCTTAAGACAATCATGTAAAAAGTAATAATAATTGAAACAAGACAATCGTGACATTAGAAATGAAGAAGGGCTTTCTCCCTGAACCTGACACTGTCAGAAATTAAATTCAGCGTCAGTGGGGTTATTTTGTGTTATTTGTATTTTTTTTTTCATTTTCGGGTACATTTTTCGACGAGTCAATTGTTTTTACTTTTCTTTTGAAAATTCATTGCTTACCATGAAACACAGAAAAAATCCACAGTGATTGTTAAATAACAACATATTGAACACATATTAGTTTTGTATGGTTAACAAAACACAAGGTCGCCTTTATCATAGGTTGACATCACATCGCACACCAATAAAGGTGATTTAAGCTGCGACGCGCGCAAAATACTTTGACTTGACATAACTTTTTGACACTTCGGCGGGGCCTTTGTGGCCGAGAGGGTAAATCGCTGACTTAAACACTCACTCAGCCCCTCACCGCTTGGGTTCGAATCCCGGCAGGGTCATTCGGATTTTCATGTAAACCCAAAACACACACACACACATACACTCGTCGCTCTGACAGTATTTCAGTCATATAGCGACGTCCAGCATATTACAGGTGGAGGAAACCCCGAATGCACAGGGGCACCCGGGGACAACCACCGACCTTCCGCAAACCAGATGGATGGCTTCCTCACAGGAAATTCCGAATGACCCTGACGGGATTCGAACCACCGCGGTGAGGGGCTGAGTGAGTGTTAAAGTCAACGACTTTACCCTCTCGGCCAAAGAATTCTTATAACAAAATGTACGTTAGAATGATGAACAATAGTATACGTTCACTACTGTAGTGCTATCCTACAGCTAAGTCCGCCACTGTCAAGTACTATGCACCCTTGTCCTTTTTATCTGACAGACAAAAACATTGCTACTTCCTTTATTAACATAACGTTTCAGCCTTTTATATGTGAAACGGAAAGAGCTTTTCATCGGTTGTTTTTCAGGCAAGATTCACCATTCGCATCCTTATTTTATGTTGCTTTTTTTAAAATTATTTCGAAGCATCAAGTGTTAGAATAAACGAATTATTACTGGTACAAAATCAGAACCACAATTTCTGGGTTAAACAATTAAATCTTAAACACTGATGTCGATTTATTTGCTTGATTTCAAGGTTTGACATTAAAACAATAACGGCACACTATAATTCATTAGGTATAAGTAACAAATCTGATTTTCAACAGAAGTATAACCACATTATATTCTTCGATACAAAAAAGCAGCATATTTATGCTCTTCATCATTCGTTTTCTCGATACACATGTAAATTTGATTATCGTTTTCGGCGACTGTAATATAACTGCTTGAGTTTTAGTTGGTGTTCTAGCTCTCAACAAAGTCATCGTCCCCAACACGTTCTCAAAAATTATTATATATCGGGGCGTTTTCATATTCACTCAGTCACGTGTAATCTTCTTAAAGTTGTTGTATTTGTCTGTAATAAATTAGTTACCCCCCCAATTCTGCATTAAAAACATAATGTAGCAATGTTTTAGTCTTTATGTGGCACACAGAATCTAATCATTTTCTACCGACATTGTCCGAAATGTTTAAATTAAGATAAAAAAAGACACATTATACTGTTAAACATGTGTGGCTACCATTTCATTGCTTTAAATAGTTATAAAATTATGGGTTGATATATACAGGTTGTTTCCAGGTAAAAGAAGTGGGGCGATATATATATACTCCAGCTGCTGAAATGAGACTCGCTCGCGTTTTGCGCGTAATAGAATAAAGGGAGAGCACTGCATCAGTACTTTATATAAGTTTTCCACGTAAAACCGAGTTGTTCAAAAATTAATTAGAACATAAGAAGATACCTTAGGAAGGCATTTAAAAACGTTTAAAAAAGTGGGGCGATATAAACACCCCACATTTTTTTCACACCCCACAATAAAGGTCTTATATAGAAAAACACCCCATATATATGACAATATCTTAGTATATATATATATATATATATATATATATATAGCTATATAAATATTATGGGATATGAGGGGGGCATATATGTTTACAAACATTTCTTATTTTATCATTTCCTGCGTTTCAACGGGTAAAATTATGGTTTATTGCCTATTGCCTGTCTCCAATTGAACAGTTAAGAGTGCTTCCTTTTCTTAATGTGCATTACAAACAAGCGTCAGTTCATAATGTTCTGGTAGGAGAGAATAAAAATGAAATAACCTTGGCTGTACTACTAACACCAAAGTATAGGAATACGTCAAGTCATAGTGGTGAAATCATATTCAAATTATGAAAATTTTAACTGCCATTCACTTGAAAACTTCTGCTTATCTATGAATTTAACTTTTTATTTCACAGTCAATCTGATTTGTGTTATCACAAATATAACATTTATTTTTATCAAATTCAGCGATTACTTTCACAGAAACAACTCGATGAAACCTTTAAATTTATACTTACCAAAAACAAGTATGATGTGTTTGATTAAGATGTTTTAAATATGATTTATGATTACATACATTTATATGAAATAAAGAAGGCAAATGGCACTTGATCTATAGATGATGTCATAGGGTCACATGATCATAAAATGTAAATGCTGCCCAGCAGCTAAAAAAATTGGCATTTAACATACTTTTTTCTTTGCAAAAAAAAAAAAAAAAGTATGGTCATGGTTTCCCTTATGAAATTATGGACAAAAATAGGAAAGGTTTTAGAAAAAGTAAAATTTTCTTTGTGGTTCACCTTTAAGTCAGCATTGATTTATCAAAAAACGTCAAAAAGGTAAATATAAACAGAAATCAAATTAACCTGAGCTAGGTTGCATTCTTGAAGTGAACGGTAATATACAAAATACTTACCAGCTTGTCTGAAGAAAAACGAATTAAGTTTAAACTTTATTTTTCATTGATTATGAAACAAGATATTAAAACTTATATTAATCACTCTCACTGATGGTGGTGTATGTGGTCATTATTGTGGGAGGAAACTGGAGAGCCCAGAGAAAACCCACATGTCTGGACTGGATACCACTGTAACCTCTCATGTATGTGACCAGGAAGTGAACCTAGAAGGCATTGGTAAGAATTGAGGCGCATTACCACTATGCTATCCAGGTACCCAAGAAACAAAAAAACAACAACACCAGACTGCACATTCCCAACCGCACGAGAAAAGAATGTTTACAACCAAACGGAGATAGTATTTGTAAAACAAAAGGGAGACAACACCAACAGGTTAAAGGCCATCAAATTAGACCTCATTCTCATATTGCAAAATATCACCTCTGTCACATAAATAATCATCATGTCTAGTTGCGTATATCGTTGGCATGTCATGGCCACTTTGATTTGATATGAGTAATGGCCCTTTGTATTAATTATTGAAGATATTTTGTCCTTTACATTTTCTCAGTTACCATTGGTCAGATTTTCACTGAAATTAACAATTATAATAACTTGCTTCAGTTTTCATTGAGTTATGCCCCCCCTTGTCAAATATGACACATGTTCCAGAGAACACTCTTACCTTATCAACACAAAGGGAGATATGACTAAAACTTGAAGATAACTTGAATAAATGTGGGCATTCATATTTCCTCAGTTAAGGTAATCCATCCATCATAGAATTATAATCATGGACCTTCAAGTGCTTAAAAAGACTTCAATGCAGATGCAAGCATCCAATTACTTAGATTTTTAGGCTCTTTTTCTCAGTCTATAAAGGTTTGCATTTACTATAAAATGCCCATGATCACTTGATAGTTTAGTGATGGATTACCTTAAAGTTTGCCAAGAATGAATTCCATAGAACAAATATCTGAAAGAGCCTAATCCTTTTCCTTCTTTCATCCGGTAATCATCAAACATTAAGGAAGGAAATGAAGTGATGTGTTTATTAATGTATTTTTAGCTCAAGGTGAGCTTTTGTGATCACCCAGCATCTGTCTTTGTGCATCATTTGTCGTCAACAATTTGCTTTAAACAACATCTCCTCTGAAACTGCTAGACAGAATTTGATTAAACTTGGTAGGGATGGTCCTCGGGTGAACCTTCACAAAAGTTTCTAATATAAACTTGAACCATGTAGAACTCTGGTTGCCATCATCTCCTTCAAAACTACTGGCCAGATCTGAAAATGTTTTAGTACAGATGTTCCTTGGGTAACCCTCAACCAAGATTGCTTAAATTATTCTGAACCGTAAAAAACATGGCCACCAGGGGTGGGATTAATTTGCCTGAAATGTAAATAGTGAAATCATCATCCGCTGGACAGTATTTGATTAAACTTCTCAGGGATGATCCTTTAGTGAACCTCCACAAAAGTTGCTAATATAAGCTTGATCCATGTAGAACTTGGTTGCCATGGCAATGAAAGAAAAAAAACTTTAAAAATCATCTCCTTCAAAACTACTGGCCAGATTTCAAAATGTTTTAGTACAGATGTTCCTTGGATAACCCTATACTCAGGTGAGCGAACCAGGACCTCTATGGCCCTCTTATTATAATCACTTATTTTTATTATCAAACACTTGAGAAAGCTTGATGATGTATTTTTATAATCAATACTTTAATTATCAAACACCTCAAAAAGCTTGATTAACGTGATTATTACTGCATTATGCCTTTGATCATTCTTGTCATTATGATAAAACTCTGATTGCATTTTTCATTCATGTTGGATAAAACTACAACACCATTAAGTCTCAAAATACAACACAAAAACATAATATAAAATGTAATATGTAATAAGTCTTCAGTATAAACCATTCAATGTATTTTTCTGTATAAACAATTTTTGTCATGTATTTGGAATTTGGAAGCTCTGGATACGAGAGTATTTATTTATAAATATAAAAGGGAAAAAAAGGATTTTTGAAATCCTAGGGTATTCCAGTTTATAGAGGTTGCAGTTTACAGAAGTCCAACTGTATACTGTTAAGTCATGGTGCAGGTTTTTCATTTATAACAGGTTGCTGATTAAAAACTTTTGAATGCCAGAAATCCTCCTTGACCTCTGTTCAAATCTGTTGTTTTTCCAAAAAGATCTATTGTTATATCTATTAATAAAAGCCTTGCATTGTTGTTTAGTAGGGGTATTCATCATATTCAGCAATTGCTCATGTCAACAACTATGTGTTTAAGGTTACTGGCGTAAGCAGGTGGAGCACATTTGTCAGCATATCAAGGCTCATGCCCAGAATGATGCAGAGTTCAGGGCCTTGATTGGGGAGCCAAAGATGGGCAAGGTATGTGTTGAAATGGTAGTCCAGTGGTTAGAGTATGCACCCAAGATGTGAAACTAATGTTTCTTAATCCTGAGTTAATAGGATTGATAGATGACTGTCATCCATACGTCTATCTGTCCATTGTCCACAATTAGTTTAACCTTAATCATTTTTTAAGCACTCATTTTCAGACTTCATGACAATTTTTATAGCCATAATCTTTTGCCATGTAACTGATTTCAGCCAATTAAGTTAGGAGTTATGGCCTTCAATATAAAGAAATGCTAGATTTCACTTTGTTTACACTCTAGCACTCTAGAACCAAGGGGTCTATTCGCAAAATGAGCTAGGGTATCACACCTGGACTCCTTTGTATCCAACCACTGTCTCTTCTGATACTTTCTCTTCAGCAAAAATCAGGACCCACACATGGGTAATCCTTGACGGTAAGGTCTAAAATATGGCCATGATAATCAGAAACTGATTGCTAGCCATTACAATAGAAGAAGAAACAGTGTGATGCCAATAAATCATGTTGTTTATTTTGTTTTTCTCATTTTTATCATACATTTTTAGCTTGACTATTCGAAGATTATGAGAGCTATTAAAGTAGTCACCCTTGGGTCAGCGTTTGCATTGCTGTCGCGAAGTTATGCGATATCTTTCTTTTGCTCCTCTGTGACGGAGCCTTTAATGTAATGTACTGGTTATCATTGCTCCGTTTTGTGCGGAGCAAGCCATTTACATATATATATATAATAATGCTCCTCTCTTGCGGAGTTCTGTGTTTCATAAAACCCTTTGCTCCATATTGACGGAGCGCATTGGTATATAAAGGGGTTGCCTGGGGATTTCGTGGGCCTTTAAGATTGTTTTCTCTGATGGAATATGAAAGTGTTAAGGATAAACTGTGTTTGTGGATAAAATGTGAAAGAGAATTAAATAAATGTGAAATAACTAAACGTGGCTTTCCTGTTCTATAAGTCCAGTGTAGCAATAAATAAATCCGCTACATTGTTTGGTGCCGGAACCGGGAGTGAGTGAATTTGGATATGTTTTAAAAACGGCGGATTGTGTTGCCATGTGATCATTCGAATGGAGTAAATAGAAAGTGTTAAAAGGAGCAACGATAAAAGGATAGCAACATGGCTGCTAGTATTCAACACTTGAAAGGTGTTCGGACTAGATTCCGAAACACTATCGAACAGGAAATTAATGCGGGTGCAAACATTTTAGACAGGGAAAGTGTGGTTACAGATTTAGAAGACTGTGTGTCTCTTGTGAATAAGTGTGTTGAAAAGTTAGAAATATACTGTAAGAAGCTTGAAGACCAATCTGAAAAACTAGCAATAACCTTTGAGGAAAATACTGAGGCTATAAAAGAAATAGACGAACAGGATTTCCAGCTATGTCAAAAGGCCATGGACTGCTGTCTTGAGTCAAAAGAGTTAAAACGTAGACTCATTTCATCAGATATCAAAGAAGAAAGCGTCATATGCATCCCAAAACTCCACCCACCTTAACCGATCACCACTGAATGAAGAAATTTCCAACTTCGGCAATCTAACAGATTGTGGCGGTACTTGTTTACTTTCTTTCATAAATCTTGTTGCTGCTCCATTTGTTGCAACAACGAGTCTTGCATTTGTTGCTGTATTTCGAGCATTCTCTCTGAACGACTCTCTAAAGTTTCCTTATCGGTGCTTTCTTCTTTGATATCTGATGAAATGAGTCTACGTTTTAACTCTTTTGAATCAGATAATATATTGGGGTCATGTATTTTGAAATGATCAATATGAGTAAACAAACTTTGACTGGTGATTACATAATCTCAAACACTGACCCCATGATGACCAAAAAAGTGTAATTTCCAACATTTTTGTCAGCCCAACCTGCCATTCAAAATGCGCATACCAGTTTGTTTACACAAATCAAGTAGTAAACCTTCCATTTATTATTAATCCTTACCTTGTCCTGTGAAACTCTTTTTAAATTAATGTCAAACAATTACATCTGGCAGAAATTCATTAAAAACAATATTATCATTAACTACAAAGTCTGGCATATCAGATGTATGAGCATTAAAATTCCGCAATATAAAATTACAGCTTGTTCATATTTATATTATCGTGTCTTAATGAAAGTCTAACAATCTGTCAAAAGTAATTGGTATCCATCAACGCCTGTCTACTACTACCCTGGTATTACATAACATAGACAGATAAGTAAATCCCCTTATGTACCTAAAATATTACCACTAATTTTGATGCATAATATGTCATCCTGGCTTTGAAATATCAGTGTTTCTTTGGATACAAATTTATCACGAATGTAGACTAATATTCCCCCTGAAGAACGTTTACATTCATTCAAATAAAAAACTTTCAAACATTGAGAAGTTTACGTATCTCAAAAGTAAATTAACTGGAGAAGCCCAAGCCGCTATTAGCGGTCTGACATTGTCAAATGCAAACTACGAGATTGCTATTAAAACTTATGGAGCGCTTCGGGATGTGCAAAATGTATATTCATGAACACTACAACTCTCTAGTTACTTTGAAACCAACTACAATGAAACAAAAAGTCTTCGTGTTTTTTTGGACAATGTTGAGAAACATTTACGAAGTCTTGAAGTACTTGGACAAAACATAAATCAAGACGTATTTGTGTGCATCGTACAAGGAAAACTGCCAAAGGAGGGTTTGCTCCAACTAGAAATTCAAAAGGGAGCAAAGACCAAGTGGAATATCCATTTATTACGAAATGCTCTTTGTGAATATATCGTGGCACAAGAAAATGCTGAAGGTACAGTGGAAACTCCCTAAACTGGACACCCTCGGGACCAGCAAAAAAGTCCGGATTAGAGAGGATTCCGGATTACGGAGGTTTTGTAAATCAGACTCAGCTGTTGTTAGTGATGATGATGTTGATGTATAATTATTTCTTAACATTTTTCTTAATAGATCTTTATTGTCATAAATTATATTTGAACATTACACTCTGTTTTTCTCTCAGATTTTTTTAATTATCACTGCTATACTCCAATCTTTTTCTCTCTGTTTTTTCTTTCATTCTTAAAAACAAAGATAAAGTCAACATTGTTTTTATAATTTTTTAAACATAAATCTCACTTGGACATATGTATGATTGCAATACATGTTTCAAGCAAAAAAACCTTATGCAGCTTTATACATTATAAGCAACACTGATATGCAAAAATTCAGCTTATTCAGCTTTTTAATGGATATTAGAACTTTAAAAAAAGTCACCATACTGTGACATGAACTTATGGCAAATTACTTTCTTATCTGAATCGAGTATTGATATATTCGTTCGATATATTGATTATGTATTACCTCATGTTTACAATTGTATATTGTACTGAGAGTATCAATAAAATCTGTAAATCTGATTAAAAAATAAATTTCAACAACATTTAAAACACACTTTTGTCTTCCCATTCAATTTCCTGATTGTCAAGTTTGTTTTTTACACCTTATTCTTAATAACACTCTTTACCATATACCTGACTGTTCGTACCATAATTAACCTTAATCCCATAAACCTTATACCTGACAGTCCGGACGATTATTATTTCTTCCCTTTCACCGCGTTTTTATGAAGAAACAAATGATTTTGGAAAACAGCATCCGGATTACAGGGTTTTTTTAAGCACAAAAATGACAACCGGCCAAAACTTGCGTCCGGAGTACAGAATCCGGATTATAAGCAAAAAAACGGGACTTATGAGATCGTCCGGAATGAAAAAGATTCCGGTTTACGGAGGGTCCGGTTTAGGGAGTTTCCACTGTAATTAAAAAAACACTGAAATGCTGGCAACGTCGCAACAAACCAATCAACATGTTTTTGACCGAATTTGACATGTTCGGGAAAATACAGCCCCTTTCAACAGGAGCAAAGTCTATCGCACAACTAGTGAGGCATTATCGGCCAATCAGAGGCGGAGCATACCGAGAAACGGGCAAGGATCCAGCTCATCGTCACAGCAAAATAATGGTTACAAAACTGAATATGCCTACGACCAGTGCAGGTATTGTAAAGGAAATCACTGGAGTGATGAGTGTCAGAAATATACAACAATTGAGCAGCGTAAACGACAGTTGAAGGGAGGTTGTTATCGGTGTTTAAAACCAGGTCATAACGCTTTACAGTGCAAAGCAAAGAAACATTGTGTGTATTGTTTGGAATTTAACAGTCACCATCAGAGTTTGTGTCCACGCAAATTTAGATCCAAAGTGGTGAGCAATATAATACAGGAAGACTGTGCTGGATCTGTTACTCAAGACGCAATCACATCCTACATCACATTACTTTAAGAGCAGTAGGAGTGCCATTGCCATCACATTCCTTCATCCTTTTTTCTCTTTAACAATGTCAATATTGTTTGTCAATGTCGACATTGAAATAATTGGCAGCCATTTTATTTATTTATGAAATTAATTTTCCTGACTTGACATCATAATAAACTATACACAGTTGAAAAAAATAAAATGACTACTTCAGCCAGGGTGCTAAACCCACTCTTTATTTAGCTTGTTCTTTTCAAAGAAAAAAGTCAAGCTATTAAGATCGATGGGTCGTCGTCGTTGTCATCCTGCAAACACTTTAATGTTACAGTCCATTACTCAAACACGAAATTTGGAATACTTTATAATCATGACAAGGCGCAGTTGTAAGACAAGGGGCATTATTCTGAAAGCTATATTTTTGGGAGTTATGCCCCTTTTTAACTTAGAATTTTGGTCAAAATTGCTTATAAAGTAGAATGTTTTGAAAACTAAGAAAGGTATCAACACAAAACTAATTATAATTATCTTGTCATATTCATACTTTTCTCATGTTATAGGCCCATCGGGCTGGGTGTATATCGTATTGTGTATTATATATATAATTATTGTGATTGTTAGTACACATAGTTCACTATAATAAATAATTTACCTTCTTTAGTGATAGTTCTAGTTATATTTTAAGATACTTGTTCAGAGCATAACACTAAATTTTAAAGGGAATTAGTTCAGGAACTTTGACTTTACTTGGTCCTATTGTTGAATTATTTCCCTCCATTATTTTTTATTAGCATCACTGTATACCACAATTATATATACATTTTTTTCTGATCCTTATTTTAATTTGAATCTTGAAGTTGCACACAATTAAACCTCAGGTGATGACACTCTTTGAATTTACCTTAAGAAATTGAGCCCCTACTAAAAATGAGAATTTGTCCTCAGGACTGAGTACAAGCATAAATTAAAGTTACTCTAGGGGTTTCATCAAGCTGCAGCCTGTCATACCCTCATTCATTTGAGACACACACAACTTCAGTGCCTTCGGTGCATTGATTTTTATTTACATTTGTATAATTTATTTGAAACTTAAAATGATGTCATATAAAATGAATAATACAATTTAGTATTTTCATTCTCCATTGCCAAATTGGGGATTGTTTGTTAAAGTTTAATCATATGTTAATCAAAGTCCATAACACATAAGATTAAACATTAAAACATTATATACCTTTCAAATGTTCATATTATATTCAAAAATGCATTTGAACCATTCCTTAGCCTACGCTGGTTAGTTCAAGGTCAGTCGTCTATCACTCTTCAAGGCCTTGCAGATTGACAGTATTTCAGTCAAATAGTGACGTCCAGCTAATTACAGGTGGAGGAAGGTCCCGAATGCACGGAGGCATCTGGGTAGAACCACCAACCTACCGCAAGCCAGCTGGAAGGCTTCCTCACATGAAAATCCTAATGACCCTGTCGGGATTCGAACCCACGCGGTGAGGGGCTGAGTAAGTGTTAAAAGTCAGTGACTTTACCCTTTCGGCCACCGAGGCCCCGGCACCAACATGAATACATTATGCAAATATTTAAAAGAATGAGCGAAAAAGTCTAAGAATATCTGGATCAACACTCGTATACAGGATCTGACATGAATTGTTTTTTTCATATCAAATTTTACTGAACGAGTTCATGAAAATGTTATTAAGCGAGCCTCTGGCGAGCTTAATAACATTTTCATGAATGAATTTAGTAAAATTTGATATGAAATGACAAATCATGTCGGATCCTTTTTATCAAATGATATATAGTTACAGTTAATTGCGATTATAACAACAAATAAACAAAAACATGGATGAACGGACTGTGAACGAATTACTTTTGTAAGAAAATAGTTTTGAATAATATCTGAAAATATCATTTTAATGTGTATATTTTCGTACATTTTCAACATCATATGAATAATGAATCAAACACATTAAATCCAGCTGTCCGCGTTCAACACACTATACATACATAGAGAATACACGCATGTGATGTAGAGTGATGTAATTCGGCTTAGCATGTTAAATATAAGAAAATATGTGATGGTTATACCAAACCAGAAACATCTGTTTGAGATGTGTCATGAAATGCAAGCCAAATTTCTAGTTCTGTTGTAGTCCAGTAGTTTTACTAATGTGTCAAGGACTTATATGTCACATTAAATGTCTGAATTTTATTTGATAGTTGCTGACCACCACAGTACAGGAGGATGGCTATGAATTAAGTATGACTGTGACCTTTGCCCTGCGAGGGGGTAAGGACAAGTTTGCAGGCAAAAAGCTTGGACTAACTGGGGACTACCTCAGTTTCCACACAGAGCAAGATAACATGACAACGTACAGAAGTGACTCTGATGGTATGTTGGTCTTTTTTGCACTATTAATTTGATGGCCAAAAAAATCATTATGAAAAAAGTTTTTAGATTTTAATATTTTTAGCTCACCTGAGCACAACGTGCTCATGGTGAGCTTTTGTGATTGCCTTTTGTACGTCGTCCGTGTGTGCGTGCGTGCATGCGTGCGCCCGTCGTCAACAATTTCTTTAAACAACATCTCCTTCCAAACTACTCACTGGATTTTGATAAAACTTCACAGGAATGTTCATTGTGGGGCCCTTTACCAAAGTTGTTAAAATTATTTTGATTGGTCAAAAATCTAGGTCACAGGAGCTAAAAATAGATTTTAAAAATGAAAATTTTAAAAATCTTCTCCTCCGAAACCACAAGGCCTAGCCTTTTGATTTTTGGTATGTAGCATGATCGTATGACTCTCTACCAAGATTGTTCAAATTATGACCCTGGGGTCAAAATTGGCCCCGCCCCAGGGGTCACTTGATTTAACATAGGCTAATATAGGAAAAACTTGAAAAATCTTCTTCTCAGAAACCACAAGGCCTGGGGTTTAGATATTTAGTGTGAAGCATTGTCTAGTAGATCACAACCAGGTTAGTTCAAATCATGGCCCTGGGGTCAAATTTGGCCCTGCCAAGGGGTCACCTGATTTAACATAGGCTACTATAGGAAAAAAACTTGAAAAATCTTCTTCTCAGAAACCACAAGGCATAGAGTTAAGATATTTGGTGTGTAGCATTGTCTAGTGGATCTCTATCAAGTTTGTTCAAATCATGGCCCTGCGGTCAAAATTGGCTCTGCCCCAGGGGTCACTTGATTTTACATAGGCTAATATAGAAATAATTTGAAAATTCTTCTTTTTAGGAAACTAGAAAACACATGGCCTGGGGTTTAGATATTTGGTGAAAATTGGCCCCGCCCCAGGGATCACTTGATTTTACATAGACTTATTTTGGAAAAAAACTAAAAAAATCTTCTCCTCAAAAACCACAAGGTCTGGAGTTTAGATATTTGGTATGTAACATGGGCTAATAGACCTCTACCAAGTTTGTTCAAATCATGACCCTGGGGTCAAAATTGGCTCTGCCCCAGGGGTCACTTGATTTTACATAGCCTAATGATACCAGGTGAGCGATCCAGAGCCATCATGGCCCTCTTGTTACATACTTCTCACAACATCAATGGCTGGGATGGTGCTGTTTGTGGTCATTCATGTTGGACGAAACTGGTATGTGTACTTGGGATAATCCTTGTTTTACTTGATGATTGGTTATTAAACTCTTTATATACTTGCTGAATCCATGTAGGTGTGGTGTTTCAAAGGTTTGTGGACTTGAATTTATTGCAGAAAATTATTGATTTTTAGCTCACCTGAGCATATGTGCTCAGGATGAGCTATTAGGATTGATGAATGTCCATCCTTCCATCATCCACAATTAGTTTGTTTGCACTCTAGCAAACTCTACTCTCTATATATTCTCTATATTCTATAAACTCTATCACTCTATTCATTTCTAAAGCAATCATCTTCAAAATTTATGACAATGTTTATTACCATAATCTCTTGGCCAAATTTAATTATGGCTGATATCAGTCAATTAGGTTAGGAGTTATGCCCCTTTTGATATGAAAAAAAATGACAGATTTCACTTTTGTTTGCACTCTAGCATCTTCATTTCTCAATTAATCATCTTCAAACTTTATGACAATATTTATAGCTATATTCTTTCGGCCAAGTTTGATTATAGCTGATGCAAAGACTGTCTACAGTGACCTTCAATAGGAGAGTGCAAAAAAGTCACTATGGACAGGGAGTCACTATACACAGTCTCTAAAAATGACCATTTAATGCAGAGGGTTGCTCAGACAATCTCAACTGTATATAGATCGTATTCAAGTATTACACATACACTCTGTATTTTCATACAACATTGCTGATATTGATGTCACATACCTTTCTCATATTCAGATCATCTTTCAATGTATGTTCATTGGGTGATAGTGCACAAAAAAAGCTAAAATTGTACCAGTCCGCCAACCAAGATGGCTGCCAGATCTAAAAATAGAATTATCTTTAAATGACATCCCCTCCTAAACCACTGAGCAGATTTTGATGAAACTTTACAGGAATGATCCTTAGGTTGTACTGAGCAAAAATTTACTAAAATAAATCCGGTCCACCAACCAAAATGGCTGCCAGAGCTAAAAATAGAAAAATCTTTAAACAACATCTCCTCCTTAACCGCTGAGCAGATTTTGATGAAACTTTACAGAAATGATCCACCTACCAAGATGGCTACCAGAGCTAAAAATTAATAATGTTCAAATATATATTATGTGTATTTTTTTCCTTACTTAAGCATTTTCTTGCAAGCAGTTGATTTCAGGTAAGCGATTTAATGCTTTCATGGCCCTCTTGTTTATTATTATTATTATTATTATTATTCTTTCCTCTCCATTTTGAGGTTCAAATAATAAAAGTAGCTTACAGTTGATACAGAGCCATGATATTTTATTTGTGATCAGAAAAAATCATTCTCTTTTGACTGCACTGTGTTTCATTTTCCTATGACGTCGTATGACGTCATAATTGAAATATGCTACAAATGGTTGTACATGATCTATAGCTGTTATTTCTGGACGTTTTTTCTTGATTGTGTGTAGTTACGATCTAGTTGTGCATCCAAAATAGAAAAGACCAAAAATCTATGGCAAAACAAAGATTTTAACCAGGGACGTCAAAATTTATTCAGTCATAACATTGCTTCCACATGAGCTAGAAAGCTGAAATTTGGACAACACATCTTCTTTACATCCTGAGACGTCCGCCGTCATATGATGTAATGATCTCAAAATAACTGTTAAATTGAAAGTTAGCAGTTTTTTTTTAGACCTACAGGCTCTAACTTTGAACCAGTTTGCATTTTTTTTTCACAAAATGTGCAATGTTGCGTTCTGTTTCCAGAAGGTCGCAAAGGTCAAGGTCATATGCCAAATATTGTTTTGTTTTGTTGTTGTTTTTTTAGCTTTATATCCCAAAAACAAAAAAATATTCTATCGAGAGACTATGGGTATTATATGTAGTGCTTTCAGAGAGATTTCAGATGATATTCAGTTTTTGGAGATCAGGCTTGAAATGGTTCAGTTATGGTGGGGAAACTAAATCTGCAGTGACCCCAACTGCACTTCACCGCTCATAGCTTGAAAAGTATTGATTTTTGTTAAAAATAATATGAACAAATATTTTAAGAACATATTCTCACCTTTCTACTGGTATGCAGCATTTGAAAATTGTATCAGAAATGACTGCAAAAGTAAATGACATGGACATATTTTTGACTACATATTTGCGGTTTCCTCGGGGTTTAACCATCTGTATCTCGAGATCCGTTAGAGATAAGTTCATACATACAGCATGTGAAATGTAGAAAATTTAAAGATCTTTCAAATGACACCTAGTTTTTTAGCTCACCTGAGCACAATGTGCTAATGGTGAGCTTTTGTGATCATCCTGCATCCGTCATCGTGTGTCATGCGTCGTCAACAATTTGCTTTAAACGACATCTCCTCTGAAACCGCTGGACAGAATTTGGTTAAACATGGCAGGGATTATTCTTGGGTGAACCTTCACAAAAGTTACTAAAATAAACTTGATCCATATAGAACTGGTTGCCATGGCAACGGAAAGAAAAAAATTATGATAACTTTAAAAATCATCTCCTTCAAAACTACTGGCCAGATTTCAAAATGTTTTGGTACAGATGTTTCTTGAGTAACTATCTACCAAGATTGCTAAAATTATTTCGATCCATAAAAAATCATTGCCACCAGGAGTGGGGCTAATTTGCCTTATATGTATATAGTGAAGACTGTAAATGACATCTTCTCTGAAGCCGTTAGACAGAATTTGATCAAACTTGGCAGGGATGACCCTAAGTAATTGGGTGAACCTTCACATAAGTTGCCAAAATAAACTTGTTCCATGTAGAACTCTGGTTGCCATAGAAATGGAAAGAAAAAAAGTTTAAAAAACATTTCCTTCAAAACTACCTATTTGATTTCAAAATGTTTTGGTTCAGATGTTCCTTGGGTAACCCTCTACAATGATTATTAAAATTTTTCTGATCCGTAAAAAGAACATTGCTGCCAGGGGCAGGACTAATTTGCCTTTATATAGTGAAAACTTTAAAAGACTTCTGCTCCAAAACTACTGCCATATTTTAAAATGTTTTGGCACAGATGTTCTATGGCTACCAAGATTGCTCCTTTAGAACAGTGGTTCTCAGGTGAGCGATATAGGGTCATTATGACCCTCTTGTTAAAATTTGACTTCACTGAAGAAAGTTAAATGGAAAATAAGAATTCATGAGAACCATTTCAGCTTTCTTCTCTGCAGTTATATAGATTTTTGGTCTGTTCATCCGTCTGTACGTCCGTCTGTCCATCACACCTTTTAGTTTACCTTTGCCTTTAAGCTTTTTTTTCTAAGTTATTTCACAGTTGGATTAACATAAAAAACTTGTTCTGGCTCACCTTTGCGTTTAAGCTTTTTTTTATGAAGATGACTTCACAACTTTATGAAACTAGATATACATAGATATACATGTACATCGTATTATGATCTATTTAACAATTATGCAAATTTATAGCTGTGACCATTATTTCACAGTTGGATGAACATAAAAATAATTGTTCTGGCTCAGGTTTACCTTTGTGTTTAACTTTTTTTTTTTGAAGATCACTTCACATGTTAATGAAACTAGGTATTCATCATGATATATGATCTATTTGATAGTTATGCAAATTTATAGCTGTGACCATTATTTCACGGTTGGACATTAAAAAATTTATTCTGGGGTCAGGTTTACCTTTGTGTTTAAGCTTTTTTTCTATGAAGATGACTTCACAATTTTATGAAACCCACCCCAGGGGTCACTTGATTTTATATAGATTTATTATAGCCATGACCTTCAAAATTTGGATGGCAGGTACAGTTTTAGTGTGGAATTTAGATGATCTTGCTGTACTTCTGCTTGGATTATGTATTCAGTATGACTCATAATACAATATTAGGCAATGTTTCTCAGGTGAGCGACTCAGGGCCATCTTGGCCCTCTTGTTTTCTAAACACTTGCAGATATGATCTAATATTTGGTATTGGAGTCTACCACCATGAGTTACAGATCAAGTTTGAGTTTCGTTCTGGTCCACTGATTTTTAATGAAATTACCAGCCTTGGACTTGGAATATTTCTTTAAATACCAGTTTTCCTGACTTCCATCTAAACACTTGCAGATATGATTTAATATTTGGTATGTGAGTCAACCACCATCAGTTACAGATCAAGTTCAAGTTTCATTCCAGTCCACTGATATTTGATGAAATTACAGGTCTTGGACTTAAAAATTCTTTAAATAGCAATTTTCCAGACCTTTTGATATTTTTTTTTTTCGTTTTGATTTTCATCAAAAGTATTGATCAAATAATTTACTTATTTACAGTTTGAAGAGGGGTGGGGGTTCCTAGTTTTCTTTTTGCTGGTAGGGGACTTAGTATTGCCTAAGAAATACTTTCAGAATGCTTGTTTTAAATAAATGTAAATCTCTGTTACTATTTCTGTTTTAGACTATGATGAAATCATTGAAGATATACCTAAGAAAGGAACAAAGAAAGTTGTGAAAAAGAGAAAACCAGTAAAAAAAGTTGCTGTAAGTGGACATTTTGTGATTTTCATTTGAAAGAATAGATTTATTAGCTTGACTATTCTAAGAACGTGGACAGCTATTCTACTTACCAGAGCGTCGGCATCTGCATCGCCGTAACAGTTAAGTTTTTTGTACCAACTCACTTAATTACTGAACCCCTTAAGGTATTGTTTTGATACTTGGAAGACTTGTATATGACCACCACCCCAACCTGTAGAAAAGAGGGGATAACTCTGTCATGGAATGACCAAATTATGGCCCTTTTTCGATTTAGAATCTTGGTTAAGTTTTCTGTACCACCTCACTTTTTCACTGAACCCCTTAAGGTATTGTAATGATACTTAGAATACTTGTATATGACCACCACCCCAACCTGTAGGTAAGAGGAGATAACTCTGTCTTTGACCAAATTATGGCCCTTTTTCGACTTAGAAACTTGGTTTAGTTTTCGATAACACTTCACTTTTTCACTGAAACCCTTAACCCTTTACCACACAGACCCGTATATTCCCGTGTCTATCGGTAGCCGTATCGATACGTATATTTCCGTGTTACGGCCATTTGAACAGACCCGTATTTCCCCGTGTGTCAAAATAAATCGCTTTATTTTCGCATTTTTCATCAAAAAATGGCTTCCAAATGTTTACTTCCGGTAAGTATGGGATTTCATCATTGTTATTTTCAGAAAATCGTATAGGGTTACTATTAATAGTTTTTTAGTAAATTGTACCTAAAGTTATCTGGGGTTCATCTCACTTATGTCATACTTTTCCTATATACGTAGAGTGTGCGTGCAAATTATCTGGGCTTTTCTCATTCGAAGAATAAAACAACCAGATTCAGATTTTCTGAAAATAGAGATCATGAAGGTAAAGCGTGATTTGACATAAAATAATTTTGTGAGGTGTTTGTTATGGTACTGTATATATTTTTGTCGGCTTAGTGCTAAATGAGGTACAAAAAAGAGTACAAAAGAAACCGTTATTGTTTTATGACCCCCTGATTAATGCAGAAGTGCTAACTTTAAACGATTTATGGCCTTTGAAGTAATTGGAGCGGAAATCAAGCGTGGTCTACTGGCCACTGATCACCAGTCAATTACGTAACAATGCGTAACTTATGGCTAATCCGTGGACAGTACTGGTCTGCAGACGCTGATAAGGGATACTCTAGCCTGCAATAAAACCACAGGTGGACAGACAGTTTTGCATTGGTCAATTGTTTTTGCCAATGTGAAAGCTTATTTCAATATTTATGAATATTAATTAGCTTAGATCTTCTATGAATATGTCAGAAAAAAAATGATCAAATCAGTTCGTATGAGAACACTTGCCTAATCGCATCAAAATTTCTAATCTACCATCTTGCGTAATTAGATTTACAACAATGTCTGACTCTGATTCTGAAAGCTTTGCTTTTGAGTTTGATTTTGATACTAGCGAGTCTGAGTTTTTTGGGTTTTCTTCCCTTGATGAGTCTGAGTCCGGTCATGATGATCAGGAACCCATTTCTGATTGGGGCCGTAACTTTACTGAATACAAGAAATTGATTGTGATATAAGATAAATTTACATGCCTTTTTAGTCCCCTACCGGTGTTCACACCGGAGGGGACTATAGGTTTGCCCTCTGTCTGTCCGTCCGTCCGTCTGTCAGTCTGTCAGTCTGTCCGTCTGTCCGTCCGTCTGTCCGCTCAAATCTGGATCCCGCGATAACTTTATAACTAAGCAAGCTAACTTGATGAAACTTGGTATATGACTAGATGGCAATGTGTAGATTATGCACGTCATTTTATTTTTGTTCTTCGACTAAAATTGTGGTTGCTATGGTAACGGAAATAGTGAAAATATGGCAAAAATGGGATCCCGCGATAACTAAGCAAGCTAACTTGATGAATCTTGCTATATGACTAGATGGCAATGTGTAGATTATGCACATCATTTTATTTTTGTTCTTCGACTAAAATTGTGGTTGCTATGGTAACGGAAATAGTGAAAATATGGCAAAAAATGGGATCCCGCGATAACTAAGCAAGCAAACTTGATGAAACTTGGTATATGACTAGATGGCAATGTGTAGATTATGCACGTCATTAGGTTTTCGCATCGCTTGCAAAAACCTATTGTTCTTCTTCTGTTTTATTTTT
Organism: Solen grandis; assembly: GCA_021229015.1. Classification (NCBI taxonomy): domain Eukaryota; kingdom Metazoa; phylum Mollusca; class Bivalvia; order Adapedonta; family Solenidae; genus Solen; species Solen grandis. The sequence goes on along the minus strand of CM037780.1, from coordinate 13,974,553 downwards.
ATTATTATTATTTTTCTAACCCTTTTTTGTGAACGGCATATCACCATGATAGAAAAAAGCCACAATTATGAAATTTTTACCAGTTCCTTATATTTATCTGAACTTGATCCTAACGTTGAGAAAATTTTCATTTTTGTCTTATTTTTGCCGCTAGGTGGCGCTTTAAAAAAAATCAACAAATGCTAATAATTCTTTTATTTGAGGTCCGATTCAGATGTGTTTTTTTGCATTGTGTTCCTTGTCAAAAGCCTAATCAAATATGATAGGTTTCAAAAATCTGCGTATATAAAACTTTTTGACTACGGAAGGTTGAAAGTTCGAACCTCGCAAAAAACAGTGAAAATGAGGGTAGGTCTACGAAAAAAATGCCCATTTTTATTGGAATTGAGATAAAAGAATTTTGTTTGTTGCATATGATTTGCAAGACATATACGCACAAAATATATGGGGTGGCGAATTCGGGAAATGCATGGTTTGTCCACAGTACGCGGTCAAACTTAACCAATATTTTCGAAAAATCAACATTTTCAAAGCATGACTGTTAAGATTTTTTGCAGCTCCTGACTTTATTTTTAGTTCAATTTCTATGAAATTTTCACATTTAATGTAAAACTATGTTCTTAAGTGTCACATAATATAAAAAGTAAAAATGTATTGTAAAGGTCAAGGTCATATTAGGATAATTGTATATCAATTCGGCTTGAAATAGCTCAAAATCGAAAAACAATTCATAAACAATATATGAACAAAAGATTTAGTTTTAGAAAAGTTCTTTCTAATGATGTTTAGACTTTGAAGATCGGACTTGATTTGGTCATTTTACGGCAGTCCAAATTTTGATCCTTTTTGTCGAATAATTGTAAATCAGGTTTTATGTTTCAAATTCTGATACATAAGAATAAAAAGTTTGATTTGTGCGACTAGTATACTTAATTGAACTATTTACTGCTTTGCTAGGTACCTAACAGTAAAATTTTCATCTGTTTTCTTTCTCATTTTGCCGCTAGGGGGCGCTTTTCTTGAAATCATTCTTTTGCTTATAACTCAAAAAGTTGAAGTTCGGTTCGAATGCGGTTTTTTGCATTCTGTTCCTTGTTGATAGCCTAATAACATATGATAGGAATCGAGAGTCCGTGTGGCTGAAAGCTTTTGAGCTACAGAAGGTTGAATGTTCGAACCTCGCAAAAAAACAACAATAAAAAAACCTGTGCAAATGAGAGTAGGTCTACGAAAAACCTATCCGGTTTTTTTTTTAGAAATCAGATTGAAGAATTCTGTCTCCTGCATACCATTTGAAAGACGTATACACACAAAATATATGGGGTGGCGAATTAAGGAAATGCGTGGTTTGTCCACTAGAAACGGTCAAACTTCACTTAAATTTAGGAAAAATTATAATTCCAAAACCATGTTTTTTTTTGTCGCTCCTGACTTTATGTTTTGTTTATTCGTCATGAAATTTTTACACGTTATGGTTTGTTAAGTTTGAAAGGGCCTCACAATTAAAAAGACATTGAAAAACAACAAAATTACAACAAAAACATTAACAAAACATTGAAAAGGTCAAGGTCATATTACGATAAGTGTGTTTTTATTCGGCCCCAAAGTGCTCCAAATCTAAAAAATATTTCATTGAGAGTATATGAACAAAAGTTTTAGTTCTAAATAGTTCTTTCGTATAATGTTTAGTTTTTGAAGATCGGACTTGATCTGTTCATTTTACAGCAGCCCAAAGTTTGATCCTTTTTTAATCAAATTTTTTGTATTAATCAGTTTTTATGCTTGAAATTGTGATATATGTAATTAAAAAAAAAATGAAGTCTGATTTTTATGCAATTTTTTTTGCATTCTGTTCTTCGGTGACATCAATTTGAAATACAAAAAAGATAATGCGATATTTCATGAAAATGATAGTAATTCAATGCAACAGTTGTTCGTAATAGTGTTGAGTGGCATATTGCATTGTCGTGTGTCATTTTATACTGTTGTTTGTCGTTTGCAATTGTTGTTTATCGAATACAATTGTCATTTGTCTCCATCATAAAGCAAAACACACATATAACATTGCAGTACTCGAAGTCCGTAAAAAAAGTTTTCAAGTTTATGACTACATAACAGACAGGTAATACTCAAAAGTATTCTTCTTGGTAAAAAGTCTGATTATACATTGCGACAAAAATGTTTGAAAGATCACTGTTTACAGTATTCAACAAGCCATTGAACGAAGAAATATGTTTTTTGAATCATGCGACTCGCGAACTGAATGGAATTGTTTTCATGAAAACCGATGATATCGCGACTACATAACTGACAGGTAATACTCAAAAATCTTCTTTTGGGTAAAAAGTCTTCTTAAACATTGCGACAAAATTGTTTGAAAGATCGCTGTTAACATTATAAATAAACCATTGAACGAAGAAATATTTTTCGAATAATGCGACTCGTGAACTGAATGGAATTGCTTTTGCGAAAACCGATGATATCGCGATTGCGATTCTAGTTTTATTTTTGTTCTTCAACTAAAATTGTGGTTGCTATGGTAACGGAAATAGTGAAAATATGGCAAAAATGGGATCCCGCGATAACTAAGCAAGCAAACTTGATGAAACTTGCTATATGACTAGATGGCAATGTGTAGATTATGCACGTCATTTTATTTTTGTTCTTCGACTAAAATTGTGGTTGCTATGGTAACGGAAATAGTGAAAATATGGCAAAAAATGGGATCCCATGATAACTAAGCAAGCAAACTTGATGAAACTTGGTATATGACTAGATGGCAATGTGTAGATTATGCACGTCATTTTATTTTTGTTCTTCGACTAAAATTGTAGTTGCTATGGTAACTGAAATAGTGAAAATATGGCAAAAAATGGGATTGATTACCATATTGAGTCAAGGTGGAGCCGGTAGGGGACTTTATGTGTTGCATACAACACCAGTTACTTGTATCAACTTTCCTTTGTGGTGTAGTGGTTAGTGTATTGGTCTACGAAGCCAAGGGTTGCAAGTTCAAAACCAACTTGAGACTTTTTTTTTTTTTTTTTTTTTTTTTTTAAATAATTAAATAAAAAATATGAACAAATAAATAAAAGAAAAAAAAAAAAAAAAAAATAAAATATAATTAAGATTAAATAAAGCAATAAAAAATTTATATTATTTGTATTTATAAAAAATACTTTATTATAATAAAATTATGGAGAAAAAAATACAAAGTATTTTTCATCATTGATCTGAAAAATAAATTGTATAAAAATAAATAAAACAACTTATTCTTTTTTCAATTTTATTTCACTGAAAAATAAATTATATGCTATGAATAAGAAAAAAAAACATGAAGTTGAAAAAGTTTTTCTTCTTTTCATTTCAGATTGAACCATTCACAGACAACCCTGGACCCAACCTGCCTGACGATTTCGACCAAATAAATATATATATGAAAATATATGATGTTTCTGTCTTTACTTCATCCCTTACTACTTCCAAATTTACTTCAAAGTACTAAATAATAGATATAAATACTTTAGGTATTATACAACTATTAAAAATAACTAAATTCTAGCCAATGTGAATCTGAAATATATATAAAAATAAAAATAAAAAATATATATATATCACCTGGGGTACGGACAACTGCCCCTTAGGACAATAGCCCCTTAGGATAACTGCCCCTAGGACAACTGCCCCTAGGACGATTGCCCCTGAGTTTTAATGAAAAAGAGGACAATTGCCCCTACTTTTAAAATATTACATATTTATACATTAAGATTTATGTACCACTGATTCTTGTGTATATTGAACTGAACATGTACATTGATAAACAATTGAATTTTTTTTCACTGTATGCAAAAAAAAAAGAAATGTTTTTGAATATTCTTCATCCCTCTCCCCCTCCCATCCCCTCTCTCTCTCAGATAATTATTAAATAAAATTATAATATGCATGTTTATTTATTATAAAAACATGGAAATATGCATAGCTTTAATAATAGAAAATAATATATTGTCATTCATTATTTTGCTTTCATCAGTATAATTAGAGAGGGTGGTTGCTATCACCACCTGTTTGAGAATTTTTTTACACCTTTGCATCAAAGAAAAGCTTTAAATACAAATAAAGAAATTCATTACGTAATTAAGAAAACAAATCTTTACTCAATAGATTAATCATTAAAAATCATTGACACATTGCCCTGTTTACAAACCTTTTTAAGTAAAACAAGATAACAATAGTAGTTTTTATAG
>CM037780.1:13920209-13970209 GCA_021229015.1 Solen grandis | reverse complement strand
GTAGTATTTCACACCTGATCGTTTCTTGTTTTCAATAATTTTTCTCAGATTAATTGGAATCAGCAATTTTGTTAACATGTTTTTCATTTTAGTATGGTTGTTTGCAGTTGATGATGTTAGAACTTTTGATGATCAAAGGTTCTTTCTTTAATTTAATTACATATAACTTCAAATGTACAATTGTATGTAAGTGAATTATCACTTCGCAAACTGATAATGAATAGAATAAATAAAATATGAAATAAATATATGTATTATAAATTATAATACATTTATTTATAATATTATATAATATATTGAACTTTTATTATGGGTAGGGGCAATTGTCCTAAGGGGCAGTTGTCCTAAGGGGCAGTTGTCCACAGGGGCAATTGTCCTAGGGGCAGTTGTCCTAAGGGGCAGTTGTCCTACACTCATATCACCTACTTTAACACTTTATTACTGCTAAACAAAGGCATAAAACTGTATAATATTTAGTACCAATGGAAAAAGAATTTAATTTCCTACAAACTTTACATTGACATAAATAATGTCAAACTTACAGAAAACACTAAAAAAATCATATTTTTAACACTAGTGTGTGTAATGTGTGTGTAATCACACATTAGTGTGAAAACCCCTGTTCAGATCAGATATCAGCCTTATCAGCTGACCATATAGGTAAGAGATTAGTGATGTAATCTTATCAGTGTTCTGTAAAGGATGCTATACAGGTATATGTACTGTGTGGTAAAGGGTTAAGGTATGGACGGTTCTGCAATTTGTATTTGACTCCCCCCCTTTTTGATAATTTGACAGTTTCTATTCATACCTAGGTCAAGTGCTCACAAACAGTATAACAAATAAAAAGCACATGTTCTTTTGTGTAAAGTAGGTCAACTGTTCACCATGTGCTTCACACTTACACTGGTTAGATAGCCAGGTTAATGTAAACATACTTGATTGACAATTTAGGAACCATCCATTGTTTTGATACTTGGAATACTTGTATATGACCACCACCCAAACCTGTAGGCTAGAGGGGATAACTCTGCCATGGTTTTGACCATATTAAACCCCTTTTTCGAATTTGAATCTCTTTTAAAGTTTTTATATGAAATTTTTTAATCTACCAAAAGATGTTTGGAGACTTATCGTTATTACTCAGTTTTTTAGCTCACCTGAGCACAACGTGCTCATGGTGAGCTTTTGTGATCACCCTGCGTCCATTGTCATGCGTCGTCAACAATTTCCTTTAAACGACATCTCCTCTGAAACCACTGGACAGAATTTGATTAAACTTTGCAGGGATGATCCTTGGGTAAACCTTCACAAAAGTTGCTAATATAAACTTGATCCATGTAGAACTCTGGTTGCCATGGCAACAGAAAAAAAAAAATGAAAACTTTAAAATCATCTCCTTCAAAACTACTGGCCAGATTTCAAAACGTTTTGATACAGATGGTCCTTGGGTAACTATCTACCAAGATTGCTAAAATTATTCCGATCTGTAAAAAAAAATGGCCGCCATGGGCGGGGCCAATTCGCCTTATATGTACATAGTGAAAACTTTAAATAACATCTCCTCTGAAACTGCTGGACAGAATTTGATCAAACTAGGCAAGGATGATCCTTGGGTGAACTTTCACAAAAGTTGCTAAAATAAAATTGATCCATGTAGAACTCTGGTTGCCATAGCAATGGAAAGATAACAATTATGAAAACTTTAAAAATCATCTCCTTAAAAACTACTGGCCAGATTTCAAAATGTTTTGGTACAGATGTTCCTTGGGTAACTATCTACCAAGATTGCTAAAATTATTTCAATCCGTAAACAAACATTTTCCACCAGGGGCAGGGCTAATTTGCCTTATATGTATATAGTGAAAACTGTAAACGACATCTCCTCTGAAACCATTAGACAAAATTTGATAAAACTTGGCAGGGATGACCCTTGGGTGAACCTTCACATAAGTTGCTAAAATAAACTTGATCCATGAAGAACTCTGGTTGCCATGGCAACGGAAAGAAAAAAGTAAGACAATTTTAAAAACATTTCCTTCAAAACTTCTTACTTGATTTCAAAATGTTTTGGAACAGATGTTCCTTGGGTAACCCTCTACCATGATTGTTAAAATTATTCTGATCCGTAAAAAGAACATTGCTGCCAGGGGCAGGACTAATTTGCCTTTATATAGTGAAAACTTTAAAAGACTTCTGCTTCAAAACTACTGCCAGATTTTAAAATGTTTTGGCACAGATGTTCTATGGCTACCAAGATTGCTCCTTTAGAACAGTGGTTCTCATGTGAGCGATATAGGGTCATTATGGCCCTCTTGTTTCTTCTTCTTCTTTTTCTTCTTCTTTCTTCCATTGGCAACTTTGTAGGGGCTATATTTCAGAGGCCGCTCGACCTATCTTTACAAAACTTCACTCTTTTTGTCCTCAATGAGTAGTGGTGCCTTCCTGATTTTTGTAAATGGGGGTTTCTGGAGGTAAGGCCTGACCCCCTCAAAGATGGAATTTTGCATAAAAAAATGTATTTGAGTTAAATATTTCAAATTTCCAACCCTGAATCATATACTTTTTTGTTCCTTGAAATGTGAATATTCAATAGTACTACTTTGTTGTCCCCCGAGGTTACTTATGACCTTATAGCTTAAAAACTGTTCAGATCCCCATCCCTAAACCATATATATTCTTGTTTGTCATGGTGAGATGGATTGAATGGTACTTCTTTTCACCAATGGGTCAGGCCCCACCCCCTGTATTATATTGATGACGTTATATCTCAAAAAATGTTTGGATCCCCACGCTTAAACAATATATATTCTTGTTCCTCATGATGAGACAGATTGAATGGTACTACTTTGGTGTCCCCCAAGGTCACCCAGGGCCCCACCCCCTCAATTTAACTTATGACCTTATATCTTAAAAACTGTTCAGATCCCCACCCATAATTCATATATATTCTTGTTCCTTAAATGATGAAATAGATTGAAATGTACTTCTTTAGTGTCATAGAGGGGTCACAAAAGGGTCTGGCCCCAACCTGTCAGTTTTACTTCTGACCTTTATTTTAAAAAAAAAACATTGAGATCCCCACCCATAAACCATATTCTTGTTCCTCAGGATCAAATGGATTGAATGGTACTATATGATTGTCTTAAGGAGAACATTCATAAACTTTTTATACATGCTCACTTTTTCACTGAACCCTTTGAAATATTGCCTTAAAACTTGGAATACATGTTTATATCCTTTGTTTACTTTTTGATAAAACAATGATTCTTATTTTGCCTTTGACTGCAATATTTTTCTATATTGCTATATTGACAAGCATTAGAATAGTCTTAATGGACAGCTCTTGTTTTTCATTAAGTGAGACATGTAACATCTTTTGTCATTTCAGACTTGATCAGATATACTGTCTTTTAAGCGACTTTTCAACTCACCAGTGCTCAAGATGAGCTATTGTGATCATCCATCGTTGTCCTTTGCACAGTGTCAACAATAATTGTTGAGCCCACTTGTGGAAGCTCACTGAGTCACCACAATGTCTGTGAATGTGCTTTAGTGCGTTAGGTTGTCTGGATTTGCTTGTCTGAATAGTAACTTGGGACATGGATTGCAGGATTTTCAAATAACTAGGCAGTTATTTCTACCTCAATGAGATGGAGTTATGGCCCTTGAATTTATGAAAAAAGGTTAAATAAACAATGAAATGTAAACCTATCTTTACCAAACTTGGTCACAATGTATAGTGGCACAATATCTCAGTTCCTTTTCATAACAAGCTTGATTGTCCCAGACACTCCGGAGTTATGGCCCTTGAATTGATGAAAAGGGTTAAATTAACAGAGTTGCTTTCAAACTCAAACAAATGTGAACTGATCTTTACTAAACTTAGTCACAGTGTATACTAGCACAATATCTCAGCCAAACTAAATAACCAGCTCTTACAAACATGAACAGATCATGTTCAAAATTGGTCACAATGTTGATGGGCACAATAACTCAACCAATTTTGATAACCAGCCAAACTATCTGGAACACTTTAAAGTTATGGCCTTTGAATTGATGAAAAATTTCAAAATTAACAGTGTTTGCTCTCTAACACTGACAAAAGTGAACTGATGTTTACCAAACTTTGTTACAATGTGTATTGGCACAATTTCTCAATTGAGTTTGAAAACCTGTCAGAATATCCCAGACTCTCCAGAGTTATGAACCTTGATTTGATAAAATTGCAGGACAGGCGTATTTTGCAATAACAAGCGCTATTGTTCTGTCTCTCTTCTCATTGGGATGACCTCATATCCAAACTTTGATCATCTTATTGTAGAAGGAGGACCAGCTATTACTGAAGGAGCTGGGAGCCTCTGGAGAGGGAAGTCCAGATGAGGTTGAGAGACTTCTTGACGAGGTAGGTGGAAAGTATTTTGATATTTTTTAATTTTATCTTTATGCTTTATTTTAGGTTCAGGTAGTTATACTTGAGAAAAGCTTTCAAAATAATTTGTAAGCTTCTGTCTTGAATAAAAAATACAAATAATTTTAGGGTATGGGCATACCTGAAGTATTAAAATCCAGTCATGGATTATCCAGTCATTACACAAGGATATATTTTGAGCAATGGTTCACCTCTTTTACACAAAAGAACACATGTTTTTTTTGTGTCACCTGCTGTAAACAGAGGTGACACATAAGGATCACTTTTCTGTCGTCTGTCTGTCTGTCTGTCCGTCACCCTTCAGCAGGTGACACATGTGTTCCAAAGAATACTCTTGTTTGAGATAGTTGTAAGGGGAGTATACTGGATTCAGCTTGTCTGTCTGGCCGGCCCACCTGCCGTCTGTCATTTTTTTTTTGTCTGGACCATAACTCAAAAAGTATAAAAGATATCAAGATGAAATTTCATATGTGGATAGATCTCATTGAATTGGGTGGGGCGGGGTGGGGAGTGCAGTAACCAAGAACCAAAACTCCCTGTTGCGTAATTTTGGAGTTATTGCCCTTTGAAAATTTTCATACTTAATTTTTGTCCGAGCCGTTACTAAAAAAGTATAAAAGGTATCAAGATGAAATTTCATAGGAGGATAAATCACATAGATTGGGAGTGCAATGACCAAGAGCCATAACTCACTTTTGCTAATTTGGAGGAAGTTATTGCCCTTTGTAAATTTTATACTTATTTTTTGTCCGACCATAACTCAAAAAGATAAAAGGTTTCAAGATGAAACTTCATATGTGGATAGATATATTATTGGAAAAGTGCAGTGAGCAAAAACCATAACTCACTTTGTTGCGTAATATTGGAGTTATTGCCCTTTGTAAATTTTTATACTTGATTTTTGTCTGGACCATAACTCAAAAAGAGGATAAAAGGTTTCAAGATGAAACTTCATATGTGGATAGATATAATTGATTGGAAGTGCAGTGAGCAAAAACCATAACTCACTTTTGCATAATTTGGAGGGAGTTATTGCCCTTTGTAAATTTTCATACTTATTTTTTGTCCAGACCATAACTCAAAAAGTATAAAAGGTATCAAGATGAAACTTCATACGTGGATAGTTTTCATTGAGAAAAGTTGCAGTGAGCAAGAACCATAACTCTGTTGCGTAATATTGGAGTTATTGCCCTTTGTAAATTTTTATACTTGATTTTTGTCTGGACCATAACTCAAAGAGGATAAAAAGGTTTCAAGTAGAAATTTCATATGATGGTAGATCTCATTGAAGGGAAGTGCAGTACCCAAAAACTGTAACCCTCATTTGCATCATTTTAAGATCCCTGTGACAAAGCAGCATGCGGGAGGTATTTGTGCCATGACAATGGCAGTTCTAGTTGACCTAGCAATATAAAGAAATTAATAACTTAACAATGACTTAACATGGAGCTAGAAATTCCACTGCAAACAAAAATAAAAGAAAATGTGAATAACTTCACAAATATAGCATTGTTCATAGCTTGGAAGTAGTAAGGATATCTACCTCGGGAGTGTAGGTGGATTCTAATTCCAGTAGGGAGTCTGTAGCAGCATTATATCAGTCTCAAGTGACATACAGTCTGTACTCGTTATCTCCAATTCGCGTATATAGAAATTTCGGCTATGTCAAGTAAATTTACTTGGTCTAGATTTTTCCCTTCTTTGTCTATATACATTAACTTCGTGTGTCTCAAAATTTATTTATTTCAAATTACTACTATCTCAAAGTGGAAATTTGGACCCTCGCTCTATAGTACAATGCATATTTGTTTGTTTATCTCAAATTCTACAGCCGCTAATTAGCCTGCCGATATTTTTCACACCTATCAGTAAACTGGTGACACTAGCTTTGCACGGGGCTATCTGTTCGACAAATCGTGATTTTAGGCTTTCAATAATTACCAGATTATGTTTTGACGAAATATTTGCATGGTAATTATATGGTCAAACACAAGGCGTTGTGCTTGACAATCTTTGCTCAAAATGTGCCAGATTTTTTTTAAATAACCCAGGTCATAATTCACAGTGTCTCTAGAACCTACTTGTCCATCTGAGCAATCTGATGTTGTACAAAGTGCTTTGAATATTGTGCATGTACAGAAGTGCTCTTTATTAATAGAATGCAGTTCGCATGTTTTCAATCTATATTATTGTTGTAACCCTATTTGTTTATTTCGTTTACCTTTCTGTATTTATAGAAAGAAGCGGTTGAATAATTAAAGAAAAATATGCTACTTATTGATTATTATTTATTAATTATATATTCTACAAAAATGTGTCATCTTCTTTATGATATCGACACAATATTAGTAGAATCATATCGGTAAGATTTCTTGTTCACAAGCCGAAAATACCTCATTTCGGATTGGTCAAATTACGGACATCTCAAAGTCTTATTTTTGGTCCCATGAAATTCGAGATAACGAGTGCCGACTGTAATTTCCATTAGACTGAAATACAGACAGTAGGATATAAAACACAGCAATTAACCTATTTACATATTTGTACAACCAGTTCTGGTGGCCGTGTAGATAGAGCATCCACCCCAGAGATTGTGGGTTAGATCCTAGGATATAGCTCTTTTTTTTGGCACTCAGCATATAAGGGTAGTTCCCGGACTGGTTGGTCCAGTGTCAGAATAATTCGACTGGGTGAGGCATCATGCCACATGTCTATGGCATGATACTGCTGTGTGTCATCCCTGTATCTGTCGCAAGTAGACATAGCCTCCAAATAACTGAAATATTGTCAGTGTCATTTATTATCCCCCGCCAAAAGCGGCGAGTCTGTGTCCGTCCGTCCGTCTGTCCATCCTTTCATCCCACATTTTTGGCTGGAGCATAACTCAGCAAGTATTTGAGGTATCAGCTTAATACTTCATAGGTGGATAGATCTCACTGAGGTGAAGTGCAGTGCACAAGAATGGTAACTCTTCCTTTGATAATTTTTTAGTTATTGCCCTTTGTTATTTTTAATTTTTGTCACAGTGACCTTAACATTTTACTTGTAGACCTCAAAATAGGAAAATTAGTAGGTCCTCACATTGGTTTGATATCTATAATCACTTCAAACATCAGTCTTCATTACCAAAGATTTTCTTTTAGAATTGAATTATTCTTCTCTCCAACACACCTTCAAACAAGCAAGCATTCGGTGGGGGATGGCCATGTTACCATGGCTCTTGTTGATTTAGAATTAATTAACCCTTGGCCATTGTTGGAGTAAGGGCCAACCCAGGACATCTAGATGATGATGATGATAATGATGATGATGATGATTCATGAGAACGTTTAGCAAAGCAGTCTACAGTGTTCTATTTAAATTGTTACAGGGGTCAGATCCAAACTGTGTAAACAAGAATGGTGTGCCAGTCCTCCATATTGCAGCCAAATATCGGCGTGTAGAGTGTATTTCTATATTGGTAGACAGAGGGGCGGAGATAAACAAGAAGGGACCAACAGTGATGTAAGTCTAGGTTGTAATTATTTAGTAGTAACTTCACAAAGTTATGGAAGTGATAGATTATGGTAAAATACAAAGTCATTACATACCTGAGTTGTAATAAGTTGTACTGATATAGGTTCACTAGTGCTATCACATCTTTCATCAAAATAAGCATTTATCATTGGTATCATATTGTATCATAACACATCATAAACTCAATTTCCACATAACAGGATCATAATATATGGCCATGCTTTATCCTTCTGTTTTTTAGCTCACCTGAGCACTATGTGCTCATGGTGAGCTATTGTGATCCCATTTTGTCCGTCATCCGTGCATGCATGCCTCCAGCGTCAACAATTTTCGTTGAACAAGATCACCTCCTAAACCACTGGGCCAAATTGGATGAAAATTGCCTGTGATGTTCCTTGCATGAAGCTCTACCAAAGTTATTCAAATGGTTCCGGTCTGTTGCATATCTGGGTCACAGGAGTTAAATATAGATTTCTAAAGTGTAATCTTTAAAAGTCTTCTCCGAAACCGCAAGGCCTAGGGCTTAGATATTTGGTGTGTAGCATTGTCTTATGGACCTTTACCAAGTTTGTTCAAATCATGGCCCTTGGGTCAAAATTGGCACCACCTTAGGGGTCATTTGATTTTACACGGACTTGTAAGAAAACCCACTAAAGATCTTCTTCTCAGAAACCACAAAGCCTGGAGTTAAGATGTTTACTAGTGGACCTCAACCAAGTCTGTTCAAATCATGGCCCTGGTGTCAAAATTGACCCCATTTAAGGGGTCACTTGATTTTCTGTAGGATTATTAGAGCTTTGACCTTCAAAATTTGGATGGCAGGTACAGTTTTTGTGTGGTATTTAGATGATCTTTCTGTACTACATTGATAATGTATTCAATATGACTTATAATACAATGTTTGGCAATGAAGGCAATGTTTCTCAGGCAAGCGATTCAGGGCCATCTTAGCCCTCTTGTTTTCATTATTATCTCCCTTTATTTTTAATTATCATCCCAAGATTGCAAGCAGGGATTATTTGGTGCTATGCAATATGGCCTATGCTTTCATTTCTTTGACAAAGCAATATGTAGGGGAGATGTCTTCTGGGTGGGCGAGCATCTCATTGGTTTCATGATGATAATTGTGTCGCCTGCATAGCATGGCAGACACATAGGGATCACTTTGTCCGTCGTCGTCGTCGGCGTCGTCGGCGTCGTCGTCGGCGTCACACTTTCTTGTCCGGAGCATAACTCGAAAAGTATTTGAGGTATCACCTTGAAACTTAAAACATGGATAGATCACATTGAGGTGGAGTGCAGTGCACAAGAATGATAACTCTGACTTTAATATTTTCTGAGTTATTGCCCTTTGTTGATTTTCAGTCTTAATTTTTGTCCAGGGCATAACTCAAAAAGTATTTGAGGTGCTGACTTAAAACTTTATAGATAGATAGATCTCATTGAAGAGGAGTGCAGTTCACATAAATGATAACTCTCACTTTCTTTTCTCCTGAGTTATTGTCCTTTGTTGATTCTCAGTCTTTATTTTTGTCAGGAGCATAACATAAAAAGTATTTGAGATATTGCTTTGAAACTTCATAGATGGAAAGATCTCATGGAGTGCATTGTGCAAGAATGATAACTGTTGTATTTTTGGAGTTATTTCCCTTTGTTTATTTTTTTGGATTTAATTCTTGTGTGGTGCATAACTTGTAAAGTATTTGAAGTGTTGCCTTAAACATTTATAGTAGATAGATCTCATTGGTCTGAGTGCAGTACACAAGAATGATAACTCAATAATGATAATGATGACTACAAACTTGCAACATATATATAATTAACGTCATAAGTGCTTAATGATGTCATAATTTTTCTTACAGTTAATGTTTTGAATTCATAGTCATTCTGACACTCCTCTGATGAAGACTGTATAGTCGAAAGTGCTTGGGAAAATTATTACATATTGCACTGTTTGAATATTTTATTTCCCCCCCCCCCCCCCCAAAAAATATATATATATATATATATATATCTGTGTGTGTGTGTGTGTGATTTGGTGTTATTTTGTACCTCACAAAATAGATTATGCTTTATCAATAATTTGTCAAAAGATCGATTTTCTAGTCAATTCTTTCATCAAACATGCTTAAATGCAGGCGACACAAGTGTTCCGAGGAACACCCACATCTAGTTTTAGTTAGGAGGAGATATCTCAACATATTTGGTCAGTAGTTAGGTTTCATTAAGAAGAAGGTTGAGATTGTTATGCTCCCCAAAGGGAGAGCATATAGTTGCTGCTTTGTCTGTCCGTCATAATTTTGTCAGGAGCATAACACAAAACTATTAGAGGTACAGTGGTGCTATCCTATCAGTTGTCAAAAAAATACAATTCAAATATGAATGATTTACAATCTGCGATGTGCGATTGCAAGTTTGATTTACCTGTACGATTCGATACGATATGATGCATTTTTAATCTGATACCATACGATCCACAATCTGCGATTTACATTATGCGCTATATGATACACAGTATGTGTGGTTTACATGACATTTTTATACCTGCAAGCTTGATTTGACTACAAGTTCAGAAATATGCAAAAACTTCATGTTTTTAACAATATTTATTGTTACATATAACTGGTAAACTGTGTGTTCATCTGAAATAAACATAGCAAGCGACAGGAAATGGGGACAAACTAAATTGTGGTCCCCCTGAAAAAGCAACTGACTCTGCGATTTCCATCGAGACCAACGTTAAGCACATGTAATGAAAGAAAGATATTTTTTTTTTTAATGATTATTTATAAATATATTTTTTATGATTACGTGTAATGATAACAATCACAACTAGATTTTATTGTTGATACCAATGATAGGACTTTCTGCAAGCTTTGTCAAACGTAAGAGCTTTATATTGTATGGCAAAATTAACTAAACATCAATTCTTATTTTGACATCACATTCATACAAGTTTACCAATTTCAGTAATCTAGTTACCAAAACAAATGTCTTGAAAATCCATTCAATTCGATTGCAATATATCTAAATTAATTGGTCTCACAGACTTCATTATGAGCTTATGCTTACAGAAATGTTAAAAAGGACCCTCTTGGTCTTTATATTTTGTGGCGGCATATATTGTGGCAGCACTGGCACTCTTGTTGGTCTAAAAATTCTACATTTTTGTGTTGTATACATTCTATTTCATGCATAGGTCAAGGTCATCCTTCATGGTCAAAGGTTGAATTTAAAAGGTATGGTACTTGGACTTTGCATGTAAAGGCGTAGTTTTAGTTGTGATTTTCAAGGTCAACTTTCTGAAATATTAAACAAAAATATTTAACGTTGGCAAAAACAGACAAGCATTGGCACCTGCATGCGGTGCTCTAGTTATAACCTGCCTCACAAATCAAAGTGTGGCTACATAAGAATGACATTTGTCCTGTCCTGTAACATCCTGCCCCATTTTACAAAAAAATATTTCTCCTATTGTTGAATCAAGACAGTGTAGCAGGAATTTATCACATTCAGTGGTATCACTAGTTTGTCTCTCAAGCCACCAGATCTGTTTGTTATGTTACAGTAAAGGAAACACTGCACTTCATGAAGCAGTCAGTATTGGACCCAGTGGAGACAAAGTTGTTGATGCCCTGCTGATGTAAGTATATTTTGGGCTTTCTGCCTCTAGCAGAAAGTCCTTTTAAGTCTGTTTTTAGCTCAATCGAGCACGCAGTGCTCAGGATGAGCTTTTGTGATTGGTCTTCATCCACTGTCCGTTGTCAACTATTACTTGTTACTACTCTAGAGGCTACATTTTTGGTCAAATTTTCATGAAACTTTGTTAGGATGTTTTTCTCTCAGATATCTCGGATGGGTTCAAAATTGGGTTACGTAGGGTCAAAAAGAAGTTCACCAGGTCAAATTTTAGAAAATCCTTGTGAACATTCTAGAGACAACATTTTTGGCCTATTCTTCATGAAACCTATTAATGTTTTTCTCTTAGATTTGTTTTGATATTCCTCCATGTAGGATAAAAAAAATATGGCACTAGGTCAAACTTTAACCCTTCATACATCATCCATTGCCAACAATTGCTTGTTCCCAGTCTAGAGGCCTTATTTTTGGCCCAATCTTCATGAAAATTAGTGAAAATGTTGGATTATCCTTGGGTGAACCTTCACAAAAGTTGCTAAAATAAACTTGATCCATGTAGAACGCTGGTTGCCGTGGCAATGGAAAGAAGAAAAAAATGAAAACTTTAAAAATCATCTCCTTCAAAACTACTGATTTCAAAATGATTATGTACAGGTGTTCCTTGGGTAACCCACTACCAAGATTGCTAAATTATTCCGATCTGTAAAAAAAAAAACATGGCCACCAGGGGCAAGGCTAATTTGCCTTGTATGTTTATAGTGAAAACTTAAACGACATCTTCTCTGAAACTGGACATAATTTGATTAAACTTGGCAGGGAAAATCCTTAGGTGAACCTTCACAAAATTGCTAAAATGAACTTGATCCATGGAGAACTCTGGTTGCCATGGCAATGGAAAAGAAAAATTATAAAAACTTTAAAAATCATATTCTTCAAAACTTCTGGCCAGATTTCAAAATGTTTTAATACAGTTGTTCCTTGGGTAACTCTCTACCAAGATTGCTAAAATTATTCCGATCGGTAAAAAAACATGGCTGCTATGGGCAGGGCTAATTTGCCTTCTATGTATATGGTGAAAACTATAGAGACCTCAGTTCTCCAAGACTGCAGGCTAAACTTTAGAATTTTTTGTCACAGGTGTTCCTTGGGTAACTCTCTACAATTTTTTGTTGCTAAAATAAACTTGATCCATGTAGAACTTTGGTTGGCAACTGAGTCAATATCAATTTTCGTCTAAATCTGATTTGAGTAAAATTAAAAATTGACTGCTATCAATTCAAACTTTCATTAACTATATGAACTTTAGAAACCAAACAGAGTGTAGAACTTGAATATGCCACCTAAATAAGCAACAGTTTAAACAAAAAATAGCTTCAAATGCAGTGTGTCGGTGGTTGAGTCCTTCCTGTAACAATTTTTATATCCAGCTTAATTCTCTAACTATTTAAGAAATCTTACTTATACTTTGTTGGCATATTAAAGTAATGATTATTTGTTGATATTATGCAAGAAATAAAAAAAAAAATCATAAAATGTAAATTCTATGTATTTCTACAACTGCGAATGAATTTTTTAGGCTTTTTGGCAGGTAAAATATTCAGCTATTACATATTTACCAGCAAATATATCATCCTTATGTTATGTGGTGCATAGGACAATGGCAATGTGTCAGACTTCCACATTTTTTGTTTTAGAAGGTGCTTACTCTGTAATTTTATTTTGTAATATAGTGGTTGGACTCACTCGTTACATGAGTGACATAAAAAGTTACAGAAAGGACAATTGATAAGGAAAGTTATCTTTTGGTGTTCATTTGGTGTTGTAAAGTCAACAAGTGCATTTAAAGATTACATCTGAATAAGAAAATGTTGTTTCGTATAGGATATGGTTCTTAAACACTTCAGTATCTGACAATTTCGTTACAGGAAAGACCAAATGTTATAAAAGTGACATATTAAACCATGACCACCGTCACCTTCAAAGTTTAACAGTTATTGCAATATCTCATTACTCTTAGCAGAACTTTAAATGATGAAAATATACAAATGACATCATTTAATGATTTAAACCAGTGCTTACAGTGAGTGAATCAACAAGTTGATCCAAACTCTTGAACCTGGTTGCACAAGAGCAAATGTTATTGAAGGTTTAACTTTTGCGGGTCCCGGATATGCAGTTGCTGGGGAACAGGGTACCAATGTTAAACATTGTGCAACATTTTCTCTTTGTAATCTGGCTCTGGCTTCATTTTTCATATAGCATTAAAATAGTTCAACACATTGTATGCTGGGATACAACACAGCTGCCTTGAAAACTTTGTCTGCATCTATATGAAAAATGAAAATTTTGACAATATTTTTCAAAAAAGGCAAATTGGCTGGAACCAATATCAGGTCTTACATATGTGAGAAACTGTTTGCAATATTATAAAAGAACTGCTATATCGCTTATCGGCATAAAATTGGTTGACATCTGCACCTTTGTGTTCAAATAGGTAAATTTAATAGCAGAAAGACAAACATCTTAAAATTCTTATCATCCAAGTGTTTTAACAAACCTGTGTTAGAATCCACATGGCAGCGTCCGGAGTTCTTACACATAAACAGTGAAACCTTGTTACACCAACAGTGTTTGTTATGAAAATATGTTTATAATGAGTTCAAATATGAAAGGATTCATATGGCTAATTTCGAAAAAGCATTAACATTAGACTTAATGCAGGAAACAAGAGGTACAGGCAGCTCCTTGTGAGTTTTCTGCACTTCTATGGCACTTCTATGTTTTTGTTTTAAGCACTCACCTGTCTTAAGTATCTGTTTCAGATACTTATTTAAAAGTCATTTGAGAGCTTTATACATTTTGTTAAAATATATTTTACGGGTATAATGAGGTAGCCGGTATAACCAATGCTGGTAAAACGAGGGTTCACTGTATATGTAGTCACAAAGTATTTACTTAGACCACTACAAAAGAGAATGGGTTCAAGTATCAAATAAAATTGAAACTGTCATCAGTAATTATGAAGTCTGAAATTCAGACAAGGATCGCCAGAGGCTTTCATTCACTGTGTAATGAGAAGATGATGACTGAATCTTAACTGGCTCTGGTATCAAGGATATGTTACTGTAGTCATACCAGCACCTGTCATGCAATTTTTTTGGGGCCAAAAAAAGCAGCTGGTATTCTTTCTACCAACCTGGTACATGCACTGTACAAATAGATCATCAACACTAGAGTCCAACACTAGTTCTGGATTAAGTCTATTCTTGTATCTTACAACTACATACTTACCAACACAGAGTGCTGGTTCTGGTATGTTTATATTAGTCTTCTTGACCCCCTGACTCTTACTGAACCTCGGCCCCTGACTCTTACTCTTCCCAGCCCAAGGACTTTAACTGTCCGTGGCTTTTCTTAGCCTCGTTGGCCCCAGGACTCTTACTGACTTCCACCCCCTGACTCTTAGCCTCCTTGGCCCCCTGACTCTTATTCTCCTCAGTCCCCTGACTCTTACCTCAGCCCCATGACTCTTACTGATCTTGGCCCTTGACTCTTTTTCTCTTCGGCCCCCTGACTCTTACTGACATCGGCCTCATGACTCTTACTGACCTCGGCCCTTTGACTCTCACTCTCCTCTACCCCCATAACACTGACCTCGGCCCCCTGACTCTTACTGACCTTGGTCCCATGACTCTAATTGACCTCGGCCTCCTGACTCTTACTGATCTCAGACCCCTGATTCTAACTCTCCTTGACCTCATGACTCTTACTGACCTTGGTCCCATGACTCTTACTGACCTCGGCCCCATGACCCTTATTGACCTCGGCCCCCTGACTCTTACTGACCTTAGACCCCTGACCCTAACTCTCCTTGACCTCATGACTCTTCCTGACCTCAGCCCCATGACTCTTATTGACCTCAGCCCCCTGACTCTTACTGATCTCAGACCCCTGACTCTAACTCTCCTTGACCTCATGACTCTTACTGACCTCGTCCCCATGACTCTTCCTCTTCTTTACCCACTCACTATTATTCCCTGACTCTTTCTTTTCTTTTCACACTCTTTGGTCGCCTGACTTTAATTCCTCTGCCACCTCATTCTTAAGCTCCTTGTCTTTATTTCCTCTGTCCCTTTGATGTTCCTGTCCTGTTGCCCTTTACTCCCCCCCCCCCACTCTCACTCTTTTTCTCCTCTCCCCCATTATTCCTAATGTTCTCTGTTACTTTTCTCTTTTTCTCCTTGTCCCCACACTCTAACTTTACTTGGATTCCTATTACATTACTACGCTCAGCCCCCTCACTCTTACTCTCCTCTGTCCAAATGCTTGTAGGCTCCTTAAAGCTCACAGTCTCAAACCTCACATCAGTTTCACATTCCTGTCACCCTATTTTATTGTTAATTTAGTCTAGATGTACTTCCACAGGCAAACGTACAATGAAGTGATTTAGAACCCAATTACTGTCTACCATATCATCTCTGGTACTTGTCCACATTATTAAGACTGGGACATTGCTGCACCTGACCTGTTTTGGCAGAATTAACCTGTTCAAATCTTTTCAGACAGTTGGGCATCCTTAAGTTTTGGATAAACTGGAAAAAAAATGCCAATTTCAGTACACTTTCTAATGAATGCATTTGCCAAATACCCATGAAGCTTCCATTTTCCCTTATTTTCAAAACTTCTATTTAATAAATTGTTTTTATTAGGTCATCATTCAAAGTCATTCTGAGTATTGTGCATATTGTTTTGCGAGGTTATCATCCCTTCTTTTCTCATCAAGTCCTTGTGACAGGAAATCATTGTCTAGGTACATTTTTTCATGAAGTACCTCTCTATGATGTTCTGACTCTTAATTCAGCTGTTCTCTTAGTTGAACCATATACAAACACACCCCCACAAGAGGGCAAGCAAATGAACTGAAAACTGAATAGACAAGTCACACCTGTAACATTGCCCTGTCACACCTGTAACAAAATTTCACCAAAGGTTGGTTCCATGACTTAAGATAAAATGCAAAATATGTATGAAGTGGTTAAAGTTATAGAGAATTAGCAGGAGTCTTATTTCATCTTCTAATCTAACATCCATTTCAAGTATGTTTTTTTTAAACAAAAAAATGTCACTACTGTAACATGTAAGTCATTCCTGTAACAGAAATTAATCAATTTATTGGTTCTCTGGATCCCATGCACATATAGCTGAGGATAACATACACTTAATATAAAAATGATATCCCAACAGCTAGAATAGCACAAAACATCAACAAGTTTGTCATAATACAATATAAATATCTGCTAAAATGACAAAAAAGTCACTCCTGTAACAATTGTAGTCACTCCTGTTACAAAAAAAGCATGTTACGAGAGTGACTGTTACAGGAGTGAAATATTTTGTGATAAAAACCTATTTCAAACCACATGAAGTCTCACTAGTTGGGGTAAACACTTTTTATACAAAATACACAACTTGTCTGAATCAATTGCACAAATATATTAATACAATATCTGTTGAAAAAAAAGATACAAGTGTAACAGATGTGACCCAATCAAAAATTATGCATAGTATGTACTTGTTTTTCTGGCATCAGATGCATCTTCTTTCAGAGTTTTTCAAAATGCCGCCTTTTCCACTTGTACAACAGGAAGTTGATAAAATGTTTTAAGGGAGATCACTTTCAAAAGAATTGGGGGATCAGTTATTATTTTGCATTTGTACATCTTTGTTACAGGAGTGACGCTTATCCTGGGGACAGTTAAATTTTGAACGAAATCAGTAGCAAATGTTACAAAAGAAAATTAAGTTATGCTTTTATTATGTAAATAAGACCTTAGTCAATGAAACCTTAGCAGACTTCAGTAGCTGTAATGCATTTTCTAACTATTATGAATCAGAGTATATGAGCGACACTGATGAGGGACAATCCAAAAATGGTCAATGAGGGGTAATAAAATGGATGGGAAACATCTCCAAAGTTATTATGAAGCAAATGTATACATGACTTACAAAGAAATTAACAGTCTTTGTCTGTTGGCACCGTACAATGCAGCTTTTTGTACAGTTTTCAATGCAAAATTCTAGAAAGACAGCAATTTAGACAAAATTTGATATTGACTCAACTAAGTTATTATTACCAAGTTTGTTTGTTTTTTGTTTTGTTTTTTAGCTCACCTGAGCACAACGTGCTCAAGGTGAGCTTTTGTGATCACCCTTCGTCCGTCGTCGTGTGTCGTGCGTGGTCAACAATTTGCTTTAAACGACATCTCCTCTGAAACCGCTGGACAGAATTTAATGAAACTTGGCAGGAATGTTCCTTGGGTGAGACTCTACAAAAGTTGCTAAAATAAACTTGATCCATGAAGAACTCTAGTTGCCATGGCAACAAAAAGACAAAAAAAAATGAAAACTTTAAAAATCATCTTCTTCAAAACTACTGGCCAGATTTAAAAATAATTTGGTACAGATGTTCCTTGGGTCAACCTCTACCAAAGTTGCTAAAATTATTCCGATCCGTAAAAAAACATGGCCGCCAGGGGCGGGACTTGTTTGCCTTATATGTATATAGAGAAACCTTTAAACAACATCTCCTCTGAAACCACTGGACAGAATTTGATTAAACTTGGCAGGGATGGTCCTTGGGTCAACCTTCACAAAAGTTGCTAAAATAAACTTGATCCATGTAGAACTCTGGTTGCCATGGCAACAAAAAGACCAAAAAAAATGAAAACTTTAAAAATCATCTTCTTCAAAACTACTGGCCAGATTTTAAAATAAATTGGTACAGATGTTCCTTGGGTCAACCACTACCAAAGTTGCTAAAATTATTCCGATCCGTAAAAAAACATGGCCGCCAGGGGCGGGGCTTATTTGCCTTATATGCAAGGATCCTAAAAACCGATTTTTTACCGGTTTTGACCGATTTTGATCTCAATCGACCGGTTCAGATTTCAAAAAGTACCAAAAAAATCGGTCGAAAAAAAATCCATAATCCTCGTCTAAAACTTTCAAAATCGGTCCAAACGGTTCATAATAGTCTCTCTTACACACCAATTGACCTACTTCTTGAATTTCCGGTGTGCCCTCGGGGCAGGTGTCAGTGGGGGTCAGGCAGGGACACCCGTCTAGGTCATTATTGGGCAGTTAAGATGAATGGATTGACGGTTTGTACTTAGCGGTTATTTGGACGGTGCCGTGTAATTATCTATGCCGTAATAATGGACCATTGCTTGTTTGCAAACTGTAACCGGTCGACTTTTAAATGCGGTAATTAATGACAATATCAAAGGCTAATCAAAATGTTTGATCTCCTTAGTAATTTGTAATTTGTAAGAACAAAATAAAAGAATTAAAAAAAACTGATAACTGTTTGGTGTTATTACTCAACTTTATATTTGGTATATAAGGGGATGGTATCAGTGACAAGGCTGCATTTCGTTGAAATGGCTCAGCGCAATTTACTTGCGATGTTTAAAAAATCAAATGACCGGCTTGGCAACCCGGCTCATGATGATAAAGAAAACGGGAGTGGTGACCCTGCTTCCAACAATTTATTGATTCGTTAGAGTCATATACAGACCGTCATATACATGCACTTCCGGTAAACAAACTTTCGATTTCGTAGAGGTAAATATTGCAGAAAAATACCTTATTATGCCAACAGGATGCTGAAATATAATAAAAGATCTATTTTCACACTGCAAATGATTCAGGGTATGTTGATTGAAAATATCAATGTTATTTTTTTTTCGGTTATGTTTTTTTTCGGGGGGGGGGGGGAGGGTTCGGAACGGAATTGTTGTAAAAGGGGGGGGGGGGATTTTGCCGTCGACCGGTTGAGATTCCAAAATTTTAGGATCCCTGCTTATATGTATATAGAGAAACCTTTAAACAACATCTCCTCTGAAACCACTGGACAGAATTTGATTAAACTTGGCAGGGATGGTCCTTGGGTCAACCTTCACAAAAGTTGCTAAAATAAACTTGATCCATGTAGAACTCTGGTTGCCATGGCAACAAAAAGAAAGAAAAATATGAAAACTTTAAAAATCCTCTTCTTCAAAACTACTGGCCAGATTTTAAAATAAATTGGTACAGATGTTCCTTGGCTCAACCTATTTATCTCAGGTGAGCGATTTAGGGTCATCACGGGGCTCTTGTTTATAAATCTTCTCTAAATATGTTGGTAAGAATTTAATTTCATTTAACAAAAATGATCACATCATTACCCTCTACCAAAACTGCACAAACAAAGCTGATCCCTTGAAAATTCAGCTCCCTAGGGATTATTTAGAAACTTACACAAACCTGATGGTAATATTAATGACTATTATCTTGCCAAGGCTGACTTGGTATTGGACCACTGTTTCCAATTATGGCCCATGAAGTTTAAAAAATATCATATTTAACATTTACATTCTAGCCTCCATATTTATAAAACAATCTTGATCAGATGTATACATAATGTTAATAAATCAAGGATTATTATGCCTTGTATGGGAGTTATGGTCCATAATATTTAAGGTTGCCTTTAGAGCAGAGGTACTCAGGTGAGCAATATAGGGCCATCATAGCCCTTTTGTTATCTTGTTTCTATCTAGCACAAAATCTTCATAGGGGGTTTTCGCAGGTGGTGACTCCTGACAGTATTGCTTGCTATACTGACACAGCCTTGTTTATACTGATATTTGTTAAGACAGTGGTTAATTCAAAGAAAATGCAAAATATGGATGTCAGCACTAAATCTCAGTCAATTAAGTGTCGTATGATAAATGTTGTTTAATAAATTGAGAATGGAATGCACATAATTATATATGGCAGAAAATAAGTGATATAATCTAGATTTAAAAAAAGGTAACATTTAAAGGAAATGTAATAGCATTTCTTGATATTTGTTTTTGTTGATAGTATAGATTTTGTTTGATTTTTTCAACAAATACAAGTGTATGTCATTTAACAAGGTTATTTTGAGTATATGAATACAAACATATAATTCATAAAAAAAAAGATCATTAAGGTCTGAATTTAATTAATATCAATTCAGAGATTAATATGTATTGAGTCTTTTTTCTTTCATCTTTGTAACATTGTCTTTATAATCATATTTTTATACAGTGCTGGTGTGGACCGTAATATGAAGAATGACAAAGGAGAAACACCATACGATCTTGCTGTCAAGGGAGGATATGAAAATATTGTCAAGAAGTTTGCATCAGCTTTAGGCCAATCACAGTTGGAAAAAATGATTCGACCAAAGAGCAGGGATTTTTAATGAGAGTTTACTTTTGATAAAGTTAAAAATGTGACATTGATATACCTGTGAATGAAACTTATGAATGAAGTACTTAGGCTAAAGCTAAAATATATATGAATTAAAAATAGGGGGTCACCATGCTTGATTTAGTTAAGGGTAAAACTTCTCTGCAAAAATTTGTTGAAATAGCATTAAAAATTGAATAGATTGCATTCTAAACATTTTACTAACATATCAAAATAATATTTCTAGAATATTTTATCATAATGTGTAAATTAAAAGTGTGTAACAGATACAAATACTGTCAAACATGCATAGACAATACACTACAAGCAAAAATAGTCATTGTTTTCAGACCAAAATATATACAAAAAACTACCCCAAAGCTATGAAATTTTATATATAATTTTTCTTTTTCAAAAGAATTGAACGGACAGATTACCTTTATTTTCCTCAGATTCAATTCTGTGATATAAAGATTTTTGAAAATGTAAAAAAACAAGTAATTGTTGGAAGACCTTTTTAGCTCACTTGAGCACATGTGCTCAAGATGAGTTGTAAGGATAGATGAATGTCTGCCGTCCGTCTGTCATCATCCACAGTTCGTTTGTTTGCACTCTATGTGTCTTCATTTTTTAAGCAATCATCTTCAAACTTTATGACAATGTTTATTGCCATAATCTCTTGGAATGTTCGATTATGGATGAAATTGCCTAATTAGGTCAGGAGTTCAATGGCCCTTTTTATATAAAAAAAAATGCCAGATTTCACTTTGTTTGCCACTAGCATCTTTATTTCTTAAGAAATCATTTTCAAACTTTATTACAATGTTTATTACCATGATCTCTCTGCCAAGTTGGATTATGGCTGATATTGCCCAATAAGGTTAGGAGTTATGACCCTTTAAATATTGAAAATGCCAGATTTTACATTGTTTGCACTCTAACATCTGTATTTCTTCAACAATCATCTTCAAACTTAATGATATTGTTTATTGATGTAATCTATCAGTCAAGCTTGATTAAGGCTGATATGGGTCAATTAGGTCAGGAGTTATGGCCTTTTTTAATATTATTTAGGATTTCAAATCTTCAAGTTTTGACCACATGTACTGTTTGGTTTTGTGGAATTGAAATGATTTTGCTGTACTTCTTTATGAATTATGTATTCAGTACAACTATGCTTTAGTATAGTAACTTGTATAGGCAATGAAGGCAATATTTCTCAGGTGAGTGTCTTCAGGGCCATCTTGACCCTCTTGTTTCTTTAGAAGGTTTCATGTTCTTACATGACCATTTATATCTTCTATACTGATCTGTAGTTTTATATCACTTCTATTTATCTGTAGTTTAATATCACTTCTATTTATCTTTAGTTTGATATCACTTCTATATACCTGTAGTTTGATATCATTTCTTGTCTATAGTTCGATGTCATATCTACTTATATATACAGTACCTATAGTTTGATATCACATTTTAACCAAGTTTTCAATGAAGTTGAACCCTGGTTATTAGAATGGAGCATGTCATAGGGCGAGCGGCGTGAGGATGTCAAACAGGTTGGGATTGATTTTTAGGTCAAAAGGATCAAGATCACTGTTGCTAAAAATAGATTTTTTGTTTCCGTCAAATAACTTCTTTTAGGGGTGAGGTATGATGATGATATTTTGTTGATAGATACCTTATGGGAAGATGAAGATCGGGATTGGATTTCAGGTCAATAATGTCAAGGTCTCTGTAACTAAAAATAGTTTTGCACCAAATAGGTTGTTTCCATCAAATATGGCCTGTTAAAATTGAGAAACAGTTTTCATACTTGGTAGGTAGCAGAGATTCAGATTGGATCGGCCCTTGGTCCAGGGCTGATAAAAGCTACAGATGACAGGAAAAAATAAACTCAGTACGCCCATCGGGCCAATAAAAATACAGTTCATCAGACAATGTGACTGACAAATGTCTGTACCGGACGGTGAAATTTCGACAATTAACCCCATTCTGATGCATGATCTCAAATACCCATTACTTCATGGAGACTCAAATTGACGCAGTCGGTTTTTAACAGCGTAAAGTTCCCTATCAGCAAAAAAGACTAAATAGCATTGTTGCTGTTGAAACTTTAATCATATCACTATCTATATAAAAAAATGTGTTTGTTCTGAAAATAATTACATTAGAAATGCTTTTTGATACTTGGGGTCGCCGGTTTGTATGCGTGTTCATAGGACTTGTATGTTATGAGAATTTCGACCACCGGAAAGATCGATATTTTCCACAGTTTTTACATAGTATCTTTCTTTTTCATAATTACAAGATTCTTTAAAATTAAATAATATATCAATCAATAAAATCAGGAATATGACTAAATAAATAGAATGATGCATGTCAGGTTTCGTTTTCTTTTCTTCATGCTATTCAGGTTCTATCCAGTGGAAAATTACCTATGCAAATTTATTTTTCTCGTGCTATTTTTAGCTTGACTATTCGAAGAATATGAGAGCTATTGTAGTCGCCCTTGCGTCGGCGTTGGCGTTGCAGCTTTTGGTTAAAGTTTTGCATGCAAGTTACTGTCAACCTTATATCTCAATAACCATTTATGGTATTGACTTGAAAATTTATGAATATGTTAAGGGGCATCAGACAATTAAGGTAGATAACTCTTGATGGAATATATTACAAATTATGGCCCCTTTTTAACTTAGAAATTTTGGTTAAAGTTTTGCATGCAAGGTACTTTCATACTAATTTCTCAGTACCCAGGCATGCAATTGATTTGAAACATCTTTAATAAATTTAGGGGTATCATACTATCAAGGTAGATAATTTTTGATAGAATATATTACAAGTTATGGCCCCTTTTTTAACTTTGAAATATTGGTTAAAATTTTTCATGCAAGGTACTTTCATGCTTATATCTCAGAGTCCAGGCATGGGATTGATTTGAAACATCTTTAATGTGTTTAGGGGTATCATACTATAAAGGAAAACTTGATGGAATTTTAACTTAGAATTTTGGTTAAATTTTTGCATTCAAGCTACTATCCAGCTTATATCTCAGAAATTGCTTGTGGAATTGACTAGAAAGTTAAGGAAGGTCTTCAGGGGCATCAGAAAACCAACTTTTATAATAGGATAACTTTTGGACTGAATTTTATGCAAATTATTGCCCTTTTCTTGCTTTGATTTTTGGTTAAAGTTTTGCATGCACAGTTTTATATGCTTATGTCTCAGTAACTAGGCATGGGATTGATTTTAGATTTCATAAAAGTATTAAGGGGTATCAGATTATCAAGGTATATCATTTTTGACTGTTATTATGTACAGGGTATGTGAAGGGCAGGAATTGAAATAGATTTCATTTGATTTACCAACAAGCATTTTGAATAATAACATCTGTCTATAAAAAGAACCAATAGAATTGTCAGATACCATAAATCATGTGCCACAAGATGTGGTCATTTGATTGTTTAAACAAGTGTCGTTAAAACCGGAAATCGGCAAGTCTTCAAGTCGGTCAAGAAATGTTGGCAAGAAACTAAATGATGATTGAAAAACAAAGAGTAGATAAGGAATCAAAGGATGTCAATCTATTATTGGGGGAATAAAATATATATACTTGTAATTGATTTGTCATCACTTTCAAATTAGATCATATTTATAAGAACATGACTGTCACTCTGACGTGACTGATTTTTCGGATTTTGTTAAATTCGCCTTAGACTTTGATTAGATAGAAAGTCATATAAATTACAATTCTATGTTTATTTAATTTGATAAACAATCAAAATATCCTTATATGTCCAATCTCTCTCTCACTCATCATCTTCAAAATCCCAGAAGTATGAATGATCTCACATTTCCATTTAAAGTTAAATAGTTAAATAATTTATTATTACCTGCTGTTTTTTGAGTCAATCAAATTGAAATATATATATTTGCATAGGCTAATATAGAAATAACTTGAAAATTCTTCTTTTTAGGAAACTAAAAAACACATGGCCTGGCGTTTAGGTATTTGGTGAAAATTTGCCCCGCCCCAGGGATCACTTGATTTTACATAGACTTATTTTGGAAAAAAAAGCTAAAAAAATTTCTTCTCAAAATCTACAAGGTCTGGAGTTTAGATATTTGTATGTAACATGGGCGAATAGACCTCTACCCAGTTTGTTCAAATCATGACCCTGGGGTCAAAATTGGCTCTGCCCCAGGGGTCACTTGATTTTACATAGCCTAATGATATCAGGTGAGCGATCCAGGGCCATCATGGCCCTCTTGTTTGTAATATTGTTTATGCTTAAGGGTTGGGTGGGTTCTCTTTTGTGACATACTAATTTCATGCTGAAGAAATGCATCCCTCCAGATACTAACTTGAATAACAATTATTTATTTCATTCCTGTATGAGTGAACAAAGTTTCAAAGGATAGTCATAACAACATATTTACCAAGGAAATTATTTAACTGACTGAAGTTCTGAAACAATATTGAATGATATATTTCAAAGCAAAAAGAATATGAATAAATAAAGTTAACTTGAATGTATCATTAATGTCTCATAAATCATTTTGCTATAACAAAATTGTCCAAAGTTTTTCTTGAAATTTAGGACAAATGACTTAAAAAAGAAACTGACCATTTAGGACAACTGTCCTAAGGAAAGTGGGTCCAATCTGAATCACTGAGGTAGATACCTTATGGGAAGAGGAAGGTTGGAATGGATTTTCAGGTCAATAGGGTCAAGGTAACTTGCTAAAAATAGATTTTTCATTTCCATCAAATATCTATTAAGAGTGAGGTATAATAATCATATTTTGTTAATAGATAGCTCATGGGAAGAGGAAGATTTGGATTGTATTGCAGGTCAAGGTCACTGTTAATAAAAATAGCTTTGCATCAAACAGGTAGTTTCTGTTGAATATCTCCTTCTAAAATTGAGATACAGTTTTCATACTTGGTGGGTAGATACCTTATAGGAAGAGGAAGGTTGAGATTGATTTCAAATCAATAGGGTGAAGGTAACTGTTTCTAAAAAAAGATTTTTCGTTTTCATCAAATAACTTCTTTTAGGAGTGAGGTATGATGATCATATTTAGTAGATAGATGCCATATGGGAAGAGGAAGATTGGGATTGAATTTCAGATCAAGGTCACTGATACTAAAAATAGTTTTGCATCAAACAGGTCATTTCCATCAAATATATCAAATATCTCCAGTTAGAATTGAGATACAGTTTTCATACTTGGTAGGAAGATTCATTATGAGATGAGGAAGGTTTGAATTGATTGTCAAGTCAGAAGGGTAAAGTGGCCTTTGAAAATCTGGTTTTGTGTCATTTGACCTGTTGTCTATAGTTTGATGTCACTTCTATCTGCAATTTATTATGGTTTTTTACTTCTCTGTAGTTTGAATTTACATTACCATTCTTTTTAAGATTTATTTCTATGAAGAATTATTTATATTAATCACTATAAATAACTCCTCTAAATATTTTTCCAAAGAAGATTTTCTTTGAAAAGATAATAAAAGTAAACCTACAGGTTTACAATATTATGTTAAAAACAATTAAAGAAATTTGCCATATTTTGAAAATGTGTGTGTAAATTATGAGCATTGTGGTATTTTTAGCTATTGGGATCATCCTGCATCCTTTAACTGTGCATTGTGCATCGTCATCAATTGGCTTTAAAGGACATCTCTTAAACCTCAGGTGAGAAAATGATGATTTGGCATGAATAATTCCTGGGTGGTTCTTCACAGAAGTTGTTGAAGTAAACTTGATCCATGCAGAACTCTGGTTGCCATGGTAACCAATGGAAGTGTCGGTCGGACTGTAGCTTTTTTGTCCGCACTATATCTCAATAATTTGATGGATTTTTGGAATTTTAACATATTGTACTGATGTTATGGCTGAATGATTTTTTTCTGGCCCTTTGGTGGTTTTTTTAAAGCATTCTTTGCACTATTTCTCAATTACTGCAGGAAGGATTTCAATAATTACTATCTTCTTGATCTTATTTGTCTGCACTTACGCTAAGCACAGATGTACATAATCATTAATTTATGACCATTCGGAGAATTTTCTCCCCAGTGCCATTTCTCTGAGCAATAGCATGCCTTTCATAATTGTTAGCAGAGTGCACAATGAGGGGAATGGAATGTGAGCACATTTTATGTTGCTTTGCAAAGTTTCAGTTTGATCAACCCATTTATTTCTTAGTTTACATTAGCTGTATCGAATTCTGCTACTTTTTGGAGAGCAATTTTGTGACAAGAAGCGGTGTAGAGGGTATTCACGATCTTAATTGATAGCTCTAGTTCATTCTGTTTTATCTTATGTGGCTATAATTGGCTATTATGTGGCTAGAGAGAACAAAAGATTAGCAACTTATGTATCCATATATGAGAACATCTGGGTGTTGGCTAGCTTCCTTATATTCTCTAAAATTAGTCAAAAATCTATAATGAAAGCAATGCTCAAAGTTGAATTTGATTGGGTACAAATGATCACCTCATGGCCTTTTTCCATAATTGCTAAAATAAAGTTGATCCTTTTTATAAAATGAGGCTTCTAGTGGGTTGGCTAGGTTGGTTTTATAATCTGTATAGAATCTTTAGAATTATTTGTGTCTGACATTTGAATCTGGTTGATGCTGAAGGTAACCAGTTAAAACTAAGTGACCTGCATTGTTTTGTTAAGGTTTATGATACTCTTGTGAGAATTCTAGGGCCATCATGGCCCTTTTATTTTAATCTTAGTCAGGTAATCAGTCATTTAGCAATGTTACTGCAAGTCAATAAATATGATAGACTAGTAAATGCACAGAAAAAAAAACACTATATTAAGACTATTAAATGAATATATCAAATATATCCTTGGGACCAGACAAATAAGTCACAAAATGTTTGGTTTCCAGAGGTTTTCGGTTTGGAGAGGTTTTTGCTGGGGCCATTCATTTCAGAGATGATAGGATTATACATGAAATACGACTGTATCTACAATTATCATATGATTGGGCAATCTCATTAATATGATTTCTTTTTCTCTTTATTCAATTAATCTCTCTCTGTCTTTCTTCAACAAGCATCCTTCAGATTGGTAATGAAATATTGAATTGTTTCTTTCAATGTTTGTAAAACTTGCATTCATGTTTCCATGTTTACCAGGATGTAATTGCTCTAAATGAACTGACCGAGTTTCAGGTTTTTCTTCCCGTTTTTGTTTTTTTTCTTCAACTCGATATAATAACTAATCAAGTAATTATTCATTTCTTTTTATTTTTCACACCATATTTATCAGCCCTGAATGCTGGCTGAATGACACAAATTTCCTTATTATGATGTTTGCTCAATATTTGTGAATATTTAATGGGGACAAAAGAATACCAAACAATTAACAAAACAAATATTTAACTACATTACCATTTACTTAATTACATTTATATGTGTGAAAAATCAATGATACTCTTTCTTTATTTAATGGTTGTGCCGATTTTGTTATACAGTGCTGAGGTTTGGGGAGTATATAACTGTGCTGTAATTGAAAAACTACATCTCAGATTTTGTAAATATATATTAGGGGTTAAAAAACAAACTGCATCTGCAGTTGTATATGGTGAGTTAGGTTGCTACCCATTGACTGTTTTATGTAAGGAACGGGCTTTAAAATTTTGGACAAAAATAGTGTTAGATGTTAATTCTCCACTCTTTGTTGTTTACAATGACCTATGTACTTTGAAATCGGATAATTGGGCTAAACGGATTGATGCATTATTAGATAATTTAGGTTTTTCTTATTTAAAGTGAATTAACAACATAAATATGTATCATTTTCAACTTATGAAGAATACTTTACGTGATCAGTATGTGCAAGATGGCATGCTAATAAATTAAATTTTTTTAAATAACTAAGTTTAGAACTTCATCGCACACTCTTGAAATTAAATAATGGAACTGCTAGGGATCAAAGAATATGTAAAATGCGTAATCTTAATCAAGTTGAATCAGAATATCATTTCCTCCTCTGTTGTACTGCTTATACTTCTATTCGGTCTAAATATCTTGGCCGCACTACGTGGCCAAATCTGCAAATGTTTTATGATATAATTTCGACAAATAACAAATGAAATTACTTAATTTATGTAAATTTTTAAGAGAGGCATTCAAGATACTTTCAAATACCCTGGAAAATGTTTCTGTTTCTGCATAATTTTTATAAATATACAGAGTTTTTTGTTTATATTTAAATTCTCATTATTTATACCTATACATATATATTTGTGTTACCTTGTAAATTTGTTTAAAGTCTTTGTCGCCATATTTGTATGTCTGTAAATGGCCAAAGGCATTTATCATATGCTGATTTGCCAATAAATATGAATGAATGTTATAATTTCATCTGCATCTGATGTACTTGTTTATACAAACACTGGCTCCTGCAAATATATCTCCCCCTGTTTGATTGTCACACCTCTGTTTATCACACACTCCCCCCCCCCCAAACACCTGTTACTTTGGGTTTCACTTCCATTAACACTAAATTTGACAGTTATACAATTAGAGTTTGCCAAGCTGTGTTCAGTTTCCAGAGGTAAAAAAAAAAAATGAATATATTTGGACCGAAAACTTCATTTTGTTTTTGGAATTCAGATGTTTAGTTTGCAGAGGTAAAGTTAATATATAAAAAGAACAATTGGTTCGGGATCGGAAGAAAAGTACAGTTTTCAGAGACTTTTGGTTTTGGGAGGTACGGTTTTCAGAGGTTCTACTGTATTGTTTTTTTAGCTCACCTGAGCACAACGTGCTCATGGTGAGCTATTGTGATCGCCTTTTGTCCGTCGTCCGTCGTCCGTGCGTGCGTGCGTGCGTGCGTCCGTCGTCAACAATTTGCTTTAAACAACATCTCCTCATGAACCGCTGAAGGGATTTTGACCAAACTTCACAGGAATCATCCTTATGATGCCCTCTATCAAAGTTGTACAAATTATTCAGATTGGTTAAAAAAGTAGGTCACAGGAGCTAAAAATAGATTTTAAAAATGCAAACTTTGAAAATCTTCTTCTGCAAAACTGCAAGGCCTAGAGCTTAGATATTTGGTATGTAGCATCATCTTATGGGCCATTACCAAGATTGTACAAATCATAGCCCTACGGTGATAAATGACCCCGCACCAGGGGTCACTTGTTTTACATAGAGTTATATAGGAAAATCTTTAAAAATCTTCTTCTATGAATCCATAAGGCCTAGAGATTAGATATTTGGTATGAAGCATCATCTTATGGTTCATTACCAAGATTGTACAAATCATGACCCTATGGTGATAAATGCCCCCGCACCAGGGGTCACTTGTTTTACATA
This sequence comes from Solen grandis, assembly GCA_021229015.1. NCBI lineage: Eukaryota > Metazoa > Mollusca > Bivalvia > Adapedonta > Solenidae > Solen > Solen grandis. Next base: position 13,940,021 of record CM037780.1, on the reverse strand, counting down.
GAGTTATATAGGAAAATGTTTAAAAATCTTCTTCTATGAATCCATAAGGCCTAGAGATTAGATATTTGGTATGAAGCATCATCTTATGGTTCATTACCAAGATTGTCAAATCATGCCCTATGGTGATAAATACCCCGCACCAGGGTCACTTGTTTTACATAGAGTTATATAGGAAAAACTTTAAAAATCTTCTTCTATGAATCCATTAGGCCTAGAGCTTTGATATTTGGTATGTAGCATCATCTTATGGTTCATTACCAAGATTGTTCAAATCATAGCCCTATGGTGATAAATAACCCCGCACCAGGGGTCACTTGTTTTACATAGAGTTATATAGGAAAATCTTTAAAAATCTTCTTCTATGAATCCATAAGGCCTAGAGATTAGATATTTGGTATGAAGCATCATCTTATGGTTTATTACCAAGATTGTACAAATCATGACCCTATGGTGATAAATCCCCCGCACCAGGGGTCACTTGTTTAACATAGAGTTATATAGGAAAATCTTTAAAAATCTTCTTCTATGAATCCATTAGGCCTAGAGCTTAGATATTTGGTATGTAGCATCATCTAATGGTTCATTATCAAGATTTTCAAAATGGTGGCCCTTTGGAGATAAATGACCCCGCACTAAGTCTTCTCCTCTGAAACCATAAGGCCCAGTGCTTATATATTTGGTGTGTAGTATTGTCAGGGCTAAAATGTTTAAGATTGAGTTATATCAGAATTCTTGTCTGTTTAAAAACCTTGTAATCAGTTGTAGCAATGGTACTCAGGTGAGCGATCCAGGGCCATCATGGCCCTCTTGTTATGTCACTTAGAGATCATCAAAATGTCTTGATTGAAATTTAAAAAAGAAAGTGACATGCGAAATGGTTGTTATCACTTTTTAGCGCGACTATTCAAAGAATAGGATGAGCTATTATACTATTCAAAGAATACGATGAGCTATTGTAGTCGTCGTCGTCGTCGTCCGTCCCCCCCCCGGTATTTGCGTCCCAAGAAATGTTAAGGTTTTGGTTAACATTGCCATTATCTCCACTTTTACTTAATGGATGTCCCTCAAGTTTCTTTCCATGGGTGTCCCTCATAATTCAAATGAAATTACATACCTGTGTTGGGGGGGGGGGGGGTAGGCAAGAGAACATAAATCTGTCATTCATTTTAACATAGTTATGCCCCTTTTTTTTTATTAAAATCTCAGTTATCACACCACCTCATTTTTTTTTTCAGTTTACCCTTTGAGGTATTGCTTCGAAACTATGACCATCACCTCTACTTGTACATGGCAAGAGTACATATTCTGTCTTGGATTTTGACATGATTATGTCCCTTTTCTGACTGATTTAATCTTTTTGTATGAACTAACTTTTTCACTGAACCCTTCGATATATTGCATTAAAACTTGGAATACATGTTTATTGCTCTTGTGTACATTTTGATAATGCAGAGATTCTTGTTTTTTGCCTTTAATTGCAATATTTATTTTTTTGATAAGTACTAGAATAGTCAAGTGTGCTGTCTTACAGACAGTCCTTGTATTTATCTGTTTTTTGATATCTCTTATATCTGTAGTTTGATATTAGGAAACTAATAAGGAAAACAGTATGAAAAAGAGAACATTATAAAAGATATGTACTTCAGAAACAGAGTATCTTATTATATCTCCCCTGATATAGTTGGTAAAGGCAATTTCATTAAAACCCTATCCTAACTTTTGCTCGCTTGGTAGGATCTGATGACATTGCATTAAAGTTTAACTCAAATTGACATTAATTAGCCAATCAAATTGTCAGCTTCAAAATGCTTTGGTATAATTCATGAATATTTGCAAGTCAACGACAGCGAACAGAAATTTCAATTTTGCGAATATTATCAAGGTATTCCATTTCATAAAATCAAATTGTTTTGAAAACTGCGTTTTAATTGCACATTTACAGTATTATTTTCTTATTAATATTTATAACGTAAAGGTCAACTTGAGAAACCTTTCACAGGGTGTTGTCAGATCTTCATAGCGTAGAGTATTGGAGCAAAAACAAAAAGCTGATTTTAATGAGATTGGTGAGTAGGGAGACATTTTGAATTTTATGCTTTCTGTCTGGATGGATGTTACAAATCATGTCCAATCCATTACTTTGACATTCCTTGTTGGACTTTAAAATAACGTAGCAGAAATGTTTACCTTCATGAGTTGATGTGTCATCACCCAAGTCTCCTAGATCTAAGGTCAAGGTCAGACTTGGTGTTCAAAAGTAAAAAAAGGGTTCTATTTTTCATGTCCCTTCCATAACTGTGATTATGTCATTTTATTTTGATGTTAGACGTTATTGTCCAATGACACACACTCATGAACACCGCAAGAAAGGTCTGGCAACAAGTCTTTATCTGATCAGGGATGTAATACCATAGATAAGGAAAAGAAAATCACTTGTTTTCTCATGTTAATCTTATAAAATGATGAACATTAGGGCTTCCTATACTATGTCCATCCAGTAGCCAGTGGTGTCAATCACACTAGATTTGAAGTATATGTGGACTATATTGAACTCAAGTCTGTTTGTAGGTCTGTCTGTAGATGAGATTTGTCTGCAAATTTTGAATTATTTCTCTGCTACCTTTTATCAAATTTTGATTAAACTTCACCTTTTTGTTCTTCCTTGTAAGTACCATGCCTAGTTGTGCATATTGTTTGCATGTCCAGATTGGTTTCATTTTTAATTATGAGTTATGGCCCTTTGTTATATTTAGTAAATATATTTTGTCTGGGATACATGTATTAGTGTATCAGAGCTCTACCTGTTTCTAGTGTGTTTTTATTTTCATCTCTCAGCTATGTCAAGATTATCTTTAATATGGGTACAGTAACTGACAAAGCAATATCTGGGGGTATTCATCATCTTCAATGATAGTTCTTGTTACAGTTACCATGATGTTATGTTCATGGCCTTCTGATCACATATAGTTATACAGATAGTGTTCCACATATATGGCAAGTTCATGTATGGGAAGGACCTAATATGTGGTGAGCTTGGGGGAGAACTATGTTTTTGTTAAAAAAAAACTAAAAAAAAACACAAGAATAAAAATACTTATTAATGACTTTTACCAAAGCTTACATTATGACACAAAATATAATGTGATTAATATATAGTTACTTTTCTAATTCTAATTAAGTAATAAGTATACCACACCATTAGTATCTTTTCTTTTTGCAGATTGAGTAACATAAATTTGATTTTGTGATAAATGACTGCAATGTACATGTGCATAACTATATTGTACATGTTTTTTGGACTTTGTAAGATGTTTCTGTATATTTGGGAGGTCGTAATTTTTGTGAAAGTTGTTATGTTGATATGGTTTACAAGATTAATTTTTATTTTAAATATTTTTATTTCTGACCAGTATGTTAATGTACGAAAAGGAGAGATTAATCTTTTTGTGAAATTGTCAACATGAAAAGTAATGCAAAAATTAAAACCCTACTCAAAAAAAAATAATTTGAAAGTAATACATTGTAAGAAGGTTGGAAGGTTCTTTTTTAGGCTTTGAGATTCAATTATACTGTCAAGGCACTGGAATATTTGAGCATGCCATCCTCTGACAGCTCTTGTTTTGCAAAATAGTTGACCCTTATAATCATGTTAGATTCTATTTGCAATGTAATGATGAAATATACTGGGTATTTCAGACAGGTAATAATAAATAAATCATAAGACAGATGAAAATATATTATTGGAATGTAATATTGAACATTGTGTCATTAAAATAATTAGTTTTTAATTGTCTGTTTGTTTCTTTCAGTTGACATTTGTCAACCCTATTACATTTTTCACACAAATATTCACTGTGACATATCATGTCTGTCCATTTGATTAAGACCACTAGCCTTTGTGTAAATATATCTTCTGTGCTCGTATTTTGATATATAAGCAAAACATATTTTGTATATAGAGTCAAACCTGCCTTAAGCGGTCAGTCAAGGTAACAAGAGAAAGTGACCACCTAAGAGAGGTGACCTCTAAATATATAATAAAATACAAATGTACTCAAGTTCGATAGTATCAAAATGGACCGCTAATTGAAGATCGACCGCTCAATACAGGTGGCCACTAATACAGGTTCAACTGTATAATAATAATCTTCTGAAATGGGTAATGAAATAAATGTAAATTTAAAAGATTTGAAATGAAGTTAATGCTGAATTTTATTTTTTCAACAGTATAATTACAAGCAGTTAGTAAAGCCATGTAAAATTACACGTGGTAAAATCATGACGTAAAATTGGCATCACAAAAATTTTTTTTTTTTTTTTTACGTCACCCAAGCTCAACTTGCAGATGGTGAGCTATTAAGATGGCCTTGTGTCTGTCATCCATCCATCCATCCATCCATCCATCCATCAATTCATCAATCCATTGTCATCAATTTCCTTTAAACAACATCTTCTCTTAAACTTCTGATTGGATTTTTACCAAACTTCACTGGATTGGTCCTATTGAGACCTTTCTTTATTGTTCAAATTGATTTGATTGGCTGAAAAAGTAGGTCAAATTAAGAGGTAAAAACAGATTTTAAAACTTCAGGGCCTAGAGCTTACAAATTTGGGGTGTAATGGACATTACCAAGTTCTTTCAAATCATGACTCTGGATTTTACAAAGAGGTATATATGAACAACTAGAAAAATCCTCGTTAGAAACCACACAGCCTGAATTTTGATATTTGGTGTGTAACATGACCTAGGGGTCAAATCATGGCCCTGGGGTCAAAATTGTACAGGAAAAACTAGAAAAATCTTGTCAGAAACCACAAGACCTGGAGTTAGGATACTGTGAAATCATTTTATTTCGTGGGGATGAAATTTCGTGGATTCAGTGAAAAAAACATGTTCGTGGGGACAAGAATTCGTGGGTTCGTGCGTTAGAAATGTTTTTGTTTTTTTTATTTATTTCAACGTTATCTGGACGTTGATTTGAAGACCTTTACAAAATTTAAGTTGAAAAGAATGCAGCCTAATATTGATCATAATATGTTAATGACATGACATTTAGTATATGTTATGATCTGTTTTCAGAACTTACTTTTAGGGAACGTTAATCAGACCAAAGTAAGTGTAAATAAATCTAAGCTTGTGGCCATATAATTTTCGTAATATTTCGGCCATGTATTGCTTGGGATAAAAACCGAGGTCACCACAGTTGTGGCACAGCATGATATCCCGGACCCACTCGTCATCAACTGGGGCCAGACAGGATGTCCTGTAGTGCCTGGGGGCAAGTGGACAATGAGGCACAGCAGGTGTCAAATCAGTCTTCTTGATGACAACGACAAATCACTGTGCTATATTGGCCATAATACAGGGTGGATCTCTCCTACCCATGCAGCTTATCTACGCAGGAACTTGAAGACACTCGTGTACTCAAAAAAATTATGACACAATTTGTAATGAAGCAAAACTTCACAAATGAAAGGATAAAACGAGTAATATATATACATGTACATATATCATGTATATATTATAAAACTATGTACCATAAAACACGACTAGTACAGCGACCGCAGTATAAACAAAAGTGGGTGGAGTACTGTACATTATGGTGGAAACCAACTCAAAATTAGTTGCACTTGTACATTAAACACAAAAAGTAACACAACTAACATTATGATGTTTTCTTTGGCGATTTGTTTATTTGCTTTTTAATACATTATATTCCAGAACATAAACTTTATATAAATTATTGAACTCAATTTACTCGAGTCTGTTGGGGTATGGGAGAAGGTCGTCATTATCGGCGAGCTGTTTGACATGATAAATGAAAACTTTTCGTGGGGACATAAATTCGTGGATAGCGGCGTCCACGAAATCAACGAAAATTAATCCCCCACGAAATATTATGATTTTACAGTATTTGGTATGTGAACATGGCATGGTGGACATCTACAAAGTTTCTTTAAACCATGGCCCTGGATTGGTTCCATTCAAGGAGTCACTTAATTTTACAAAGGCTTATTTAGGAAAAACCTTAAAAATATGTTCTTGTTAGAAACCAAAAGGCGAAGAACTTAGATGTTAAATGTGAACCTCTACCAAGTTTGTTCAAATCATGGCTCTTGTGTCAAAATTGGCCCCACCCCAGGGGTTACTTGGTTTTTATGCCCCCGCCTTGAAATGGCAACGGGCATATTACAGTGTTACACCTCTCAATGTGTGTCCTGGCTGTAACCTGATCGTGAATGGTCTTTTTTTGAAGTAACTTGGCACAAATGACAAGCTATGTATCGCAAACAAGAACCAGGTTGCTAGCTTGAAGGACAAGGTCACAGCACTTGGTTAACTTAAAAATTCTGTCCCAGCTGTAACATTGTTGTGAATGTATATGTGATGAAATAACCTAGCACAAGTGATCCTTAGGACAAGACAATGTGTCACAAACAAGAACCAGGTCACATACATGAAGGTGAAGGTCACAGCAACCGGTTTAAAATAAAACCTTGTATTGGAAGTGGCTTTGTTTGGAATTAACATGTTTTGAAATAACTTAGCACCAGTGATCGCTAGGACAAGTTGATGTATTTCAAACAAGAACCAAGTTGCTAGCTTCAACGTCAAGGTCTCAGCAGTTAGTTGTGTTTAAGGTTTGTGCAAGCAGTTCTGTCTGGGCTGTACCTTTGTTGTGTAATGTTATGTTTTGAAATAACTTGACACAAGGGATCCTTAGGACAAAACCATGAGTTGCAGGTTGTACCAGGTTGCTAGCTCGAAGGTAAAGGTCACATCAATTGGTTGAGGTTAGGGTACTGACAAAAATACCAATCTAACTAATAAAATGGCAGGAGCATCCATGTCCTATGGACACATTTCTAATTTAAATATAGACTTACATATGAAAAAAAAACAGCATTAAAATCTTCATGTCAGAAACTACAAGGCCTAGAGTTAAGATTATTGTTATGTAAAATGGCTTATTGGGCTTTAACCAAATTAGTTCAAATCATGAGTCTGTAGTCAAAATTTGCCCTGTCCCAGGGCTCACCTGATTTTATATAGACAGGTACATTTTTCATGTGGAATTTAGATTATCTTGCTGCACTTCTGCAAGGATTATGTATTCAGTATGACTATGCTATTATAGGCAATGAAAGCAATATTTCTCAGGAGTGTGATTTCAGGGCCATCATGGCCCTCTTGTTAGCTTACCTGAGCACAACGTGCTCATGGTGAGCTTTTGTGATCGCCTTTTGTCCGTCGTCTGTGCGTGCGTGCGTCCGTCGTCAACAATTTCTTTAAACAACATCTCCTTCTAAACTACTCAATGGATTTTGATAAAACTTCACGGGAATGTTTATTATGGGGCCCTTTACCAAAATTGTTAAGATTATTTTGATTGGTCAAAAATCTAGGTCACAGGAGCTAAAATAGATTTTAAAAATGAAAATTTAAACAAGAGGGCCAAGATGGCCCTGTGTCGCTCACCTGAGTAAGATGGCTGTGTTAGGCATAATGACAAAAAATCTGGCATCTAAAAGTGTTTTTCTAACATTTGACTAAGTGACCTACATATTGATCCTACCTGAATTTGCACTCAACTGGGAATTCATGCAGTCATCATTCATATTAAGTTTAATGAACACTGGGACAAAAATGTAGGCCTCTAGAGTGTTCACAAGATTTTTCTTAGATTTGACCTGGTGACCTAGTTTTTGACCTCATGTGACTCATTTTCAAACTCATCCAATATATAAATTAGACAAACATCCTGACCAAATCTATTGAAGATTGGGCTAAAACTGTGGCCTCTAGAGTGTTCACAAGGTTTTTCTTAGATTTGACCTGGTGACCTAGTTTTTGATCCCACATGACCCAATTTCAAACTCATGCAAGATATCATGTATACTAACATCCTGGCCAAAATTTATGAAGATTAGGCCAAAACTGTGGCCTGTAGGGTGTTCACAAGGTTTTTCAAGAATTTGACCTAGTGACCTACTTTTTGACCCCACATGACCCAATTTCGAACTCATCCGAGATATCATGTAGACAAACATCCTGATTAAGTTTGATGAAGATTGGGCCAAAACTTTGTGGCCTCTAGAGTGTTCACAAGGTTTTTCTAAGATTTGACCTAGTGACCTAGTTTTTGACCCCACATGACCCAATTTCGAACTCATCCGAGATATCATGTAGACAAACATCCTGACCAAGTTTCATGAAGATTGGGCCAAAACTGTGGCCTCTAGAGTGTTCACAAGCAATTGTTGACGACTGACGACGCACGACGGACAAAAGGCGATCACAAAAGCTCACCCGAGCACAAGTGCTCAGGTGAGCTAAAAATCTTCTTCTCCGAAACCACAAGGCCTAGCCTTTTGATTTTTGGTATGTAGCATGATTTTATGACTCTCTACCAAGATTGTACAAATTATGACCCTGGGGTCAAAATTGGCCCCACCCCAGGGGTCACTTGATTTAACATAGGCTAATATAGGAAAAACTTGAAAAATCTTCTTCTCCGAAACCACAAGGCCTAGCCTTTTTAATCCCCCGCCGCGAAGCGGGAGGGGGGTTATAGGAATGCCCTTTGTCCGTCCGTCAGTCCGTCCGTCAGTGTGTCCGAAACACTTTCGTGTCCGCTCCATATCTCTTGAACGCTTGGACACATTTTCTTCAAACTCGGCTAAAGTGTTAACCTCATTGAGCTGATGTGCAGAAGGCATGTGGCGGTCATGCTGGCTCAAGGTCAAGGTCATATTTGAAGGTCAAATGTTATTTTCGTGTCCGCTCCATATCTCATGAACGCTTGGACACATTTTCTTCAAACTCGGCTAAAGTGTTAACCTCATTGAGCTGATGTGCAGAAGGCATGAGGCAGTCACGCTGGCTCAAGGTCAAGGTCATACTTGAAGGTCAAATGTTATTTTCGTGTCCGCTCCATATCTCATGAATGCTTGGACACATTTTCTTCAAACTCGGCTAAAATGTTAACCTCATTGAGCTGATATGCAGAAGGCATGAGGCGGTCACGCTGGCTCAAGGTCAAGGTCATACTTGAAGGTCAAATGTTATTTTCGTGTCCGCTCCATATCTCATGAACGCTTGGGCACATTTTCTTCAAACTCAGCTAAAATGTTAACCTCATTGAGCTGATGTGCAGAAGGCATGAGGCGGTCATGCTGGCTCAAGGTCAAGGTCATACTTGCAGGTCAAATGTTATTTTCGTGTCTGCTCCATATCTCATTCAGGAGTGTTCCCCTTGCCTTACACAGACCACTTCTTGACCTGGATTGCACTTCCACAGTGATTTATTGTACTCGGTAAATAATAGTATGTCATGTTCACAATCATACAAATTATTTCATGATATATAAAGTTTTTAATTGAGTTACACATGTAATTTGTGGTTACTTAACACATCCTATACTTCATTGATGTTCACTTTTTGTACTGTTTCCCATGTAAAACTTGTCAGTAAACTTTTAATATATGTGCCTCCGAATTCTGAGATTCATACATAACTCCGGAAAGTTAAATTGTCTTAAACTGATCTTCTATGTCTGCTACAACCATGCCAGGTTAAGGTGAACATAATCCTATGACCAAACAAATTCTAATATTTGGCCAGCGGCGGGGGATATAGCTGTCCTTTGGACTGCCTTGTGATTTTTGGTATGTAGCATGATCTTATGACTCTCTACCAAGATTGTTCAAATTATGACCCTGGGGTCAAAATTGGCCCCGCCCCAGGGGTCACTTGATTTAACATAGGCTAATATAGGAAAAAAACTTGAAAAATCTTCTCAGAAACAACAAGGCCTGGGGTTTGGATATTTGGTGTGCAGCACTGTCTAGTAGATCACAACCGAGTTTGTTCAAATCATGGCCCTGGGGTCAAATTTGGCCCTGCCAGGGGGCACCTGATTTTACATAGGCTAATATAGAAAAAAACTTGAAAAATTTTCTTCTCAGAAACCACAAGGCCTGGAGTTTAGATATTTGGTATGTAGCATGGTCTTATGACTCTCTACCAAGATTGTTCAAATTATGACCCTGGGGTCAGAATTGGCCCCGCCCCAGGGGTCACTTGATTTAACATAGGCTGATATAGGAAAAAAACTTCTTTTCAGAAACCACAAGGCATAGAGTTAAGATATTTGGTGTGCAGCATTGTCTAGTGGATCTCTACCAAGTTTGTTCAAATCATGGCCCTGGGATCAAATTTGGCCCCACGAAGGGGTCACCTGATTTTACATAAGCTAATATAGAAAAAACTTTAAAAATCTCTTCTCAGAAACCACAAGGCCTAGCCTTTTGATTTTTAATATGTAGCATGATCTTATGACTCTCTACCAAGATTGTTCAAATTATGACCCTGGGGTCAAAATTGGCCCCACCCCAGGGGTCACTTGATTTAACATAGGCTAATAGGAAAAAAACTTGAAAAATCTTCTTCTCAGACACCACAAAGCATAGAGTTTAGATATTTGGTGTGTAGCATTGTTAGATATTTGGTGTGCAGCATTGTCTAGTGGATCTCTACCAAGTTTGTTCAAATCATGGCCCTGGGATCAAATTTGGCCCCACGAAGGGGTCACCTGATTTTACATAAGCTAATATAGAAAAAACTTTAAAAATCTCTTCTCAGAAACCACAAGGCCTAGCCTTTTGATTTTTAATATGTAGCATGATCTTATGACTCTCTACCAAGATTGTTCAAATTATGACCCTGGGGTCAAAATTGGCCCCACCCCAGGGGTCACTTGATTTAACATAGGCTAATAGGAAAAAAACTTGAAAAATCTTCTTCTCAGACACCACAAAGCTGAGTTTAATATTTGGTTGACATTGCTTTGTTCAAATCATGATGCTGGGGTCAAAATTGGCCCCGCTCCAGGGATCACTTGATTTTACATAGACTTATATTGGAAAAAAAACCTAGAAAAATCTTCTCAAAAACCACAAGGTCTGGAGTTTATATATTTGGTATGTAACATGGGCTAATAGACCTCTACCAAGTTTGTTCAAATCATGACCCTGGGGTCAAAATTGGCTCTGCCCCAGGGGTCACTTGATTTTACAAAGCCTAATGATACCAGGTGAGCGAGTGAGGATAACATACACTAATATAAAAATGATATCCCAACAGCTAGAATAGCACAAAACATCAACAAGTTTGTCATTATACAATATAAATATCTGCTAAAATGACAAAAAAGTCACTCCTGTAACAATTGTAGTCACTCCTGTTACAAAAAAAGCATGTTACGAGAGTGACTGTTACGGGAGTGATATACTTGTGATAAAAACCTATTTCAAACCACATGAAGTCTCACTAGTTGGGGTAAACACTTTTTATACAAAATACACAACTTTTCTGAATCAATTGCACAAACATATTAATACAATATCTGTTGAAAAAAAAAAGATAAAAGTGTAACAGATGTGACCCGATCAAAAATTATGCATAGTATGTACTTGCTTTTCTGGCATCAGATGCATCTTCTTTCAAAGTTTTTCAAAATGCTGCCTTTTCCACTTGTACAACAGGAAGTTGATAAAGTGTTTTAAGGGAGATCACTTTCAAAAGACTTAGGGGATCAGTTATTATTTTGCATTTATACATCTTTGTTACAGGAGTGACGCTTATCCTGGGGACAGTTAAATTTTGAACGAAATCAGTAGCAAATGTTACAAGAGAAATTAAAGTTACGCTTTTATTGTGTAAATAAGACCTTAGTCAATGAAACCTCAGCAGACTTTAGTAGCTGTAATGCATTTTCTACCTATTATGAATCAGAGTATATGAGCGACACTGATGAGGGACAGTCCAGTTATGGTCAATGAGGGGTAATAAAATTGGTGGGAAACAACTCCAAAGTTATTATGAAGCAAATGTATACATGATTTACAAAGAACTTAACAGTCTTTGTCTGTTGGCACCGTAAAATGCAGCTTTTTGTACAGTTTTCATTGCAAAATTCTAGAAAGACAGCAATTTAGACGAAATTTGATATTGACTCATATACTGGTTATTGATGGTTAAATCTGTTCCACTATGCACACTTTACATGATATATATACTTTTTAGTAATCCTGTAGTTGTTTAATAATTTGTGATACAATTTCAACCCAATGCCTCTTTTTTCTTTGGGATGTTGTAAAAAAGAACACTGTACCATATTAAAGGAAAATGTTTGACATTTTTATGCCCCCGCATCAATGGGGGGTGGGGGCATATTGTTTTTGGTCTGTCAAAAAACTTTAACCTTGACCATAAAATGGAAGTCCATCCACCTACAGTTTCCAAACTTCACAGGTGCATGCACCTTGATGAGCTCTACCCGCCAGACCCATTTAGAGGTCACAGGGTCAAGGTCACCATGACCCAAAATAACATAATAACCTTGGCCACATTATGAACGAATTTCCATCCATAATTTCAAACTTCACAAGTGTATGCAACTTCATGAGCTCTACCTGTCAGGTGACCTTGACTATCAAATGACCTTGACCCCAAGGTCTAAGGCCCATCCCCATAGGGGCATGGCACTTGATATGCTTATAATTTTTTTTATGTTTTTAGCTCACCTGAGCACTTGTGCTCAGGGTGAGCTTTTGTGATCGCCTTTTGTCCGTCATCCTCTGTCAACAATTGTTTATGAACACTCTAGAGGCCACAGTTTTGGCCCAATCTTCATGAAACTAGGTCAGGATGTTTTTCTACATGATATCTTGGATGATTTCGAAATTGGGTCATGTGGGGTCAAAAACTAGGTCACTAGGTCAAATCTTAGAAAAAATTTGTGAACACTGTAGAGGACACAGTTTTTGCCCCATTTTCATAAAATTTGGCCAGGATATTTGTCTATATGATATCTCGGATGAGTTTGAAATTGGGTCATGTGGGGTCAAAAACTAGGTCACCAGGTCAAATCTTAGAAAATCCTTGTGAACTGTCTAGAGGCCACAGTTTTGGCCCAATCTTCATGAGAGTTGGTCAGGATGTTTGTCTACATGATATCTTGGGTGACTTCGAAAATGAGTCACATGGGGTCAAAAACTAGGTCACCAGATCAAATCTTAGAAAAATCTTGTGAACACTTTAGAGGCCTACATTTTTGTCCCAGTGTTCATTAAACTTGATATGAATGATGACTGCATGAATTCCCAGTTGAGTGCAAATTCAGGTAGGATCAAAATGTAGGTCATTTAGCCAAATGTTAGAAAAACACTTTAGATGCCAGATTTTTTGTCATTATGCCTAACACAGCCATCTTACTCAGGTGAGGGACACAGGGCCATCTTGGCCCTCTTGTTTTTTTATGTATTATTTTTTCACCCATGGCGTTTAGGGGGGAAAGCAGGCAGCGTCCTGTGAAGTATGACCCTTCTTCAAACTTGCTGACAATGTATATGGGCATAATATCTTGGCCAAGTTCCATTACCAGCTAAATGGCCAGGCACTCCAGGATTATGGCCATTGATTTGTTGAAATACATTAAATAGTGGTGTCCAGTGAACTGTCTGGACTCCTTTTCAAACAGTTTTAATAGCATTAATACATACCTGTTATAACCCAGATATCTGTCTATAAACTATTACTGGCTTCCAAAACAGAGTCCCGTAGAATAAACTTGTCCTATAGTTGCCTGGATACATGTCCCATGGCGCATGCTCACTCAATTCTGTTTTGGAAGCCATCTTGATCGATAGCGTCCTTCGTGGGTTTGCATTTTTCGATCTCATTTCCATCACTTTTACCAGTTATTCCAACCTTTCTTTGGTCTTTATAAGACTTTTATTTGTATGTATTTTTATTCGCCCTTGTTCGTTCATATTGTTATTTCCTATTATTTGATTTATCTCTTGTGCAGGTTGCACATGTGATCACACATGCTCCTTTTGCTCTGGGTAGAGCGGGGAGGTTTGGGATCGGGCCGCTCGTCGCTGATCCTATTCTTCCCGCAAGCATAAACGTCGTTCTTCCTCGTCGTGTAGCGAATTCTCTGGTTTTTCCAGAGATGCCTCGGCGAGTCCGTCACCACATGGGGTGCACGCCTCGCCGGGAAAGCCGGTTTCTCCCGGCATGGAGATCGGTGATGATGCTTCGCTTCAATCACCAGTCACCGACCACCGGTCATGACAGACCATAGCACCGGTCTCACTCACCGGGCACCGGTCACCGGGCAAAATTGACCGGTCACCGGGCAAAAATCACCGGGCGACGGTAATTTTTCACCTTTAGGGGTGCAATTACCGGTCACCGGGCACCCACCGGTCACCCGGCATACATCACCGGGTACCAGTCACCGGTCTCCATGTGTTGCTAAGGAGACCAACAGAAAACGGTGCCTGTCACAGAACCGAGAACCTGTAACCAAGGGCAACCCCCTTGGTTACAAGAAATCTAGGATGGGTAGGTCCCCCCAAACTAATAGGGGTGACAATTATGATGTTTTGCATACATCTGGTGAGGTTCCAACTGTTCCCCACCCATCTCCCTTTTGTCCCCCAGTCATGACCACATCTCAGTCTAGCCAGGCACCCATGTTCCCTGGCTGGCCTCAATTTATCCAACCAAACCAATCTCAGATGTTTTCTGGTTGGCCACAAAGTAATCAGTCAAGCCAAACTATCTGGCCCTTCATGCCCTTTTTCCCCTTTATTGGTATGAACCCTATGACTGGTGGTGGTCAGGTCACAGGGGTTAGAACCCCAGTACCCCCCACCCATACAGTGGGTAGTTGTGACATTGAGCATCAGGACTCCCAAAGCCATCAACCTGCGGAACCCCTCTCTCCCATTCAGGGAGAGGAAGAAATGGCTGATGCTGTTTCCCTTTTCGCCCCTGAGGATGATCCCCTATTACGGGATGGCTCTGTCTCTCAGCCTATGGGTTCCCCCTTGCCTCCTCCCTCGGTCATAGACTCAGCCCTATCTGAGGAGGAAGATGTGCCTGTTTTTTCATTTGATAGGGCTGCTCAGGAAGTTTTTAAGATCCTTCCTGAGTCTCTTTGTCCACCAGGCCACCCCCCCCCCTTGCCTTAGAGGAAGTGTGAAGTTTACCTGGTCCTTTTTAGACCAGGAACGGAGGCCCCCTACCTCCTCTCCTTCTATTCTTCCTTTTTCTCCTGCTGTTAGGGGTGCTATGGAGGAGCTTGAGTCTCTCTCTTCTCTGAAACCAGACGCAAATTGGGCTGTGTCATCTTCTTCTTTGCGGTCACTAGGCTTCAACCCAAGTGATTATAGGTTCTCATCCGTGGATTTTCCGATTAATCCCCCCTCTCTTGATGAGAACGCAAGCAGGCTCCGCCTTAAAGCACCCCAAACAGTTTTTGTTCCTCTCAAGACTTTAGAGAGATGGGAACATAGGGTCAGACAAGCAGTCGGCATTGCCTCTCATGCTGACACCTTTGTGGCAGCTATTTCCCTTCTCCTTCCTCCCTCAAGATCCTACTTGAAGCAATAGCCAAAACAACCAAACACCCTGTTTTGGTTGGCACGGCCACATCAACAGAAATGCTTCGGGCCCGCAGGGATTCTCTGTCGGATGTTCCGAACAAATTACTCCTTATCCTCTAAGGAGAAATTACGGAAAACCCCTCTAACAGCACCCAAGCTGTTTGGTGGGAAAATTTCCGAGGTGGCCGAGGCCTCAAAGGAGGAACAGCTACATGGTGCTGTGGCCTTTCAGCCTCGCACCCCAGCCCCGCCCCCACCCTCATTTAAATTCCAAGGAAATCTACTGCTCCCTCAGGAAAACAATCTTTTCAATCAAAGCCAAAAACATCCTGTCAGTGCTCTGCCCCACGCCCACCCAAGGGCTCCTCTAATTCGGGTTTGCGTAAGGGTTACAGACCCTCTACCTCGACTGTAACTTCTACTACACCTGCTTCTTCCTTCAGCTTGAAGAAGAAGCCCCAGCCCTAGGGGTGCGCCCTTTCTACTGCTCCAAATAGCTCTTCCGCATGCTCCAGTAGGGGGTCGACTAAGCCATTTTGTCGAAGAATGGGAAAACCTTACCACAGACAAATGGATCATTTCTATCATCAGTCAAGGATATCAGATTCCTTTCTCCCACCCACCCCCTCTAGCCAGGAACCCCATTCATTTGTCGGCCAATCAACCCGACCTAAAGGAAGCTATTTCCATATTAATCTCCAAAGGAGCAGTAGAAAGGGTTCAAAACCCGGAGTCACCGGGCTTCTACAGCCGTCTTTTTCTGGTTCCCAAGAAAGACAGCACTTGGAGACCAGTCAGAGACCTGTCTCATCTAAACACTTTCATCACAAAGGAACATTTCAAGATGGAAACTGCCTCTTCCATCCGTTCTACAGTCCACCCTTTGCATTGGGCTGTTTCCCTGGATTTTTCGGATGTATACTTTCACATCCCGATCCATCATACATCAAGTAAGTACCTCCGGTTTACGGATGGTATCACAATCTACCAATTCAAAGCGCCCCCCCCCCCTTTCGGCCTTTCCATAGCTCCATTGGTTTTTACCAAGCTCATGAGGGCTATAGCCGATAGGATTCACACTCACGGCCTCCGTCTACTTCAGTATTTCGACGATTGGTTACTTCATCACACCAATCCTCTCTCCTTGATGCGGGATCTCGAAGAAGTAATGAACCTTTCAGTCAGTTTAGGTCTCATTCCAAATCTAGACAAATCCGACTTAGTCCCATCTCAGGATTTCACAGTCGTAGGGATGAATTTTGTTACTGCACACAATCTAGTTCGTGTTCCTATCACAAGAGCACAAAACATCATTTCTCAAGTCCATCTCCTACTTCAGAAAAGATTCCTAACTGCCAGGGAATTTCTTTCTCTTCTGGGAACCCTCAATGCTGCGGCGGACCTAATTCCCTTAGGTCATCTT
This sequence comes from Solen grandis, assembly GCA_021229015.1. NCBI lineage: Eukaryota > Metazoa > Mollusca > Bivalvia > Adapedonta > Solenidae > Solen > Solen grandis. Next base: position 13,923,135 of record CM037780.1, on the reverse strand, counting down.
CATATGCGCCCCCTTCAGTTCATACTTCCCTCACAATGGCGGCCCAAGTCCGACCCACTATCTCAGATTCTTCCAGTCTCAGACACCATAAAGCAACACCTTCAGTGGTGGATTCGCTCTCTCAGAGTGACAGAGGGAGTTCCCATTTCAAGTCCGGAACCAGAATTCTTCCTGTTCACGGATGCCAGTCGTCTAGGCTGGGGAGCACACCTGGAACCTCTTGGCCTCATGACTTCAGGACTTTGGTCCCCACAAGAACAGTCTCTTCACATAAACAATCTAGAAATGAGAGCTGTCTCCCTTGCACTTTGTCATTTTCATCTCAAAGTCAAGGGTCACTCTGTCCTGATTTCATCGGACAACACCACAGTAGTCTCTTACCTCAATCGCCAAGGAGGGACACATTCTCACTCACTGTGTCTCAAAACTTGGTCACTACTCAAGTGGTGTCACTCACAGGGGATATCCCTTCAGCTCAGGCATCTCCCCGGGAAACTGAATGTACTAGCAGACCTCCTGTCTCGAGACAGGAAAGTACTTCCAGCAGAGTGGCAACTAAACAAGTGTATAGTAGCCAGTCTTTTTCATATATTGGGGGAACCAATGGTGGATCTGTTTGCCACCAGGTTCAATGCTCAACTTTCTCTGTATGTGTCCCCTGTTCTGGACCACAGGGCCTGGGTAACAGATGCTCTGTCAATCAATTGGGATCATCTTCATGCATACGCTTTTCCCCCATTCACACTAATACCCCTAGTGTTAAAGAAAATTCAGGCCTCTCAGGCCAAAATCTTGCTAATAGCTCCCCTCTGGCCAGCGAGACTTGGTTCAACGATCTTCTAGATCTACTAGAACTTCATCCTATTCAGCTTCCCATCATTCCGAACCTTCTCACTCAAGGTCTGGCTCGCACCCTACATCAAAACCCCGGCATACTGCGTCTTCACGCATGGCCATTATCAGGGGTAGCATCAGAAATAAGAAGTTTTCTTCAAAAGTTGCCTCCCTCATCGCCAGGGCTAGGCGACCCTCTACATGGAAGGTCTATGAGGCTAAATGGAAACTCTTCTCTGATTGGTGTGTGCAAAGACAGATTGATCCAGTCCATGCACCTATCACAGAAATAGCCAATTTCCTTGTGTTTCTTTTTGAGCACAAGAAGTTTGCTGTCAGTTCAATCAAGGGTTACAGGGCTATGTTGTCTAATACCCTTAAGTTCCGTAGGTCTTCCTCTATAGACAATGACCCATATCTTTCGGAACTCATTAAGTCCTTCGAACTGTCTAGGCCACTTTCTCGTTCTCTTACGCCCAAATGGGATCTAGCTTGTGTTCTTTGATCTCTTACCAAGGAACCATATGAGCCATTAAGTTTCGCTTCTCTCACTCATGTCACATGGAAGACAGTGTTTCTCCTTGCCATGGCGTCTTCAAAGAGAAGAAGTGAGTTACACGCCTTTTCTGTTGAGGAAGGTTTTCTTCGCTTCAACAAATTAGATGACTCTGTGTCATTACATTACCAGATGGATTTTCTTCCCAAAAACCAACTCCCCTCGGTTTGCCCACCACCAGTGGTCATACCAAGTTTAGCAAAGTCATGTGGTTCTACTGATCCAGATAGACTACTTTGCCCAATTTGTTCCCTAAAATTCTATTTGAAGAAAGTTTTTTCCATTAGAGGAAACAGGAATAGGTTATTTATCCCTGTTAAAGGGGGGGGGGAGACATATCGGCAGCATCTATTTCCAGATGGGTTGCCTCTACCATCAAATTGGCATACTCCGATCTATCGGATACTGATTTATCTTCCATAAAGATTCGCCCCCATGAACTCAGGGCACTCTCAACTTGGGCTTTTCTTAACAAAGCACCACTTGATGATGTTCTCAAGGCCGCATACTGGAAGTCGCCTTCCACCTTTTCCTCATTCTATCTGAGGTCGTTCTCCACTCAGGCGGAAAACCTTCATGCTCTGGGACCCCTAGTGGCCTCAACAGAGAGTTGTGTAAGGTCAGTCCTTGGCTCTTATTCATGGCGTGTTCTTGGCTCTGTAGTTTTAGATTGTTACTATAAGTCCAAGCTATTACCCCTGTTCTGGGTTATACCTTAGTATTTTTCTCACTATGGCTGCTCTCAGGGCAATGCAGTGTTATACAGTTGTACATAGTAAAGAACAGTGCAGTGTGGTCTAGGTTATACCTTAGTCCTTTCTCACTATGGCTACTCTCAGGGCAATGCAGTGTTATGCAGTTATTCATAGTAAAGTTGTTTAAGAAATAATCTGTCTCTACCGGTGCGTTGTTGTTTATTATTCGAACCTGAACGACAAACCTGTGTGTAAATAAACAACAACGCACCGGTAGAGACAGATTATTTCGATTCTAACACATTTTTCCATAATATTTTTCGGATTCATTTATTAAGCGTAGCAACATTAAACCGAACAACTTCCCTCTAGTTTGCCGATCGTTTTACCTCCCCCGTATAATGTAGCTTAGAAAAAAATAAAAAAGTAACAAAAATGGCACACTTTTTTAAATTAAATATTTTATTTGTAACGATATTTTTTGGTCTCTTCAAATTAATTTTTAACCAATGAACAAATCGATGTTCAAAATGTAACAGCTAGAAAAACTATAAATTTGTATTACACACACTTTGATGACGTCAATATTAAAGCAAAAGTGTTAACACAAATTCCAAAGAGGAACGGTTCAACACATGTGTTTATTTCACTTGTTGTATATGTTTACACTGATTGTGCCACCTGTGATATTGCCAGCAAACATTGTGAATGATCTTGCATCTCTTGAATTGGATGTGTTCATTGTGATGTCAACTGGATTGAAATTCGGGCTTGCTGGAGACACATGTGTAATGTCACGCGAAATGTCACGGTGACCGGAATGTGCTACAGGAGAATTTGA
>CM037780.1:13886283-13920109 GCA_021229015.1 Solen grandis | reverse complement strand
ATAATACAGAATTACTTGAATCATATATTTCTTATAAATCACAATTTGAAGCAAAAATACTGATTTACAATTATTCCTGAAAAAGATCAAACTTCAGACTGCCGTAAAATGACCAAATCAAGTCCGATCTTCAAAATCTAAACATCATTAGAAAGAACTTTTCTAAAACTAAATCTTTTGTTCATATATTGTTTATGAATTGTTTTTTAATTTTGAGCTATTTCAAGCCGAATTGATATACAATAATCCTAATATGACCTTGACCTTTACAATACATTTTTACTTTTTATATTATGTGACACTTAAGAACATAGTTTTACATTAAATGTGAAAATTTCATAGAAATTGAACTAAAAATAAAGTCAGGAGCTGCAAAAAATCTTAACAGTCATGCTTTGAAAATGTTGATTTTCGAAAATATTGGTTAAGTTTGACCGCGTACTGTGAACAAACCATGCATCTCCCGAATTCGCCACCCCATATATTTTGTGCGTATATGTCTTGCGAATCATATGCAACAAACAAAATTCTTTTATCTCAACTCCAATAAAAATGGGCACTTTTTTTGTAGACCTACCCTCATTTTCACTGTTTTTTGCGAGGTTCGAACGTTCAACCTTCCGTAGTCAAAAAGTTTTATATACGCAGATTTTTGTAACCTATCATATTTGATTAGGTTTTTGACAAGGAACACAATGCAAAAAACCACATCTGAATCGGACCTCAAATAACAGAGTTATTAGCATTTGTAAAAAAAATTCAAAGCGCCCCCTAGCGGCAAAAATAAGACAAAAATGAAAATTTTCTCAACGTTAGGATCAAGTTCACATAAATATAAGGAACTGGTAAAAATTTCATAATTGTGGCTTTTTTCTATCATGGTGATATGCCGTTAGAACCGCAAGCGGTATCTTGGTTTTCGCTTTTAACCTAATCAACTTGAACACTTTATTTCAACTCAGCCACAATTTTTAATATGAAACAGAACGCAAAGGTTTTTTGAAGACCTACTCTCATTTGCACAGTTTTTTTTTTTTTTTTTTTTTTTGGAATGTTAGAACATTCAAACTCCTCTAGCGCAAATATTTCCCCATACCCTATCATCACATCACATCACATTCTGTGGTGCTGTCAACAAGGAACAAAATGCTGAAAACCGCATTTCAATTAGACTTTAACGTTTTGAGTTATAGGCAAAAGAGTGATTTTAAGCAAAGCGCCCTCTAGCGGCAAAATGAGAAAAAAAAATGATAAAAATTTTACAATTAGGTACCTAGAAATGCAGCAAATAGTTCAAACAAGTATATAAGTCGCACTAATCGAACATTCTTTTTCTTATATATCACAATTTTAAGCATAAAAACTGAATAACCATTATTCCAAAAAAGGATCAAACTTTGGATTGCCGTAAAATGAAAAGATCAAGTCCGATCTTCAAAAACTAAACATTATACGAAAGAACTATTTAGAACTAAAACTTTTGTTCATATACTCTCAATGAAATATTTTTAGATTTGGAGCACTTTGGGGCCGAATAAAAACACAAATATCGTAATATGACCTTGACCTTTCAATGTTTTTTAACTTTTTAATTGTGAGGCCCTTTCAAACATAACAATACATAACTTGTGAAAATTTCATGAAGAATGAACAGAAAATAAAGTCAGGAGCGACAAAAAAACATGTTTTTGAAATTTTAATTTTTCCTAAAATTTAGTGAAGTTTGACCTTTTTCTAGAGGACAAACCATGCATTTCTTAAATTCGCCACCCCATATATTTTGTGCGTATATGTCTTGCAAATCATTTGCAGCAAACAGAATTCTTCTATCTGATTTCTAACAAAAATGGATAGGTTTTTCGTAGACCTACCCTCATTTGCATTTTTTTTACGAGATTCGAACTTTCAACCTTCCGTTATTAGCTCAAAAAGTTTCAGCCACTCATACCTAGAAACTATCATATTTTATTAGGCTATCAACAAGGAACATAATTCAATTAACCGCATTTGGATCAGGCTTCAACTTTTTGAGTTATAAGCAAAAGAATGATTTCAAGAAAAGCGCCCCTAGCGGCAAAATGAGATAGAAAATTGATTAAAATTTTACTGTTTGGTACCTAGCAAAGCAGCAAAAAGTTCAATCAAGTATACTAGTCGCACAAGTCAAACTTTTTATTCTTGTGTATCAGAATTTGAAGCATAAAACCTGATTTACAATTATTCCAAAAAAAGATCAAACTTTGGACTGCCGTATAATGACCAAATCAAGTCCGATCTTCAAAAACTAAAATCACTGGAAAGAGCTCTTTAAGAACTAAAACTTTTGTTCATATACTCTCAATTAAATATTTTTAGTTTTGGAACTATTTGTGGCCGAATAAAAACACAATAATCGTAATATGACCTTGACCTTTTCAATTTTTTTAATTTTTTTTTATTGTGAGGCCCTTTCAATCATAACAATACATATCGTGTGAAACTTTCATGAAGAATGAACAGAAAATAAAGTCAGGAGCGACAAAAACATGTTTTTGAAATTTTAATTTTTCCTAAAATTTAGTGAAGTTTGACCGTTTCTAGAGGACAAACCACACATTTCCTAAATTCGCCACCCCATATATTTTGTGCGTATATGTCTTGCAAATCGTATGCAGCAAACAGAATTCTTCTATCTGATCTCTAACAAAAGTGGGAAGGTTTTTCGTAGACCTACCCTCATTATTTCACTTTTTCCAAGGTTCGAACATTCAACCTCTCCTAGAACAATTTTTTTCCCGTACTCGATGATGAGATTTCCATCATATTTGATTGGGCTGTCAACAAGGAACATTATGTAAAAAAACGCATCTAAATCAGGTTTCAAATTTTTGAGTTATTAGCAAAACAGTGATTACATGCATTGCGCCCCCTAGTGGCTAAATCAGAAACAAAAGTGAAAAGTTTGACCAATTAGGCACATGTTCAGATAAAGATGACTCCATGCCCAAAATTTCATAGCTGTAGCTTTTTTCATCTGGCCGCTAGGCTGGACACAAAAATAGGTGGAATTGGAAAAATAATAAAAATAAAAAATAAAAAAAATCAACAGAAGAAGAACATGGTTTTCGCCCCGCAGAGGCGAAAACCTAAAAATAAAACAGAAGAAGAACAATAGGTTTTCGCACTGCGATGCGAAAACCTAACTAGAACCGCAAAGCGGCATCTTGGTTTTCGCTTTTAACTTGACTAGTAAGAGTACTGGTTTCAACTGCAGACATAATTGATTGATATTAACTTTATTCGAATATTTTGTTAATTGATTAAATTAAGTCCGATCTTCAAAAACTAAACATCATTAGAACGATCTCTTCACGAACTAGAACTTTTGTTCATATACTTTCTATAAAATATTTCTAGATTTGAAGCTATTTTGTGCCGATAAAAATAATCGGTATTATGACCTTGACCTTTGTATATTTTCATCGTTTTTACTATGAGTTTATTTGTATTATTTAAATGCATAAACAGTGAAAAAATGATGAAGATTGAACAAAAAATAAAGTCAGGAGCTGCAAACTTTGGACTAAGGTCATTTGATCAAATGAAGTCAGATCTTCAAAAACTAAACACCAATGGAAAGATCTCTTCACAGACTAAAACTTTTGTTCATATACTTTCTATAAAATATTTTTAGATTTGGAGCTATTTTATGCCGATAAAAATAATAATAATTGGTATATGACCTTGACCTTTGCATATTATACTTGTTTTTTTTTCTAGGATTTTATTTGTTTGATAAAAATGCATAAACAGTGAAATAATGATGAAGATTGAACAAAAAATAAAGTCAGGAGCAGCAAAAAAGAGGAAACATATGGATATACAATTGTTTGATAAGAGGATCAAACTTTGGACTGTGGTCATTTGATCAAATGAAGTCCGATCTTCAAAAACTAAACATTTATGGAAAGATCTCCTCACAACCTCAAACTTTTGTTCATATACTTTCTATAAAATATTTTTAGATTTGGAGCTATTTTATGCCGATATAAATAATAATAATTGGTATATGACCTTGACCTTTGCATATTATGGGTGATTTTTTTCTATGATTTTATTTGATTGATTAAAATGCATTTACAGTGAAAAAATGATGAAGATTGAACAAAAAATAAAGTCAGGAGCTGCAAATAACCTTAAAAGTCATGCTTTTAAAATGTTGATTTTTCGAAAATATTGGTTATGTTTGACCGCGTACTGTGGACAAACCATGCATTTCTCAAAATCGCCACCCCATATATTTTGTGCGTATATGCCTTGCAAATCATATGCAACAAACAAAATTCTTCTATCTCATCTCTGAATAAAATGGGCACGTTTTTGGTAGACCTACCCTTATTTCACAGTTTTTTTTCGAGATTCGAACTTTCAACTTCCTGTAGCACGAAAGTTTTATATACGCAAATTTTTGGAACCTATCATATTTTATTGGGCTATTTACAAGGAATATTGTGCAAAAACCGCATTTGAATCGGACCTCAAATAATGGAGATATTGCTTATTAAACATTTTCATATAAAACGCCCCCTGGCGGGAAAATCAAAGGAAAAATGAAAATTATCTCGACGTTAGGATCATCTTCAAGTATGTGGTTATTACTGATAAAAGTTTCATAGATGTGGCTTTTCTCACCTCGGAGCTATGCCGTTCACAAAAAAGGGTTAGAAAAAAAAAAAAAAAAAAAAAAAAAAAAAGAAACAGAACGAGAACAAAGGGTTTTCGCACTGCGATGCGAAAACCCAAAAAAACAAATCAACAGAAGAAGAACAATAGGTTTTCGTCCAGCAGAGGCGAAAACCTAAAAAAAAACAAATCAAGAATTCGCCCTGAAAAAATTTTTTTTTGGAAAATAATAAGTCGTTCCCGCGAGATAATTATCTCGTTCCCTCGACTTATTATATCGTTCCCTCGAGATAATAAATCATTCCTTCGAGATAATTAAATCGTTCCCTTGACTTATTATCTCGTTCCCTCGACTTATTATCTCGTTCTTTTGAATAATCGTTCCCTCGAATTTCCCTCGACTTATTATCTCGTTCCCGACTTTTCCCAAAAAAAGACATGTCACATCTATGCCACCATAAAACAGATATATGACCTTACTTTACATCAGTTTAAATAAAGACATCAGGCAAGAATCTTAACTAGCATTAACACAAAACAGAAACGCAGTACCAAAGCACATGCATTACATTTCGTGTTATTGTATGAAATTACAAAAAAAAAATGGCATGAAATCGGGTATTTTATTTCAAAAACGGGTTTGTTATGTAAAATTGTACAAGTGCTAGATGAGTTTGACCGAATCAGATAAACACATAAAATCCCATTTTACCTACACAAGCATTAATGGAAAGATGAAAAACATATAGGTAAAAGAAAATTGCGATTGGCTAGAACGAATCTGAAATGAGTTTTAATTTTGAGAAGAAATCTATGGACAGAAAACACTTGATTTCTTAGGGCTATTAATACCACCCTCCACGGGTTTGGCCCAATAATAAAAAAAAAAGTAAAATGTACAAAATGTATAGGTAGGAATGGGCGATAACTCTTGAGGAACTTTAGAGGGACATGGCCCTACGGAAGCGTATTAGTGCCACATTGACACTTATTATTTTTTTATTTTTGACACTTTAATCTGTAAAATTTACAGATTAATCTGTAAAACTTACAGTTTAAACTGTAAAATTCACTTTTTTCTGTAAATTTTACACTTTAATCTGTAAAATTCACACTTTTTTCTGTAAAATTCACACTTTTTTTCTGTAAAATTTACACATTAATCTGTAAAATTCACACTTTTTTTCTGTAAATTTTACAGTTTAAACTGTAAATTTTACACTTTAATCTGTAAAATTCACACTTTTTTTCTGTAAAATTCACACTTTTTTTCTGTAAAATTTATACATTAATCTGTAAATTTTACAGATTAAACTGTAAAATTCACACTTTTTTCTCTAAATATTACAGTTTAATCTGTAAATTTTACACATTAATCTAACTGTTTAAATAATGGCTGTGTCTATCGGCACGACGGTCGTGCGGATAAGCAGCCTTATCAGCATGACCGTTGTGCCGAAAAGGTTGTTATTGATACGACAGAAAAAATAGCAATAACACAACTGGAGCTTTCTTTATTTCTTTCTTAATTTCTGTGATAAAAGACCGTTTGCTCAGTTCTACCATTGGTGATGTTTTATGACAAGGGCATCCTCAAAATAACTTTTTTACTGTTATCTTAAGTGGGTACCGTTGCATACAATATATACCTACAACATATACCTACATTATACTACAAATATACCTACAATAATATAAATATACCTACAATATATACCTACAATATATAACTACACCATATACCTACAATATATACATACAATACTATACCTATATATACCCACATATATCTATAACATATACCTACAATATATGCCTACAACACATACCTACAATATATACATTCAATATATACCTACAACATATACCTACAAAATATATCTATAACATATACCTACAATATATACCTACAGCATATACCCTTAATATTTAACTATAGCATAAGCCTATAATATATACCTTCAATATATACCTACAATATATACCTACAACATATATATATAATATATACAGAAAGAAAGAAAGAAACAAGTTTTACAGGGAAAAAAGTGTGAATTAAAAAAAATAAGAATAATTACAGTTTAAACTGTAAATTTTACAGATTAAAATGTCAAAAATAAAAAAATAATAAGTGTCAATGTGGCACTAATACGCTTCCGTATGGCCCTTATGATATTGCAATATTTTATAAAACTAGACACGGTGTGACGGGACGGACATTTCACGTGATCTGGAATGAGATTCTTACATGATCCAAAACTTACTTTGTGACAAGGGGAATAATAACTTACAGATAGCAACCACAGCCACAACTTTGATGGGAGGGATAGGTGCGCCACAGTAGTCAAAGAGTGTCGTCAGATAGGAGGCGAACGTCATGCAGATGATGGCGACAGCTGATGGCTGGAGTGGACCATGAAGTAAAATGTGATCATGTACATTTACCTGACATGACTTGGTATTCTTTCGGTTGATTTCAACATGTTTATGTACTCGTAACTATGGGCATTTCTTCGATTTATTATATCATGTAGTAGGATTTGACTCGTTACTTGTTTGATATTGCCAGGGCTGTGAATACCTAGATTAATGTAACTCCGTGATTTTGCTCTAAAATTTGATATTTGACCCGACCTTTATTACACTATTCTGTTTTATTATTTTGTTAAGCGTCCGCGTGCGCCTAGGTTTTAAGGTCCGGAAGTCGAAAACAACAACAACAACAACAACAACAACAACAAACATTTTCATAAGATAAAGGGGGGGTTGTAAAGCCAATGTTAAATTTCTATATTTTATAATTGGCATGAGTATACTTTAGGCAGTCATACATTTATATGACCATTTCTGTTGTTTCAACAATCATAAAGATTCATTTTCTTTTATCAAAGTCCGTTTATTTGTTTATTCCTAAATGCGTTTGTGTGTTTTTTCGAGTAGGTGAGCTAGATTTTGTAAAATGAGATTGACGTTTAACAAAATCATAAAACAGAATGGCCTTATCATACATTACACAACTGAATATATGTTCTGTTTATTACAGTGATGAATGCTGTATTTTTATCTTCGGGTATCTGCTTTATCCTAGAAGCAGAAATTAAAAATTAATTATGTAAACAAAATAAGTTTCCAATTTTTGTTGTTTTTGTTGAATGAGGGAAGAAAGACAGTAAAATCACAATAATAAGACCACCATTGGGACTGCTGTCAACTGGTCTTAATAATAAGGTGGTCTGATAATCAATTTTCAATGAACAGAAAATAAAGGAAAGAAAAGGTACATGAAAATGGTGGTCTTAATAGTGAAGTGGTCTTATACTGAGGTAGTCTCACAGAGTGAAAATAATCATACTATTGAGGCAGTATGAAGTGAGAAGACGGGCGAGCACCATACACCTACCTGTAGAACGATTGTTCTGGTCCAAGCGAACATGTAGGCAATGATGTCAAACATACTCTCTTTGAAGTATGGCCACTCGCCGCCAGACTTTGGGATCATGGTCCCCAGCTCTGCGTAGGACAGGGAACCTGCGTAGAAATTATTGGAATATCAAACTTTATTATCTTTGTTGAACAGAACAGAACAACTCCTTTATTTTCACCCAGGTATTACAAATGCATACAACATGGGGATATACAATAATAATTCATCATATATGGTGATATTTCCGGTCAAGAAGAAGGAATTTAATTTGGCCTTAATAGAATGCAAAATAGAAAGAGAGGGAAAATAATTAATAAATCAAATGACATTCTGGGGGTGTTCGTGTGTGAAAGTGAGTGAGTGCTTGTTTGATTCGTGTTCTTATGTGTGGAGGGAATTTCAAATGTCACATTTCCATCGAACAACAAAAATTACAAATACACAAATTTAGACTTATATAGGTTTAGCCAACATAATCAACAATAATTTATACACATCTGTTTTGATAGAAGTAAATTAAGAGAGAGAGAGAGGGGGAGAGAGAAAGGGAGAGAGATCAAATAAGGCATATTTTGTATCAAAATCATCAAAAATGCAATACATGTTTCATGCTGTGTAGAAAATATGCTTCAACAACTTCATAATTTCGAAATATTTAACATAAATGTATGTAACAAGTCAAGCATGTAAACGACAATGTTCGGGCAAAGGACAAAAGTAAATGCAACATGAAGACGATTGATTTGATTTCTTTTTCAAACAGTATAAATCCATAAAACTATTCATAATGAAGTTTTAAGATGTCAGCTATACGTTTAGTTTTTATTCACAAACTTAAAATGACTAGCAGTGCGCTTTTATTCAGGCCAAATGTACTCTCTGTCCACATATTTTACACCTTAAAGCAGACCGTTCCCCCCCAAAAAATCTACTCTCCCTCAATAATGTTGGCAAAGTCTTTGTTTCTTGAAAAATATACGGAAACCGCTAATTTCGCAAACGCGAAATCGGTTGAATATAGAATACGGAATCCTCGAAGCTTTAGTGATTGTGGTACCAATACATTCCGCAACATGGCGTGTTCATCAGTTCAGGAGTTTTCGCAAGTTTAGCCTATGGAGTTTGCGCATGCGCAAAGACTGACTGTGATCAGCCGAGTAATTGCACATGAATATAGAAAATCTAAATAAAGGTTTTATAATTCTAAATATAGTTTCAATATTATCTGTGACAATATTGCCTGTGATGGGGAAACACCTCATTCTTTTTTTTGCAATAATGGATGGTTGCATCGGATGACCATGCGTCTGTAGATGGGAATTGATAGACGTAATACACACATATAGCTAAAAATCAAATTTTTAGTGAAAGACCATTTGTGAACTTGTTCTAAAACGCAAACTAGTTAATCATATGTATATATTTTTTTAATTTTCGACAAAAATTAAAAGAAATTCCCGTACCTTGTCGTAACGAAATCACTCACCATGCACCGTACACAATGAAAACAAAATAAATTTGATGTTTAGCTAAAATACCGTTTACGCATGCAATTTAGCAGAAAGGACATATCCGAGACATGGCGTAGTTACTGTGGAATACTAAACTCAGCAAATGACACCCGCATAATTTGGCCATGATGCAGTTAAACTCTTCTATTTTTCATTTGTGCGAAAAAAAGCACTGACTGTTAAATGTCATATTATTTTCTGGGCATTATTAGATTTGTAACTTTGAATAAAAATGCACTAAACCTGTATGACATATAATTGCACGGCGGATCACCGCCGGGCATATTGTATTTGCTTCGTAGATTGTCAATGGACACGAAAACGAGGCTGTTTCGCCTCTTTTATTGTTCCTTCCCATGGGAAGGAACATCTATAGTCATACATTTCAACTTGACAGTTTCAGATTCGCTTCCTGCGGAGATGTTATCCCGCTTAGTATCTGATTTGCCTCATGATACCTACGATGAGACGGGATCCAATCGGAAGTGACGTGATAGCAGAAACCGCCATTTATCCGCCATATTTCACGTGATGTCCGCCATTTTATCTAGTCAGTCTAGCAGGTGCGCGTAGGTTTAAATTACGGCTTCGTGTTGTCCCGTTTAAGAAAATACGATGTCAGCCTAAATTAAACTTAGCCCTATTTAAGTCCTTGAATTTCTTGCTTCATTTCCTGTGCTACCATGATTTAAAGAAAAAAGAAGAACTTAAGAAAGGTTTGACTTGGAGAGAAATGTTCAACCACCAATACAGTTTGTCCTTTTCGTACTCTAAGGTTATCCCTTCCATATGCAAATGCTGAAAAACAGCTTTCACTTCATACTTCATAGCTTAGAAATGCCCTGGAAGGAACTTTTGGTAGGCTAAAACTTGTAATAATAAATACTTTTTTCATGAATTTGTACAATTTTAAGTTAAAATTGTATGTAGTTCGTATTTTTTTCACTTTGGATCATGTTTATTGTAAGTATAATAAAACACATTAGTTTTGAAAAGAGTTTTAATTTCGAAATTTTGTAGTGGTTATACTTCTTAGAGATTATTTATGTTACGTAAAATGTTTTAGATAGGAAGGTATGATAATACATTACTCTGGGTTTTTTTTAATTCTTTTATGAATTCTAGCCAAAAAAGTATTTATTGATACCTTGCTTAAATGAAAGCGTAACAAAATCAGTATTAATATATTTGATTGGAAAATAATCGATGGCACTTTGGCATCGAGATTACTTATATCCGTGGTAGAAGGTCGAAAGATCTGCGACTGTCGTTTCCACAAATCTTAAATAAATCTAAGAATTGCATTTAAAACAAAAACGCCTACAAGGTAAGTTGATATCTCTTATGATATATAAACTAATAATGAAAATAAATTTAAGGTACATCACTCTTGTTATTTGCATTGAAATTGATTTTCGATGGAGGAAAAAATTGCGGGAAAAGAACGTCACTCGGCCACGTGATAATCGGATATGGAGGTGTAGTTATTTTAGATGGTATATGTGTACTTACGAGCTTTGGGGCATGGAATCCTGTTGATTTATTTTAAGAGAAATTGATTTTTATTCGGCCATAACTCTGAAATGTTCCTACTAGTGCTATTTCGCTTCCATGGATCGGAGTTTCTTATGGTCACGTGACTCTGTATATCGAGGGCCACGACTCTCACGGTAATACAGCTCATAAATAAACAAACAAATTATAAAAAACAACTAATCAAATCTAATTGTTTTCTAAAACTGTGCCTTCCATCTAATTTCTTTAAAATGACACATCTGTACAACAGACATCACTCGATAACAATTTAATTAGGTCACCAAATCACAGGGGTTTGGCACGAAAGGGGGGGGGGGGGTAAAATCACTATATATTATATATAGTGATTTTACCCCCCCCCCCCCCCCCCCTCCCCCCCTTTCGTGCCAAACCCCTGTGCACCAAATGTAATGCTGTGGCAATTTTGTAATCAGGGGAGGCTACTTAACTCGCGGTAGACCAATTTATATTGAAATAACTTAATAGGTTATCTAACTTATGTAGTGCCAATAAGTAACACTTATCAGTCAGAGACTTTTAAGTAGTCCAGTAACTTAACCAGTAGAACAATCACCCTTTAGGGGTCCCAGGCTGAAGTCTTGGTCTGGCTGCACATTTTTCTCTCTTAGTTATTTTGCACCAAACCAGTTATCATTATAGTATCTCCAATGTATATACTGCCTTTTTGTTTATCAGGATCACTATAAATTTGATCTCTGTTATTCTGCAACAAATTCCAAATTTGCAGGGAATATGTAACCGTTATCGGTGGGAGACTTTTGTAAGTGGTCTCAGGTTACAGTCCTGGTCTGGCTGCACATTTTTCACACCTTCTTGCATTGAATTTTTTTGTGTCCACTAAATATGTATATTAGGCCTTTGTTTTCATATTTAAACATATTGTGTGTCTTTCTTCATTTTAAGATTCACTTCAAGGCTTGGAACTTGTTTTTATTTATGCAATTAAATATATATACTTATGTAAACAAGTTCACATCTCAATAAAAGTTATGTAAAGAAAAACAATTTGTTTTCCTGTTAACCCTCATAAATTTTATTATCAGACAATTTTTTCTTTCTCGCCGTGCTTATTTCAATGTGCTGTCTCAGGCAGCACTTTTGTACTTGTATGCTTATTACTTTACTTGAGTTTACCGTCGCTTCGACAGTATTTCAGTCATATAGCGACGTCCAGCTAATTCAAGGTGGAGGAAGACCCTAAAATGCACGGAGGCATCCAGGTAGAACCACCGACCTACCGCATGCCAGCTGGATGACTTCCTTACATGAAAATCCGAGTGACCCTAACGGGATTCGAACCCACGCGGCGAGGGGCTGAGTGAGTGTTAAAGTCAGCGACTTTACCCTCTCGGCCACGGAGGACCCTGCTTATTACTTAAATATACAAATGTATTCGGAAAACAACACGGATACGCAGCGTGTTTTATACGCCCACATACTAAAGTCGTGGATCACTGAATAAAAACAAATTACAACTTTGAAGTAAATAGCTTAAGGTAAACGAAAAGCTTTACCTAAAACTTGTAATAAATATTGCTGGAATTTGAAGAAAAAAAAATCGTTTATACACACGTTTATCATATCACATGGTACTTACTAAGCTGATATTTCAAGTTCGGGATGAATGTTGAAATTTACTGCCAGATTTAAAGCAGAGATAGTATCAGTATTTAAAGTCCCAGTATCTTACAGTTGTTAGAGCTAAATCCGAATGCATCTACAAGGTATATATGCCAATGTGTGCATTTCATCCCCAAAAGACCTTGAGAAATGCCTAATTTACAGGAAAGATTCTATTAGAAAAAAAATACAAGTTGTGGCTGTCTCGTTCTATATTTAGATCAAAACAACGTCAGCATAAAATTATCATACATGGGGTGTTTCAGAAGTCCGTGGGTTTTCTTCATATCTCCTCTACTACGGTGTATCAAGATTTATTCAAGTTATAGCAAAAGTCCATGAACTTCTGAGAAACACCCCATGTAGCGCGAGACATCTGTGCTATTACTGAACGATGTGTTTCAGAACACACTCTGCCCATTTTTCTCACTACATTGCTCTGTCTTAACAACTAAGGATTATGGTGGATTTCCCGTATTCTCTCATTATATATTTCATTATAGGGGCTTCATAAAACATTAAGAGATTAATCAAGCATCATTTGAGGTTTTGCTATTTTAAAAAAAAAATTAAAACATATTTTTCCCTTGAAAATTCTAAGCTAAAACGCACTGGGGCTTTAAGCATATATAAATAAAATATTTCATGGCACAATGTTTGTCATCGAAATTAAAATCAAATACCGTTAATCCGTACCCCAAATTATCCAGATTGACGAGCCATTGCCTTAGTGATTGTTGAAGTATACGTGGTGTAATACGAAGTCTTGTTAATCCGTACAATGTTTTGTATGTTTTGATTAACGAGACATCGCCTCAGCAATGGAAGAAATATGAAAAGTTCAATAAAGCTCCGTTAATTCGTACCCAGAATTACTCAGATTTCAGCTATGACTTAAACATACATAGTTCAATAAAACCCCGTTAATCCGTACCCCAAAGTACTCAGATTTCAGCAATGATTTAAATATACACAGTTCAGTATGAAGCCCCGTTACTTTGGTTCCCATAGTGTCCGGATTAACGAGGGACTGACTGACATATACAATGCTTTATACTCACCCAACAGTGACAGGATCCCACTGGCACCCCATACTATTAGACTGAGGCCAACAGACCCGGTTCCGGACAAGACTCCCTTCGGGGAAATAAATATACCGGACCCTTAAAACAAGATCATTGTACCATTAAAGAAGAATAAATCGATTTTTTTTTTCGTGCATTTTAATTGCCATCTCGTTGTAATACGTTCTTACAATTCACAGTTCTTAAATAAACTGAAGCGAATCATCTGTAATACTCTGTTGGCTTTGAAGTTTTCGTTGAGAAGAAAATCGCATATCGAACCAGGAACCCTTACATTACTTTATCCTCAAGATTTTAAAAATTTGCGTCACCTCTACTAGATTAAAAACATTAACACCCATTTATAAACGTAGATTGAATGAATAAACAAATAAGGAAAACTATTAATATGCATGTGTCTGGAAGCAGAATACCAGCTAGGTAGTTCAGGTAATAAGCAAGAAGACTGGTCAGTGTCTAGGGGAATGCTACAAAACAAATCCTCCGATGTTTATGCAACATCCTTGGGGCAATCCTTATCCATGGGAGATCCGGTTACACACTCAGGTGAGCACTCTCCTTGTGACCAAGGAATCACAGATTCGAATCCCGGTTCTCTCACCCGATTACATTAAAATGTAACCAACTGAATCCTACTACCCGAGCTGGAATCGAACAAGAGACAGTGAGGTTGTAAGTCGGACACGTCGCCACAAAAGCTAGCTCATTGGCAAAAAAAAAAAGAATAAATGCAATGTTACACTATGATTAAATGTGGTCCTTTGCAAAATACTGTTCCCAAATTTTATAAATGTATGTTTAATTATTTTACTGCGTAGAAACCTAAATTTAAATCACAAGGTGTAAATAAACAAGCAGGAGTAACGACTGACATATGCAACAATGAATCATATGTGTTCGTCAAGCATGGGTAATTACACCCCAGCTTAAATCTAATTACTGCACGGCATGTTATGTTATGAATATGGTGCATGATTAATGGGAAAACTAGTACGATATGTGTCAGGTAAAAGAGACATCTTGTGTCAGGATATCGTGACATATGTGTCAGGATAACGTGATATTTGTGTCAGGATAATGTGACATGCCATGATGTCGCATTCAGACAGCATCGTATGTCTTATATAGAAAATGTCGCAAAATCTATAACTATCAAATTTGGCCAAGTGATTATGGCTATAACATGTTTGTAAATTTTGAAGTAAATGTTGCTTGAGAGAAATGATGGCAAAACTGTTTAAATTTCTGATATTGATATTGCATCATAAATGCAAAACGTTAGTGAAAATATTTCAGGTCCCATCACTCCTGCTCTAGTGGGTCAATATCAGACATGATAAGTTGACCGAGAATTTATGAACAGAGTCACATTGCTATTCATGGAGATCAGCTAATGTAAATATGTCAAACTTGGTTTTCTGATATTCAGAATAGAGACGTCACCCTAAATTTGTGGCCAATCAGAAGCTCTGAAAATTTCAGAAGAATACCTTTCTGTTTTCTATTGTGTCATGACAAAAAATTTTCGCGTTTAAAAACTACTAAGTCGGAATTAAATTTACATAATAAGAAGCCTGACTGGCTTCGGTATCTACTGTGGGTGGAAATGCCTTATTAATCGACTCTGTCCTTTACATAGATGCATCATGTTGATATCAGTCATATTCGAACATGTCTGAGAAAGTATTGCTAATAACACTGTGTATAAGTTTGAACAAGAATATTTAAAAAATTGAGTTGCTAGAGATTTAACAAAGTAAAATCTTGCATTTTTATCCAAGTGTACAGGTAAGCTTAAAAAGGCTAGCTATATGGAAATTAAGCTATCAAAGCTTGGGCAATTAATTTTCAGTCTTACATACTGGATCCTTATATTCAAGGTCTATATATCTACCTCTTTTAGATAAGATTTCTTTTACATAGTATTTTTCATACGTTTACTTAATTTTTTTTTATTTTAATCGTCTCTCATAATTCAGTTTGAATGGTTTTGTACATGTGTATGTATTTGTTTAATATGTTTGTATATATATATATGGATATATAAAAGTAAAAAGAAAATAAACATGTTTGTTTGTCTGCCCGTCTGATTTATATGCATACACAGAAAGTTTTGGAACAACAAAGCCCAAAGGATCCTTACCTATGATACTGCCGACAATAAAGGACGTGCCGCCAATTAGACCAACATTCCGTTTCATGTGAACATTTTCGGTCTTTTTCTCGGGACTTCCAGCATCCCCATTTACTCCTCGTTGTCGTAGCTCTGGAAAACAAAATAAAGGGAAAAAAAACATTTGTTTTTATGCCTTTGCGATACACCTGTAAAACCATTGATAGAAATTTGATTGATTAACGTAAAATTTAAAGGTCACGCCACATGAACGGCGCGATGAGAATAACTGAAATGTTTTCGCCAGGATGTAACATCAACCACAGGTATCCGGCCCGTAACCCAATTTGACTTATATACATCTGCTATAGAGACAAGGTAAACAACTCCCTCAATATACCGGCTTCGTTTCGTCGACGATACTTTCATTACACTTAAACGTACATCTTTTGACCTATGTCAATCGAAAGGTCGATTAATTTCGAACATTTTGGTATACTATTATACGACACCTTTTCGTTGATTTTTTACCAATGTTTCAAACTTGAAGAATTAACCGTCGCTAAAGTGGACAAAAAGGCCATCCATTGGGGTCATTCAATATTTATGGTACGTATAGACTATAATGTAATTGAGTCTGACCTTTCTGGATACAAATTACGTCAATATACTGATTAAAGGTTTGAAAAATTTAGCGACGTTTATGATATATCTGGATCGGGGTCAATCATTACTGCCTGAAATATACTCCTTACAACGAACGTTTTCATTGGCTGATTTCTGGTGCGGTCTGGTGATCAGCCAATGAAAACGTTGAAAGTGTAGATTTTATGAGAACGCCTGGCTCGCGATAAAAATCAACAAAAAGGTATCGTATGATAGTTAGTATACCAAATTGTTTGAAATTTATCGACCTTTCGATTGACATGGGTCTAATAGATGCACGTTGAAGTGTAATGAAATTTCGGCGACGTAACGAAGCCGGTATACTTTACCGATTGAGGGAGTTGTGTACCTTGTCTAGTTTAGTTTAAACATATTTTATTTCAAAACATTTGAAATGGGGTCGGGCTACAAGTTTTATCCAACTTAGTTCCGGCCCTACAATTTCCAATATAACAGTAATTGACGTGCATTATAACAAACAGGTGTGATATAAAAGTCATTTCAAGAACATATAATAAAGGTATATCAACTCGCATATGTTGATGAAAACACTAAGCCTTGTGAACACACTATGTATAAACTCCAGTTAACTGAGAGAGAGAGAGAGAGAGAGAGAGAGAGAGAGAGAAAGAGAGAGAGAGGGGGTGTAGTTTTGATTTTGACCCTAAACCTGACTGTCCCTGTATACCTTGTTTCTATAGTACATGTATATAGGTCAAATTTGATTACGAGCCGGATACCTGTGACATGAACGAAAAATCAGAAAGAAAATGGGTGCCACAAATGTACTCAACGTTCACCTGCTTACAATGTGCGTCTTTTAAGACGGAGAATAATTTAAACAAATTTGATTTAGACTCAGCCAAAAGATCTATTCCAGCCCGGCAAGCAGTTATGAAAATATTCACTAAATATATCTCTGCACATGTGTTTGTAAAAATGGGTATATCCCTTGCCGACCATGTTTTATACAGATCCGAATAATGTTAATGATATCAGCAAGGTTAATCTAAGCAACAGCTATCGCAAAATAATTTTGATTTTGCCTTTGTGGGTAGCTAATCGTATGCGATCTACTGTTTTTTATGTGCTTTTTACTTATTGTTGTTCTCTTATTCTTTTTCATAATATAGTATTACTTAAAACTAGCCACATTCACCTAAATATCATTCACATACAGATCCAGAGAGGTCATATCTCCACCTCCTCCTCCTATCAATTACTCTGTCAAACACAAGTATTGTTAACATTACCCAATATACTGTACATATTACCAAAATGCTAACAGTTTGATAAATACATGTGTATCCAATAAACTTTGAACACGTGTCAGCCAACTTGACAAGGGGGTGGGGTTCACTTTAAGACCTTTAAGACGTGTGACCCATGGTTGATCCTCTAACACACATTTCTTTTAGTCTTCCATATTCAATATAGGGTGATGTGCCAGGCTGACTTGATTGCATATCTTGATGTAGCATTACACGTGTTACATATCTTGATGTAGTATTGAACGTGTTACACGTCTTGATGTAGTATTAAAATATTACAATCTGTTAAAGCGATTCACCTTCCACTTCATAACAGTTTTAATCCGATCCAGTGAATTATGAAAGTAAATCACATTTATAAATGATGCCGCCTACACGCGTGTATTTAATGCTGTATAAAGTAATTCACCTGTATCCTCGTGTATTCATTCTAAAAAGTTTATATTAAAGATCAACTACCTTTTTCCTTTTACAATACAAATACGTGATACAATCTTACTTAAATACATACATGTACTTTCTTATTTACTTTCTAACACACCTTTCTGATTTACTCGCTCTATCACTCTCTAACTTACTTAATTTCTTGTATACATGTTCATTAATTACATGTCTTACATTCTTACCTCATATAATTTATTTTATTTACTTACATACTCATTTATTTACTCAATTACTTAGGTACATATATCATATACACTAAAAACATTAACGCATTAATTACTCGTTATCAACGAAAAAACAAAGGGAACATTATATTTGGAACACCTCTCGCAGCCGAAATATTATTCAAATCCTCCCCCCCCCCCCCCCAAATGACATAATATACATGTACAGGAAAGAAAATAAATTCTATATATGTTTTTCTATGTATAAGATGGACTTAAAAATGCCAACCAAAATATCGTAGTACTGAAAATACTGACATTTTATAAAGACAGTGTGTATGGAAAGAAACACTGTTCGATGATGAAAAAATAAATAAATAGCCTGGGTTTATTTCATCAATGTATCTAATTATTAGTAACGAAATAATTGCATTACATGGCCTACTGCAGGCGTGTTGCCGTTTCATTTCCTTTATCATTATATTGCAATACACGACAGTATGTTGGTATCTTTAGGCTTATACATCTACATCTATTATAAACAGTTTTTAACATTCACGTGTCAAGACACACTATCATATCCGGGTTTAAATGAAGTTTTTTTAATGTTAAGCTGGATAGAGAAAGACAAGTCGCGTCATCTGGACGGTACATCCTTGCACCTTTTAAGAAAAAAATGTATATTGTGTAGATATCCGATATTTGAAAACCAGGTCAGGAGCATGGAAACATTCACCCAGGTCATGCTTTAAAGAAGGTTAGTAAGGAAAGTTAGTGGGATTAGTGACACCAGCGGTGCGATCCTACTTGTCATTATAACAGGATGTATCCATATGTGATAGAGTACAGAAAAGTTGCAGTGATTTACACAGTCTTGAATCCCAGTAAGTAAAAAAAACAAGAGCTGTCAGAGGACAGCACGCTCGACTATTCAAAATGCTTGTTGGTAAATCAAATGAAATATAATTCAATTTTTGCCCTTCACATACCCTGTACATAATAACAGTCAAAAATGATATACCTTGATAGTCTGATACCCCTTAATATTTTTATGAAGTCTAAAATCAATCCCATGCCTAGTTACTGAGACTTAAGCACAATAACACTGTACATGCAAAACTTTAACCAAAAATCCAAGTTAGAGAATGGCCATAATTTGCATAAAATCCAGTCCAAAAGTTATCCTTCTTGGTTTTCTGATGCCCCTGAAGACACTCCTTTACTTTCTAGTCAATTCCACAAGCAATATCTGAGATATAAGCTGGATAGTTGCTTGAATGCAAAAATTTAACCATAATTCTAAGTTAAAAGGGGGCCATAATTTTCAATATATTCCATCAAGTGTTATCTTCCTTTATAGTATGATACCCCTAAATATATTAAAGATGTTTCAAATCAATCCCATGCCTGGACTCTGAGATATAAGCATGAAAGTACCTTGCATGCATAACTTTAACCAAAATTTCTAAGATAAAAAGGGGCCATAATTTGTAACATATTTCATCAAAGTTATCTACCATGAAAGTATGATACCCCTAAACATATTAAAGATGTTTCAAATCAATCCCATGCCTAGATACTGAGATATTAGCATGAAAGTACCTTGCATGCAAAACTTTAACCAAAATTTCTAAGTTAAAAAAGGGCCATAATTTGTAACATGTTCTATCAACAATTATCTACCATGGTTGTCTGATGCCTCTTAACATATTCATAAACTTTCAAGTCAATACCATGAATGGTTATTGAGATACAAACTGTATAGTAGCTTGCACGCAAAACTTTAACCAAATATTCTATTGCACGCAAAACTTTAACCAAAGTTTCTATTGCATGCAAAACTTTAACCAAACATTTTAAGTAAAAAAAGGGCCATAATTCATATCAAATTCAGACAAGAGTTATCTACCTTGGTTGTCTTATGCCCCTGAACATATTTATAAACTTTCAAGTCAATACTTGATTGGTTATTACGGTTATTGAGATATAAGGTTGACAGTAACTTGCATGCAAAACTTTAACCAAAAGCTGCAACGCCAACGCCAACGCCGACGTTAGGGCGACAACAATAGCTCTCATATTCTTCGAATAGTCGAGCTAAAAAAATTACAGATGCTTACCAGCACATGCAATCTATGTCCCAGCATTGGTGTGTTCTGATTTTTTTTTTTTTTTTTTTTTTTTTTATGTTGCTGACTGAACAATAAATGTCCCACACGCAAAATGCAAATAATAATGGTTGGATAAAAAGATGAATATGGGATAGCATATTAAACTGGTTAATTGGCAGTACTTAAATCTGTCGCAGTGACGGCTAAATCCAACATAACACTTCTTTCAAATAAAGAAGGAAAATAAGGAAACGTGAGGTTACTGTTAAACTCAAAAGTTTTCGTGGGGACAAATTACTGTAGATTTCGATGATGGTTTTACCCACGAAAATAAATCCTATTCAAACTGTTTATTTAACAAACACCACATTTTCTCTGAAATGCATTAATAGATAAATACGTGTATTCTCACGAAAATAAATTATTTTCTGACCAACGAAATGTCGTTTAAACCTTAAAAGATGTGATTAAAAAAATCGTCATAGCCTTGACCCTGGTGTTCAAAGTATTTGTGCAAATTGGCGTTTTAGGTACCTGTGTAACTTATTGAATATGGAGAAAGAACTCGGCGTGTGAGAGCATATATGCGATATGTTATTTATATCACAATTTTTTAGGAGACAGTAAGATATGCTGTAACCATACCCAGATCACATGCTTGTGGGCTTTGTTCCTGTCAATTTCGTATGATCCATATTGATGCAAAAAAGGCGCTGAAATATTTCTCAGCTTTGTCCTGGTTCAACTAAACAATGGATCGAGTATCATATATACCGGTATGACACAGTTTTAATTTTACTGCATGTTTTTCTTTATTCAACAATGGCGTTAGTCTGATCTGATGTTAGAGCTTAGAGTGTCGAATTTTTTAATTATAAAATCTGGACATCAGTTTACCAGTAATTTCGAAAATAACTCGCATTTTTTTCCCCGAATAACTTGCGGGGAATACATAGTTGATACTCTAAAACTTCATACATAGCCACCTCTACCATGATTATGAAGTTTTGACTTCGTGTATAGGAATTAAAATTGGGGGGGGGGGCATCATTTCATCATCAATTTACCATTATATTATACGAGAACCACTACCATGATTCTTTATTCTATCTCTCTCTCTCTCTCTCTCTCAGCTGTGGTCATTAATTCATCGTCATGTATCTTAATGATCCTTGACAATTGACCAGATAATTAAATCCTTTATTTAGATGATAACTATAATTGATGCGTACATATGCAAGTTCACTCGCAGCACTGCATCATTGTGACATGATGATGATGATGATGATGATGATGATGAAATATCAAATATCACATGCACACACTTAGGCTGATATGAATATATTATAAGGTTTACAGTCTCTAGTGTTGAGGTCAGAATCAATAGGAATGTATAGAAAAATGCATGTTTTCACCCTTTTAAATAGATATGCATTTTTAATAAGTCCAATTAACGTATAGAATCGGAAAACAAAATGAAAATACATGTATTACCAAGAACGTTTTACAGATGATTTGTGTGACTCGTAGTAACATATTGTGCTCAGACTTATTGTCATGATAGAATTGTTCAGACTTATTGTCAAAATGAAAATGTTCAGACTTATTGTCATATAATAATGAACGTGCTCAGACATAATGTCATAAACAATGAAAGTGCTTAGATTTATTATCATAATAGAAGTGCTCAGACTTGTTGTGAAAATGAATTATCATAATGACAACTGATTGTTCTATTGTTGTTGTTGTTGTTGTTGTTATATTGTTTGAGTGCACATTCCTCGAGTCCACAGAGTTGAGGGATTAAGTGAGAGCAAGCTAGACAACGGAGGGCTCATTTTAAAAAGTAGATTGTATTGCATATCATATATAAATGAAAAGAAACTGACATATGTTATAGCCTAATTTACCTAAAAAGTAACAGGGAGTTCGCGGGTTCATTCACGGTTTCATGACATACGAAAGTCGTAAAAATGTTTTACTCCAAGCTTGAGGCTCGGCAAGTTGTGTAGTTACAGGACTGGGTGGTCCTTTAACCCTTTCCCTCATAGAGGACACCATGAAAAGACCTGTGCGAACAGCATAAAACCAGATCAGCCTGCGAGTAACTCGCAGGCTGATCAGGTTTTATGCTGTTCGCTGCTCCTCAGTGGTCTGGAAATGAGGATTTTACAATTAAATTTGGTAAGGTTTCAGTTTGGCTTTCTGCAGATCAGGCTTTATGTGGAACCTAGTGAGTGCGTCAAAATGAGTTTATATGAGGGAAAGGGTTAGAGATCAAATACAATGCCTAACCCTTGAGACGACAATAACAGAGAGACTGTAAACCATATCAAGATATCTATAGTCTAAAAATGACTAAAATACCGTATTGGGAGGGGGGTGTTACAAATTACATGTACGACCCGTTATGAGGAAAGAATGATCTGAGATATTAATATTTTTTATATTTTTTTAAACCCCTTTTTTCATGTTGTTGTACATGAAGTCTTGAAGTCGAAAGAAATAAGATGTGTTTTTGTTGAAGATTTTCACCTTTTTAAAGCACCATAAATTAAGCAATACAAAAGTTATGCTTTTAGGAGCAGCAGCAACAGCAAGGAAGTGTTAGAGTTTAAAATTTCAATTTAATGGGAAAAAAATCTTATCTTCGAAGATTGATAGTTACCTTAGGCAGTACATTAGGCACCCACGCATACAATGCGTGTTTTGAATATGTTTATATACAGTCTGAACACAAAAGTATTTGAATGAGAATAAAGGTAGCTTGTTCCGCTCTGTAAACAGAATGGTACACCAGGAAGCCGTAATAATGTTTGAACAAAACTTTTTACAAACATATATATTCAGATAAATTTGTGTGAGACAGAATGGAAACTGATAAACCTTTAGCCGCCCCTGTTTCAAGTATGCATAGTAAATGAATGTTTTAGATTTTTAAACGATCATGATTATGATTTCTATACTGAACAAGTGTTGTGATTTCCTTAAAAGTATTTTCTTTAAATCAACCTAATGAATGCATTTAAGGATTGAATTGCACATGTTGAGGGATCATCACTGTGTGTACTACAAAAGGGTTTTTAACTTTGAGCAACCCTCGATATATCACCAAAATGTGCAATTCAGTCCTTAAATTTGCAAGTTCAACTGCATTCTGTAACGATGTTACATTTTATTCCCCTTATCGTTTAAATTTAAAGTACATGTAGATGAAAATCGTATTGCTTTATTGTTACTTAATTAGTTATGAACTACCATAATTAGAGTGTCAAATTATTGATATTTAAAGATATCTAAAATAAACTAATCAGCAAGAGATAATATGAATGATGTGTATTGAGGCCTTTGTATGTCGCACCAGGGATTGAACCCGAGGTCGGGGATCGAACCCACGATCTCCTGCTCCAGAGGTGAAAGCTCTAACCACTCGGCCAATGGGGGTGGTGGTTTGTGTATTTGCTTATCTTATATGTCACGCCGACAGCCTTTCAGTCATTTGACGGATGTTTTCTACATGGGACAAGTGACATGCTATCATGCCCTCACATTGTACTGCTGCTGGACAGACCAGTCCTGGTCCAGCCCTTATATACTGGTTCTACTGATTCCCAAACCCTAGAAATTAACATATATGCCAGTATCATTTTTAAAGACTTTGGTATGCTGCTGCCGAGAATCGAACCCACGATCTCCTGGTTAAGGACCGGATGCTCTTACTACTCGGTCTCCGAGACCAGTCCTTTCAACACTACACACGTTTATCATCATAAATAAACGGGGGAAAAGCCGTCTCAGTACTTCGTTAATAATACATCTATACTATACTGAATATATTCTATATTTGATAGTGCAGTAAGTTTGTCATTACGCTGGCCAATATATGAATACAAGCCTTTCAAGGATATGATGGTGTTTTCAAATATATGCAGAGACGTGAACTTTTTACAATCAATATGATACTAAGTGTAGCTTACCGCTCATTGTAATGAAAGTACCCTCTCCGCAAACGCTTTTAATGTACACATCCAAAAGTACGTCAAGTTTTTAAGCCAGTTTATCGTGTTTCTCCTTTACTGTCATTAATAAACGTCGTAGACATATATGCACACTACACTGTACTGTATCTGTATGGGTGAACAGGTCTTTTGAATGAGTAACTCCACTAAAAATCAACTACAATTTAAAGAAATCTCATATTCTAGGTATAGTTGAGTTTGTGCAGTGGACCTCATAATCTTTGAACATTTCACGGCGTGTGATGGCGGATGACGTTTACAAAATGCGCCTCTGGGCATGCGTTTAAAGTATATACACTGGGTCGAGGGTGACAAATCGTTAACAATACAATGCTAGAATGAGAGATAAGATGCTGATATCACAGGTTTTTTTTATCAAAGCGAAAAACTGTCTATAGTTTGTACCCAACATTGTCATTCCGTTTTTTGTAAACTGCAATTTAAGATCAACGTCCGGATGGCAGCACGAATGGATAGTTTACTGGTATAGAGCTGCTGCACTGAATGCGATACCATGCCGCAGAGGAGTGGCGTGATCTATCACACCTGGTAGCGTCATCCTGTCACTGCACGCCTCAGACCCGGAACTACCTGTACAGGGGATAGTTCCCTGACCCTAACTTTTATTTGAATAAAAATAGGTTTGACCATAATGACATGTGCTCCTTTGCTAACGTCGTGTTTGTGGGACAAAATCTAACTAATCTTTTGTTAAGATATGCTAATAGGTGGGTCATGGAACTATGCATTATGTGCCGAGCGCCAAGCACAAGGTAGATAAATCATATCGCGTTTTGAACCAACATCCTCCCGGTTGGGAATGGACTCTTTAACCACATGGAGGCAGGTGATAGATAGATAAATCAATGGTAGTAGTTGTCTGTCTGTCCATTTTTTCTGTTTATTTCTTTTTATTAATTCGCTCTTTCTTTGCTTAGCAACTTTCATTTGCTAGTGCATAACTCATATATTACAAGTAAGACATGGCTTGTGACAATGATTCTTGTTAAGGTAACAAGGTGGGACAACTTTTGTCTTTACAAAAGTGTTTGTAGGTTGAAACTTGATAAAATCACGAAACTCAATATCAACACGTACACCACACAATTCAACTGTACAGGACAAGATAAAAGAAATACAATTAAAACCATCCGATGTACTCTATTTACCCCGTATACAAAAGCCCCATAAACCCTTAACCCTATTTGTTCAGATTCTTTACCACCAGGAGAAATGTTAAGAGTAGAACTTCAACAAATTTAGAAAGCCCGAGGGACCTACTCAATTTAAAGTCGTAAAAGTGTAAAGTACTGGAGTATAAAACTACATTGTATATGTTTAGAGATTCAACCGGACACCAGTGGTTTGCGTGCCAAATTATACAGAAAGCTGAATCTGTGTAGGTCATAGCGGCCAATATCATTGTTAATATTACTGACCAGCGCTAAAAATTTATAACAATTGTGACAAAATTGTATTGAAAAAGACGAATGGTCACAAATCCCAACCATCTATAAGGAATATACACAATAAGCTGAAGGTTATCTTTATATTTTTGTGTACCAAGAATGATATTGGGTGGAAAAATTAATGCCAATTAGACACATAATTGAAACCAGTGCGTTGTGTATTATACGATTTTTTTTTTACTAATACATTAATACGTTCCCTTAGTCTAGTTATCGCGTGCGTACGCTGAAGTAATTTGTGTTTATGCAATACTTATCTTGTGCCAATGATGCAACGATTTCGCAAGCGTACACGATGATTGCGTGGGCACGCAATAAGTACTGCGAGCATACGTAATATAAGAAATATCTTCCTTTTATTTTTTTTCATGCCACCTATTATTTATACCTACAGAAGTAATTAAGTTGCACATAAATTTATAAAGGTCATTGTGATCACACATAGAAATAGAAGATCTCGTTACTGTGGCCTTTGTAACAATCGATTGATTTGCCGCTGATGTTTAATGATAACAAAACCAACCACGAAATGAATAAGAAGACAATTAAGAAAACAAGGTTAAGGAATGAAGATGACAAATGGATTAAAGATAACATGGTAAATAAACCATTTGCAGGATTTGCATATTTGACAAACATGCTAGGAAAATGTAATGTTAACGCACATTATTTAATAAATGGTTTTTATTATTATCTATATATTCATTTATTTTGTTAAACGTGTGGTGATATTTCTCATTTTTTTCAATTCTATTGGGTGGTCTGTTTTTATTTAAAACCAGAAATGTGTCAAACACCGGACACGGATGCCAGTGAACAGCATTGACTCTCTTCGTGCCCTCTGAATGATCCGCTCTCAATCTGCATGGTCCGCTTATCATGAATTTTTGCAATATCCTTTTCTTGGAGGAATTACTAGATTGCTTCCACTTCCAAATAATCAGCAATAATTAGCGACAGTTGTGAAAACTGTCCAAGAGGGCCAAGATGGCTCTGAAATCGACCACTTTCATTGTCCATTATAAAATAGTCATACTGAATACTTAATCCATACAGAAGTACAGCAAGATAATCTAAATTCCACACAAAAACTGTACCTGTGGTCTATATTTTGAATGTCATAGTCAAATAAAAGACTATAATTATACAATCAAGACACCCCTAGTGTGGGGCCCAATTTTGACCCCACGGCCATGATTTGAACAAACTTGGTAGAGGTCCACTAAGCCATGTTACATACCAAATACCTAATGTTGTATTTTTTGTGGTTGGTGTCGATTTGTTCAATTATAAATGGCACTCAAATAGGACGACAACCCAAATGTGATGCTATACCATTTAGTTTCACAAGAAGCAAGTGATCTTCAGTCCAACAGACTGGCTAAACTCAACAACAGAGCATGCGCATTAACCCTTTCCCTCATATCGACTCATTTTGACGCCCTCAATAGGTACCAAATAAAGCATGATCTGAAGAAAACCACAGTTAAACCTTACCAAATTTAACTGTAAAATCCTCATTTCCAGACCACTGAGGAGCAGCGAACAGCATAAAACCTGATCAGCCTGCGAGTTACCTGTTCGCATAGGTCTTTTCATGGTGTCCTCTATGAGGGAAAGGGTTAAAATAGTACATATAGTCTGTAAAACAGGGCTTTTGGTTTCTGATAAGAAAATTCTTTCTAGCTTATTCGTATTTAAGTTTATGTAAAGTCAAGTGATCCCCGGAGTGGGGCCAATTTTGACCTCAGGGCCATGATTTGAACAGACTAAATAGAAGTCCACTAGGCAATGTTACATGATATAAAATACATAAACTCCAGATCTTTTGGTTTCTTGCAAGATTTTTCTAGTTCTTCCTATATAAGCTCTAGGTCCTGCAGTTTCGTAGAATAGGATTTTCAAAAGTTTGCATTTTAAGATCTATTTAGCTCCTGTGACCGACTTTTTCAACCGACCCCGTCAATTTGAATAATTTTTGAAAGAGGGCCTCATAAGGACCAATCCTCTGAAGTTTGGTAAAACTCCAATTAGCTGTTTAAGGGATGTTTGAAGGAAATTGTTCACACCAGACGCACACACGGACAGCCACACTGGACACAGGGCCATCCTAATGGATCACCATGAACACGTTGTGCCCAGCTAAGCTAAACAAGAGGGCCAAGATGGCCCTTGGTCGCTCACCTGAGAAAGATGATTGCTTAAGAAATAAAGATGCTTGAGTGTAAAAGTGAAATCTGGCTTTTTTTTAATGGTGAAATGGGCATAACTCCTAAATTTACAAGTCAATATCAGTTATAATTGAACCCGATTGTGAATTTGGGAAATTTTAAAGTTTAAAAATTTTAAAAAAAAAAAAAAAATATTAAAGGGGCATAACTCCTGACCTAAATGACCCATCTCAGCCACAATTGAACTCAATCGAGACATTATGGTCATTAACAATGTCATAAAGTTTGAAGATGATTGCTAAAAAGATGAAGATGTTAGAGTGTAAACAAAGTGATTTGGCATTTTTTGAATATTAAAAGGGGCATAACTTTTGACCTAATTGACGGATCTCAGCATTAATCAAACTCAATCGAGACCTTATGGTCATAAACATTGTAAAAAAGTTTGAAGATGATTGCTCAAAAGATGAAGATGCTAGAGTGTAAACAAGGTGAAATATGGCATTTTTTGAATATTAAAAGGGGCATAACTCCTGACCTAATTGATGAATCTCAGCCATAATCGAACTCAATTGAGACCTTATGGTCATAAGCATTGCCATTAAGTTTGAAGAGGATTGCTCAAAATATGAAGATGCTAGAGTGTAAACAACTTGAAATATGGCATTTTTGAATATTAAAAGGGGCATAACTCCTGACCTAATGGTACGATATCAGCCATAATCGAACTTGACCGTGATTTTATGGTTATAAACATTGATATAAAGTTTGAAGATAATTCCTCATGAAATGAAGATGCTAGAGTGCAAACAATGTGAAATCTGGCTTTTTTAATTTTAAAAGGGGCATAACTCCTGACCTAATGTTCCGATATCAGCCATAATCGAACTTGGCCGAGATTTTATGGTTATAAACATTGTTTTAAAGTTTGAAGATAATTGCTCATAAAATGAAGATGCTAGAGTGCAAACGAACAAATTGTGGACGACGGACGGACGGACGGACGGACGGACATTCATCGATCCTAAAAGCTCATCCTGAGCACACGTGCTCAGGTGAGCTAAAAAGGCCAGATATATGTTGAGACATGAAGAGTCCTATAGTAGACTGTAGCAGATGAATAATAACCGAATTTCTTAAGATAATTGATAGTTGGGTGTAACAAGAGTCTTCTTAGGAACACCTGTGTCACTTGCTAAAGCGTGCGACGGAAAAGTGATCCCTGTGTCACCTCTGCATACAGAAAGTGACACAAAAAGACCGAAGGGGTCTGGCACGAAAAGTAGTCATATATCACTATATATAAAACCTTTGAAAAAGACTTATTAATTCATAATTTAATGGTTAAGCATCGTCCTTGTCATACATATTAACCATGCTTGAAGTTTTACAGCAAAAGCCTCTGTGGATTCAAGGTACAGACTTTGATAAAAAAAAATCTAAGTTTGAAAGGGGCTTACCAGTAATCGAGATTGAAAGGGGCAAAATTGAATTTGGAGTTATGACCCTTGTCATGCACGCTCTTATTATTTCACTGAATAAGTGACAGGTGCATAAAAAATAAATTAATGCAAAATGTAAATATGTACGGATTCATTTAATAATAACAATTTAATGTGTAATCACAGTACTGATTGATTAAATCAAGATTTCAAACGCATAACTAAGATACTAATATATCGGATCAATCAAAGCGCACATTGCGAATTGGGACTGTCGGCATGATTTATAAGATGAAGGGGTATATGGTTTCATTTTTTTCATGTCAGCCAAAATCTCATGCATGTTGGTATCTTACAACAGCCCAAAACTGCAAAATTACTCTCATCAACAATAGTAGGATCGTGTCCCCAAAAACACATTCTGACAGACCATAAACCTCTAAAAATATTGAAAACTTCCTCATATTATAGGACTCCTCTTTTCATTTTCCATACGAGTCTTCACAAGTTTTGCATTGCATTTGCCAAAATATTACATGTTCTTCATTAATGTGATTAAAGGATGTTCAAATACGTCAATAAACCTGTAAAATCACATCTTAATGGTTAATATCAGGTATCTGATAATAAAAACCCAACAAATACAGAGAAACTGAATATTTAATCAACAACAGTTAGGTTAAAAAACCTAGCATTTCAAACAAATATGATAAAATACCACAATGCAAAATGTTTACAAGAGCACCACAAAACGGGGCAACATGAATTGGAAAATATCTGTCAATATTTCAGAGAATGAGTGTTGTTTTTTGAAATTTCATAGAGATCCCTTCAACACTGTAAAGGGATACATGTACAAAATATATTCACAATATCACAATCAGTACAGTGATTACGTCACAGTTTAAGGGTCAATAACTCTGCAATGGGTTAACAGACTAACATAAAAAATATGTTACAAACATGGGCAGCATTCATAAAGCTCCTGAGAAAAAAAATCCTTATCCTTTCGTTTCTAAGATTTTCCTTAGTTATTAAGGATTTCCATAAGTCTTATTTATAAAACACCTTAGATTTATTCCAGTTAAGGAATTATTTTCTTTAAAAACTAAGGAGCTTTATGAATGTGGCCCCTGCATTTTAAAGAAATCATAATCGTCTCCAGTGAAATCCTTCAAAACTGGAGAGAATTTCAAGCATAAGATTTTGCTAAAGATGCACAACTTGCCCCATGATATTTATCTTGTATCATATATAAATTGTATATGTCTTTGTTACTAGCAAAACATATAAAATTTGATTTTTTTTTTTCATTCTTGTTTACAGATGAATTTCAAAGGGGAAAATATCTGTATTGTTACTTAATTTCAGTTTTAACAGATATTTTTTCCTTCATCTATGCAAACAAGTATTTCTAGGGTAAATACTGTTTTAAAAGAAATCTCTTTATATAAGTATATTGTGAAAATTATTCAAACCTACTCATTTTAATTGGTAAATTGGCAAATAACAATACCATTCACAAAATGATCAAGAATGTCAATTACGGTACAAATCGAGGTATCATCCAACTTCTAAATGTTCTTATAATTATCACACTTTCTCTCTGCCGCATATTAATTGAAATTGCAATTAAATCTATATGATTTAACTGGAATATCTAAAACATACACATGTTTAACAAGTACACTCTAACTTTAGTGATATAAGTGTTCTCACTGAGAATTCCCTGAATAAGTCAAAGTCTGAACAAATAAAAAAAACAAAAAAACATGTCATCTAAACGTGTACAATGGTAGTTGTCTTTTTCAGGTTTATAGCAATGAAACATCCCTTTTCAGATATTTGAACCAGTCAAAATATCATTATTAATACTATTACTGAGAACACTGCTGCTCAGTTTGATAGTTAATGGACAAATGTCTATTCTCTTCAAAAAGGCAAGTTCAAGTTGCCATGGATATATTTGACACAGGTGCTGTAGTTAACCAGCCGACCGTTTCGAAGCGAGACACTGATTCACGACTTCAAGGAGATGAGAGTTCTCCAGCGCTGCTGCTACTCGCTCCTTGTCTGCCAGCTGCTTGTTCACTGCAAAAGAACCTTCCAAATTTAGATAATGTTAATAAAAATAAAAACAAAAAATTCCTCTTGTTAATATTGGTTAAGTATTTGTTTCCTGACAAATACTTTGTGTTAGTCAGATTGGACGAGAAAATGCTACTTTTTGTAAACAGGGTAGTGAATCTATAGTGTTAGTACAATTTTCAGTCCATTAAGAGAGTGCACATGCAAGGAGTGAAAGTGACCAGTCATGTTGTGGCACACAGAAATGGATATTCTATCACAGGTTTCACAATTCTATATTTATAAATATGTTTTATATGATTCGTAATGCTATAACCTGTGAGGAAGCCATTTTTTTTTTCTTACAACACTGAATGTTGGATTGGATTGACCATGTATCTTTAGGTGGGTATTGACCTATAGGTAATACACACAGATAGTTTTAATCAAATTCTAAGTCAATGACCATCTGTGAACAAGCTGCTGTAACTCAACTGTATAAAAAGATATTGAACTTTTTGAACTAGAACTGAGTGAGTTGGATGTGTCGCCTGACGATGACTTATCTGTTGACAGTAAAGATGCCAGTATGTCAATTCCTTTTAAGGATGGGGTATTAATGCGCAATGATGTTGCCATCATACAGAGAAAGACTTATAAAGATCAAATAAAAAATGTAAGTTTGTAAGATTCTCATTCCCTCAACTATGCATCTCATTTTAACTTGAAATACACTAATAAAATCAATCAAAGGGAAATAACTCAAAAAGCACTCCGGGTTATTGCAAGAAACATACATACCAAGTCTCAAGTCATTCCAAGTTATGGTGACAAAGTTATGCTCCAGACAAGAAATGCTCTAAGAAAATCTATCAAAGGGGAATAATTCAAATAGTGCACAAGGTAGAGTTATGGTTCTTGTGCACTGCACTCCAGGTTATTACAAGAAACATAAATACATAGTCTCAAGTCATTCCAAGTTATGGTGACAAAGTTATGCTCCGAACAAGAAAATATATCAAAGGGGAATAACTCAAAAAGCGCACAAGGTAGAGTTATGGTTCTTGTGCACTGCACTCAGGGTTACTGCAAGAAACAAATACTAAGTTTCAAGTCATTCCAAGTTATGGTGATAAAGTTATGCTCCGGACAAGCAGATGGGGAAGCTGCTGCTGCCAACAAAAGTAACCCCTATATGTCGCTTGACTCTAGTCAGGCGACACAAAAATGAAACAGGATGAGACGATACAAACATGATTTATATACAGCCCCAAATTCACTTTTTGAAGCTGGGGTAAAATGATAATGATCTCCCGAAAACAATATATTGGTAGGAGAAAATAGGGGTGTTAACTGCACACTTAAGCAGCCAATTTTTGAGAAGCAACAGTTTAACGTTTAAAGACATTGTGTAATAATATAGGTAGGTATGTTTTGTGAAACTGAAAGCTGGCTGTTTATTCAATTTGAGTAGCAATTTAATCATGAAGAGACATGGAGCTTTCCGTTGTTTACAGATATAAATTATCAGATTTATAGCTACACTAGGATAACATGTGGTTAATGGGTAACCTAGTTTATTATATTTCTTAAAAAAGGCTTAAAGTAGTTTAAACTTATTTATTTTATATTGATTGGGAAACAAGGTCTTACAACTTGTACTAATCCCTTTCAACGGTTCCTGGGTTTGACCTGTATATTGTCCCTGGCAAAGTCATGAAAAACCCTTGCCCCCCAACAGGGATTGAACCCACAACCTTCAGATCTACAGTCTGGTTTGTTACCACAGGACCATTGTGCCCTTTCTGTAGGTTTGCTTGTGATATTATTTGTAAGCAATTAAAGCAATTACCCTACGCTACACATGAATGGAAAGTAATTCCTTAACAACAGGTCATGGGGCTTCAATTTTCTTCGGAAAGGTCCATTGCAGTGGTGCAAGTAACATATCTTTATATTAGCCATTTGACCAGCTAGGTCTGTAAGGAAGGCCAGATCAAGCTTCAGACGTTTACATACCTGCTTCTTCT
>CM037780.1:13836183-13886183 GCA_021229015.1 Solen grandis | reverse complement strand
GTAATTCAAGCTTTAAATAACATAGAGATGCGAGGGTGATTAAGACATGAAATGATATAGAGACGCAAGGGTAATTCAGGTAGGAACTAGAGATGTGTTAGTAATTCAGGCATAAACTGATATAGAGATGCAAGAGTAATTCAGGCAGAAACTGATATAGAGATGCAAGAGAAATTCAGGCATAAACTGATGTAGAGATGCAAGAGTAATCCAGGCATAAACTGAATTAGAGATGCAAGAGTAATCCAGGCGAAATAATATAGAGATGCAAGGTAATCCGGGCATGAAATGATAAAGAGATGTGTTAGTAATTCAAGCATGAACTTTTATAGAGAGGCAAAGGTAATCCAGGCATGAACTTATATAGAGATGCAAGAATAATTCAGGCATAAACTGATATAGAGATGCAAGAGTAATTCAGACATAAACTGATGTAAAGATGCAAGGATAATTCAGACATGAAATGATATAGATATGCAAGAGTAATTCTAGCATGAAGTTATATAGAGAGGGAAAGGTAATCCAGGCATGAACTTATATAGAGATGCAAGAGTAATTCAGAAATGAAATTATATAGAGATGCAAACGTAATCCAGAAATGAAATGATATTGAGATGCAAGAGTAATTCAGGCAAGAACTGATATAGTGATGTGTTAGTAATGAAGAGATGTAAAGGTAATTAAGGCATTTAACTAATAAAGAGATGCATGGGTAATTCAAGCTTAAACAGATATAGAGATGTAAAGGTAATTCAGTAATGAACTGCTATAGAGATGCTCGCATATTTGCACAATATATTGTAAATTTAGCTGGCTATACATTGTCTAGAATTAATTATATTTGGATGTTAATGTAATTGTATGCTTTGCATATGAATCCTTTTATCAATATGTAATAATTAAAAGATTGTTATTGAGATTTGTCTTTAAATATCTGGATCAGTTTTCCCAAAAGATGCATTGCAGGAGTGTATATAAGTTACGTACGTATTTGTTTACATTTTATTGAAAAGCAATTAGCAAATAGCAAATACAGAATTAATTGCTTTAAGTATCTCATAATACAAACTACGACAGTTAAAACCAAATTATTTACAACACTGCTTTCAAATAACTATAAATTCTTTTAACTAATAATATCCTGAAAAGCTTTAGATAAAATGGCTGAAGTATTTAAGAGAAGTGTGTGCGACATGTTCCAAGAGAAATAAGCTCTGTAACAGAAATGATCTCATGCCAGTGAATATTGGATTTGATTCAGTTATTAGAGAGGAGAGCCGCAGTACTCAGAGAAAGCAGGTGTTCAAATATCGAATGAATATCACATACTATTTTATGTATTCGGTTAAAAGACCGATCTCAAGATACATTATCATGTCCAGGCAGTATTTGTTGTAGATGTATTTATGAGTTTTGCTTAATTATTGTTTAAATTTCAAGTTTTTATATCTGAAAATCCAGATACATGAACAGTTAATATATATAATACATTTATTGGCAACTATATCAAGTGCATATTCATTAGTATCGATTATAATGAAGTCTTAATGATATAATCTTAGACACAAATATACCTGCCATTTATTATTTGTACGTGTTTATAAACACCCTTCTAAAATTTTATCGAAGCCACATATGAAATCACTCCAGCATCTACACTCCAACTGAAAGCAAAAGCTGTATAACGATTTACAACACATGTCTATTTATATGCGTGTATGTATACATGTATATATTATATTTCCTATATAACACAAATCTAAAATCCAAATTGGATCAGTGAGGAGGAAACATACTTGCATTTGAGTATAACTTCATGATTATGCTTATTTTTTTAATTATACAATATTTTGTGAAAAAATGTCTTTTTTCACCTTTTAAAGGGTAAAAAATGGGCTAAGCCATTTCCACATCAATATTAATTTGCATATAAAACGTGATATGAATAAGTATACTTATTATATATATATATATATATATATATATATATATATATATATATATATATGTGTGTGTGTGTGTGTGTGTGATAATTAAGCACTTAAATGATTGCATGCAACGTTTAATAGATACAGTTATTTTAATTTTATTGTTTGAATGAGCATAAGGTATGTAGGAACAATCCAGTATACTGTTTCGGTACACTTCAAATCTTCAATGTTGCTTTGGAGTTCAAAAGTCCAAAGACAAAACATTAACTTTAACCTAGTCTTGTGTGCGTATTTCGTAAACAATTATAAGTAAATGTTCTTAAACCAGTCAAACTTTAGACACGTCAAATTTCTTTTTGATGGATTGGTTTCCAAATTTAAACAAATAACCAAGCATTCTGTTCATAGGATATAAACTAATGAAATATTTTTGATGACATATATTAGTTCCCTATATTTGAGAGCCGATACAGGCTCGAATATGTCATCAGTTTAGCAATAAAGCAAAAACAAAAATAATGTCTAAATGAACATTTTCATAAATGGATGCATTTTCTAATTGAAGTACTTAACGTTTCGTTATAACCAATGATTAAAAAGGTGTCGGTAATGTGAAAAACAACAACAACAACAACAAACATATTCCATTGTGTATCCGCCGTTTGCTATATTGAATTTAGACAAATATCTTCTTAAATGTATTAAAATGTTAACGCCTATGGCCATACTATTTCAAGCGCAATAAAACCGTATTTTTTATTTCTCCAAAAAGAAAATAATTATAAACCAAACAAAATGCTATTCAAAGAAACTTAATCTCCCGGTAGCATTCTTATATTAGTTTTTATTACATCAGCAGCTGGTGGGACAATGTTTATGATTTATATTTAGGTATTAGTGGTGGCGGTAAGATTATCTAATGTTTTAGACGAACACGGCCATAGTTTGGATCGAAACTGACAGGTCAGTCCACTGCCTCGGACCCAGCTATATGAATTACTGGGTCTCTGTTGTGACTGAAGTCATAAATGTGTCAGCACGTGAAATGGATGGTATTCGCTCCGTGGTGGGGACTTTATGGTTTTCGAATGACAGGATAGGCCATCTGATGAATTAAGGGGATAATTGGGAAACGAGCGCTGTTGGGAATATCCATGAAGTTGTTTAATGACATGGTCTCTATTTTAAGCAAATAATTTCGTCCACAAAAGTTGTTCGTTTCATATTGAAATGAAATTTTATGAGGCATCGTAGCACGTTGTCTCTTGTTAGAATACCGATCTCTTCAGCCATGATATTGATTCGACTCAAACTAAATATGTTTGTTTGCTTGTGGTTAACATTACACTGACAGTATTTCAGTAATTCGGAGACTTTGTTTCCATGTGACAGATATAGTGCTGCACCGCTGCAATATCACGCGTGTGACATTCTCATGTCTTAAGACCGGGTTAACCAGTTCTGGATAACACTTAAATGCTGGCCTTTTAGCGTTCTAGCCTTATTATTCTCACTATGTATCAACCATTCCTGTAACAACTCTTAACTGCTGTAAAGGGGTTATTCTAGTACTGTTTAAACAACGTCTTAGGTCGAACCCACAACAGGGCGAACCACTCAAAAAAAAGTTTTTATAGCTTACTTTGTCACTGATTGCAATACTTATAATTCGAGAGGGCTGTACAAAACTAACTGTTACGTCCAAACGTTGGAAAATCAAAGCATATATCAGTACTTGTGTGCCTTAATCCATTTCATTTTAACTTCATTAACCTAGCCTTTTCCGACTTTTTCTACTTTTTCTATTGGCATCTTGTAGTCTAAATGTTGAAAGCCCATGACATAGACCTTTCTATTGCATACACATATGCAAATAAAGTCTCATATTATCCAATAGTTACGTTTGGATGTAATGTGATCGATCGACGGCTTGGTTAACTCAAGCTTTTCTTGAGATTGACATTAGTGCAAATAGAAATCCTGTGCAATACTAGGAAAAG
This sequence comes from Solen grandis, assembly GCA_021229015.1. NCBI lineage: Eukaryota > Metazoa > Mollusca > Bivalvia > Adapedonta > Solenidae > Solen > Solen grandis. The sequence goes on along the minus strand of CM037780.1, from coordinate 13,882,252 downwards.
ATAGTTACAGCTTGACTGCAACAACTGGAATTGTACATTACCAATATTCGACTCAAAGTTATTATAATAAGTAAGATTTGGTTGGCGCTCAAACTTCGCCAGGAAACAGAAAACATATATCACAACTGTATAGGTAATCTGCCATATCGAGTTAGTTTAATAATATAAATTGATGCCAAAATGACCATACTAGTTTTGGAATATTTATTTATCAAATCGAACATTAACTGTTTTGATGTCATTAGAAATACGTTGATAATTACACACAATAACAACAATAATAATAATATTTAAACAAATAAAGTATGTGATAATCAAAATATGCCAACAATACGATATGAAAAGAAAAAGGTATGCTATAAACGCCTCTATAAATACAATGCCTTTCAATCAGAAGGCAAGAGAAGTAAGGAGCGTAATAATAGTGAGTTAGTTTTATAATAAACCTCCCATAATTACATGGCTTTAAGTGCAACTTTCCTTAAAAAAATCGACCAGGATAAAAAAAATAATCCTATCAATTTATCACGAGCGAGATTTTTCCACAGTAATCTGAATGCAATAAAAATGTTTAAATAATAGTACAAACGCAAAATTACTCTTTTTTAATCATTGTAAATCCAATGTAATTAACACCTTAGTTTTACAATGAAACACTTGCACGGCTATTAATTAGGAACAATTATAATCTTTATGCTTTAATTTCGAGCAGAAGAACTGATAACAACTGTTTATGTGAAATCGATAATTTAGGTGTAATGAAATTGAAACACATCTGTTCAGAAAGAAAGAGGGGAAACGAAAAAAGAGAGATAAGTATTGATGGTTGCATCACTTTCTGTTCTTAGGCCGAATATTTATCGTTGAATTACTAAAGATATGCATTGATTGAACTAGTTGCTAACAACTGAATAGGGTTTTGGTAAAGAAACATCATTGTAGAACACAGAGAGAGAGAGAGAAAATTCGTGTCTTTTTATAGTCAGATATTTTCGGATTTATTAACCCAAATTAGTTAATTATTTCACTGACAGTATGCATAGCTAATATGTTCCGAAATAACATAATCTATTTCTTTATTGCCAGCGCTTTCTACAGAGCATAATAACAGATGTCTTAACTCTCCATAGTTCAAAGTCATTGCGCTTAGTCAAAGCTTTAGGCACAGTTGGAGACATATTCATATTTTCTTTCATGTTGGTTTTCCACCATTGGTTCACCATAACCTTCTGTTATTTCATTTTTTTGTGCGGCACCGGCAAAATTCGCTACATGTTAAGATTTAAATAATAATAAAAAAAAACAAAAAACTGCTGTGCCGTTGCCGACTGATGATGACTGTATTCGTGTGTTATTTTTGCCGCTGCCGTTCAGTTTCCGCACATATGTCAGGTTATTCAACAATTCAACACATTATATACGGCGTAAACATTATTCACTATAATTATTTAGTTAATTTTCACCTATGAATATTATAACACTATAGATTCTTTTGCAAATGAAATATATTTGTTGCTCACAAAGGAAGTACGGTTTTATTTTACATTGTTTTTAAAATACAGATGTGTATGGACTTATTCATGATTAACACACCATCATAAACTAAACACAAAAAAGATCACATGACAACTGTAATCGTGCGTACTTATTGGATTATCACATTTTACTTAATACAATCGATAATACATGTGAATTGAAGAGGTCATGGGTCGTTTCCATTGAACATTTCGTTTCTTTTTATAATATAAAATAAGGATTTACTTAAGTTAACAGCATTTTCAAAATACTGCTCAATAGCTTTGCAAATTAAAATAAATGTTTGGGTTTATGTAAATGATATAATAGTACAATGTTGACAAAGAACGTATGAGTCACGCACTTAGAAACTAAACAAATTACTTCTCTAAATAAAACCGAAATGATGATATAGCGTCTTGAAATACAAACCCAGTTCAGTCAGTTTGAAAATGCAATAAACATTATATTTATCATAATATTTCAGTTCTCGCAAACTTTTCACATAAACAGCATGCAACATTTATAAAAAGAACAATTATTCAGGAAAAAAAAAAGATATCGCGTATATTTATGACGCGCTCTAAATAAACATAATTTATATTGTCTTGTGTTTTTTAGTAGCGCTTTGAATTTCAAAATCTATAAATGGACATCCCTTAACATCAAAATAGGTTATCAATGTATCATGGTAAACGGCTATTAAAATATTCAGTTAAACCCTATAAATATCACTGGACGTTGTCTAATGATGTATAAACATCACCACGACAAGCCTTGTATGAGAGACTGTAGTTTGTCTGGGAACATGACAAAAGAGATAATCATCAGAACGATACAATCTGGACTCAAGATAATGTGTTGACAATAGCTCTAATTTATTTTGCTAAAATGGCGAAATATTAAAGTCGTCTTGGTAATAAGGAGTTTGATTTATGGCTAACATAAACAGAACATTATTGACATTGGCTCTCCTTTAAAGAAGCAATTTCCGTTATGCAAATCATAAAATTCATGTTGATGGAAGAATGCATGAAAACCAAGAGGCTATCGCCTGGTCAGTGCATGTTTAGGAAACCGTTAATGTTAAGTTGTTAGATATTTATTGCCCTTATTGCATCAGTGCTGAGGTTTATACTATCTGTATTCATTACATGATGATAACAAGTTACCGATACCGTCAATGTTTTCCACAGACATATTTCACACTCCATGGATTTGTAACTTAATGAACTATTCTAGAATGTTTTTCCTACAGCAATATAAGTTTCACATATAGTTTAGAGACTCTATAGCTTCTCATATTATATTTTTTATTCTTTTGAAAATAACAAGATCATAATCAAAATGCAATACGTGCATCTTAAAGAGAATATATTATTTTTTCTCCCATTTTAAGGACAAGAGAATCTTTTTTTAATGATTAAGTTCGGCCGTTTTCTCTACACACATTAGGATTTAGGTTGGGAAATCCATATATACATTCTAGTAATGTTTCTGTCGTAAAGTTGGAGACTCTGCATGCATATCAACAATGCTTCTCTCACTGCTTCTCTGCTTTCAGTCATGGCCACACCTTCGTCTATAAATCACCACACAATTTAGCACCATTCCCATTGCTCTTGTATTACAACGAGTTGGTTGACGGTCGATTGGAAAAGAACTGCGTCAGGTAGTGAGTGTAATGGTGATGTACCGAGGTCGTTAAAAGAGGCAACCCTTGATCAGTTCCAGTGGATTTTAGGATGCACCGCCTATGAAATGAGCATGATGGATATTCAAACAGTTATTTAAATGACGGGGCAATATGATATTGTATGATTAACCTGTGGATGAAATTTTAGCATTTTCAAATGTCTGTAGTCAGCTTAATACATCAAAGAGATAATCTTAGATGTGCATTGATGTTTTTTTTTAAATATTGAAAGGAATTATTTGTTAATAGTGATATTTCAGCAGTTCGTTCACAGATGCCTTTTGACTATGATTTGACTTTGACTATATGTAACTATATGTGTGTACGTACTACGTCTATCAGTGCCCATAAACAGACACATGGTCACCCAATGAATACGTGATTGTAAAAAAATGGTTGTTATTTTCCATCACAAGCATTGCCTTTCCATCGGTATTGAACCTATATTTAGAATTCTAAAATCTATGTTTAGAATTTCCACTTAAGTGTTCCGTTACATGTCTAGTTTCATTCACTTTTCGCGCATGCGCTTACTTCATACGATGAACCTACGAATTCACTACCCGGAAGTGGCGAAGAAGACATATTGCGGAAAATGGAAAGTTGTACGGCAAACACCTGCCTAAGGGATACCGTATTCTATATTTTACCACTTTCCCCGAAGTTGTGTTTACGTAAATAGCGTTTTCCCGCCCAATATGACCTACATTTGCAGTGTTTATTAATCAGGAAACGAAGACTTCACCAATATGAACGAGGGAGAGTAGAAAACAACCCTTTTTTATCAACTGATATCTCTGAACAAACTGCTTTAAAATAGACTACAAGCGTTGTATATAATAAACTCCAAATTGGTCACATATCATAATCAAATAACAAAATACATTTCACAGAATAGGAGATATAAAAGTGAGTCGATATATATGTAATAATGTTTGTCTGAATATTGCGTTTTCTGCTTAAAGTACATTAAAAATGTTGAAACACTTATGTATGTAATTGATTATATAACGTTATCTTAAATTGTATACACAGTTTATAGTTACATTATATACAAATCAAGGATTTTATCGTTTTTAATAAGGCCCATAAATAGCAATATTTATAATATTTATATATTTTTAAAAAAATATTATTTTATATGCATTTCTAATTTTAGCCCGAAGACAAGAATAAAGCATGCCATATATACATTCAAAAGCTGTATGAATTGTAAGATACATCAATTGACATGTTGAATACAGTCTTGTTTTGACTTAAAAAGAGTATAAAAACAAAGAACATATATATACGCTGTCTAACCATAATGATTCAATTGATACCATCTTATACCTCTAATAGACATGCAAATATACAGTGACAGGACTTGTCCGGTTTTTAGAGCTTGGCATATATATATATATATATATATATATATATATATATACACACATTAACCCCACTGCCTATGTGTACACGGGAATAGTGCCCTCTGACAAAGTGACAAAGTGTTACATTCATTGTGTTTTATCGAAATCATTATTAAAAGCACTATGTTATATAGGAAACTACAGGCGAACATTGATAACAACAACAACAACAATAATAATAATAATAATAATAACAGCGACAACAACAACAAAAACCAACAGTTTAGGATTCGGTGTACTACATTGCTCAGTTTTGACCCTCTTGCATTGCTCTTAAATTAAACACATCTGAGATTACTTGAACACGGTGACTTTAACCTTTTTTTGGAAAAGAAATTCATTGTTGGATATTATGTCTTTGCAATTCTTAAGTCGATCCTTAATAGTGAAATGACTTTAGCAGTCGCAATGCTCATTATGTTAGATTGTACAGTAGGTATAACTTAGGATTTTATTTTATTTAATGCTCTGTTGAATGCTCGGAAATATGAGGCATAATTTATATATATTTTCTTTTGGTTTCCGTATGGCCATAATTATAATCATGTTAACAACAGAGATTGTAGTTAATTCCTTAAACGTAGCCGCCTAATTTTCCATTTCAGATCAGATTGATAATAGAGGCTAACACTAAGCTTATATTAATCTTCCAGGATCATGCAGTGATTGAGTTTCAGTTTAAATATGAAAATATAAACCAGTTCTGCTCACGAATGTGTCATTGGATTAGGGCATTATTCCCCCTTTTTAATGGCAAAATGATATTTTTGATTTGTACTTAGAAAAACCTTTTAAAAAAAAAAAAGACATTAAAAATTGCATTCAATAAAACAAAAATAGTGACGTAAAGTATTGAAATACAATATATTTGAAGTCTGTTCAACAGCAATTGTTTTAATTCTGGCTAGGTTTTACTTGAAGTATTTTCCGAATTTAACGCTGAATTGGTATTTATATTTCATTTTGAAAATTAAACTGAATCAGTCATTTTGAAAAGTACTCGTCAAAAATACTAAATGACTTCATTAGGCGAAAAGATATCAATTCGCTAAGACAAAAACATCAAGCATATCAAGAAAAGTATAGTTCCATTATTAATAAAATTCTTATGTTTGTGAATCAAATAACTTACTTTTGTTAAAATATCTTATCAAAGTGAATCAAAAGATTAGACTTAGCGCAAAACATATCGTCAAATGAAGGCCCTTCTATGTTTCCGTAGCAAACAGTCTAAATCTCATAAAATACGTAACAAATTGTCCAATTTCGCAATATCACGTTTTCAGATATCTTCTTTTCTACTGAAGATATGTGAAAGTAAATTGTATCTTACAGAATAATATTACAATAGTATAATTATCATAAAATTATACCTCTTGTGTTAAATGTATTAAATAAATATTATGCTTTATGTAAAATCGAAAGTACCTGCATGACGATACCTATGTAAAATGTGTTGTTATTTCTGGTTCACTAGTTGACAATAATTTTACAATAAATCAAACTAAAAATCAGTCCTTATATTAGAGAAATGATTAGTTTACAATATGGTTACATTTCTTTTGTGCTTTTTCCATACTTTTTTGTTGTTGAAAGTTTGCAATATTCAATGTTCTGCTGTGTTCCTAAACAATATTCCACTTGCTTTAATAGAAGTTTTCTATCTCTGTCAGTTTACCACCTGTGATAATTAATCGTTGAAGTCGTCGATTTTAACATATTTCAAAAAGGTCTTGACGATACAAACGTTATGCTCCCAATAAAAATCTATCTTGAATGCTCCCGAAGATAAATTCTTGACAGAGTGTAAAATTGTGTTAAAGAATATCATCATGAATTTGTTATCATAATAATAGAAACGTAGAAAGGCCTTCATTTGAAACATTAGAATATCAAAAACATTTCAGCTATACTTTCTTGATTTGCTTTATTTTTTTTTGTCTTGGCAAATTGATATCTTTTCGCCTATTGACATCATTACGTACGGAAATGTTAAAGGGTCTTCATTTTGTGACATGTGTTTTAAGTTAAATCGACTCTTTTATTTAATCACTTTGATAAGATATTTGAACTCAATCAATTTATTTAATTCACAAACTTGGAATTTTGTAGACATTCACCTATATTTTTCATGTGTTGTTTGATGATTTTCTCTATACGAATGATATTGTTTCGACAAATGAAATCATTCAGTATTTTTGACAAATGTGTGTTTCGAAAAGTGAGACAGTCTTTTAAAAAGACAGTATCCTTTTCGCTTTACGGGTATATATCAGTATCATACTATGAATACTGTTGTAAGGTGGGCGTTATTTTGAAAGATGTTGGAAACAGCAACAAAGGTATGAATTCATTCATTTGCATGCAGCAAGGATAACTATATATAGTATAGGAAATTAATGGAAATATATTATTAAAACAAAGATGGAACTAAGCATTACTTGTGTTATTATTTCTCAACTTTCGAAGAAAAAGCAGAGCTATTGTTGGAGTCGGCGTTGTTAAGTTTTTGGTTAAATTCAGTTTTTTTATACTGTATTGCTCTTAACTTTACATGCTTAAGTATCGTGAACAGCAGCGAGAGAATTTATGTGAAATGTTTTTGGGGCAGTTATTATTCAAGTCCTTTTTATTTCAGGTAATGCTGGTGGTATTCTGTTGTATACGCGTGTGTTTTGCGCTTCTAGCAAACAATGAAGAGAATGCCAATTTAGTAAGACATTATTTTTGCGCTTGCTATACAATGAAGCATATTAAAACTGCTTTTCTATTTGATTACTATACAATAATCAGTGAAGAAGAATGACAAGAATACTCAGACGTCTGAACATTAGAAGACGTACTGAAAGTTTTTTCTATAGCATAGTCACTGGGTGAGATGGCTTCACACACATTGGTATAGGAATTATGGCTACAATTGGATATGGTCAATAATACTCTGGGAAATTCGAGCGTTCCAAGAAACTGTGAGACAAGAAAAAGAAAGAAGAGAACTGCAAAATGTGGATTAAGAAGGCGACATTATGCAGACGTGTTCCAAACTTGTCGTTAACATCGATGGTTACGACAAACTCAAACCCTTTGTAATCTCCATACATGATGCATTTTCGTGGACAATATTATGGCTCAAAGAAGGGCAGTCGAATAAAAACCCTCAGGTAATATCACATTACTATCTCAACTCCTTTATATGCCTGCTCGGGACTCAGAGAATTTTTTGATCTGTCAAATTTCCGACTGACAAGATCGGTCGTCTCCGTGAATGTCCCCCATGACACACACACACCAAAAACACACGCCGTTTGTGTTTTTCTTCAGAATAGTCACCAGAATTTATTCATTAATAAGCACTTCGTATCGCAGTCTCTTCTTTGATCATAGAAATATATTTAAACACTGTAGGTCAAAAAGAAAAGTAGAAGAAATTTCGATTAGATATTTTGCGAGTATATTATATGAATACAATGAAACAAATCATTAAAAAATCATTTTTACGACGGAAGAAAATCAACCACACACAAATTCGTTTTAATACATTTTTTTTTCAACCGTGAGAGTTGTAACTTTTTCACAAATAAATCCAAATAAATCAAATAACTTGTCCATAGCAATTTGCACGTTTGTATTACTGAACAGGTACTTCTGTTCACCAGCGCTAGAACCTAAGAATTACCATACACAAGATATGTACGGTTTAAAAATAAATTTTGTTCTCCTTCACTGTATATTTATCATAGTAAGGAACGTAGTCTGACATTACTTTATTACAGAGGTCGAAACATGCTACCATCATATTCTATGCATGGTTTGATCAGTCAGGGCTGGTTTGAATCTTCGGTGCAGACAATTCATAATTCATATTTATTCTCACTTTTATAAATTATTTGCTTTGTAAGTGAATGAATGAACAATGTGTTGATTTTTCTTTTGATTTTAATTGTTTCGAGGATTTCTTATACGACATGTTAAATCCTCGTGGTCGAGCACTGAGAAACTAACTGGAGTAATAAATAATTTATTCGATAAAACCGTGCTATTTGTGATTTGCATGAAGTACATTATCAAACACAGTGATCAAAATTTATTAAGTTACATAAGGTCTGAGCTAGATTCGAACCAAAAACATTCAGTTTCGAAATCTAGCTCATTATCATTGAGACTAGCAGGTTGCGTGATACACATGAGTTTCAAAATAATACGTTTTGTACCATACTTAAGTCAATGTGTTAACTCGGAAACTGACAACTGCCGAAGAAAGGCCACTGAATATTTAGATGTCTCAGCTTAATATTGCAAGACAATACTAAATACATGTATATAATTTTCGTCCATCCCACCCTTGGAAACAGAACGCCGTAAAGAGTACTTATTTTTATACAGAACAAAGAAAAAAATCATATTCACAAAATAGAGATACTATCTTGAAATTTCATTTTTGTAATGGTATATGGTTGTTGAAAGCTTGTCAATCATTAGTTTTTAAGCCAAATGCTTTAGATGATATTACGATTACCAAAACCATGGCAATATCTCTAACTTTGTCACCTGCTTATTGGCATTCTGTTTTTTTTTATGAGGAAAATGAAAACTTTGCATACTTATTAATTACTTTATAAACCTGGCAAAATCTCTATTTCAAAATACAAGTTAGTGTAATATTGTCAAGGCAATATTATTCCACAGACATATTCTGATCTTTAAAAAGTGAATATCATTAGAACACATTCTTATGTATTTTGAACACAAAATATGACAATTTTAAAAATAAGAAATGCTTCTTGATAATACTGAAAACAATGAGATGCAAATTGTTGCATTGTATATTACATACAAACTACAATCATGTAAAACATGCATATTTGGTGATTTTTTAATCAATAGGAAAATGCAGTCCAACTGTTATTAACCGGTAAGCAAGAAACATAAACAGAAAGAAAATGATACTTTGAATAGCATTACACTAGTTTACAAGTTTAAGAGAGTACTTGTGGTATATTTTCAACACCACAGAGAATATGGCCTATTGGATGCACTTTTCTGTGCAACCGCATAGACAATACAAAATATATCGATTACATGCAGTTCGGTCTTCATGCATATCATTATGTGAGTCATATTTAATCGAATAAATAGAATAATTGATAAAAAGATTTCGCACGGAATCACGTGGTATCTTATATCTCTAATTTTGTCACATAACCTACCCGGTTTACTACTAAATATCATGCATTATACATTATTCAATAACATGTGTTTGTGTTAGTAGACACTTATTATATTCTGAAGATTAGTTAATATTTTTTGAAACTTATTCATTAATTGATTAAAAAAAAATACAATAAAAATAATAAAAAATATAATGCAATACTTTTAAGGATCATTCTGTGTGAAGAGTCTTTTATTATTTTTTGTAAAAAAAGGATATGCTCATACTGAAAATTTAAAACCCTGTTGGTCATTTCAAACGTTAGAACGTATACTACAACTAGAAGTATATGGTCACATCTGAGAATGTTGCTACGGATTAGTTAGTATAAGATATGGTATTTTGTTACTATCATGTCAAATCTTGCTTTATTAACTGGTTGTTATTTGGAATAAATGAATAGGGGATAGCTACGAAAGGGCTGTATGCATCTAGAAGGTCTGAATATGTAAAATTCAAAAATGATAAAAAAAAGAATTAAAACATGCAAAAACTTACAATATGACAATGAATTACGGCTGCCTATATTACAAATTCAAGTATTTAAAGTTCTTTCTTGAAGTTTTCAGTATGAGCATTTCTTTTTCTTTTCTTTTTTATAAAAAAGTTAAACGACTTAATATGATACATATTATACACAATACATATTCACATTTTTATTTCTTTTATATTTTAATGCAAAATGTTGATTTTTATCATATCAACAAATTCCAAACTTGGTATATTCAGTAAGATATAATTTTATTGTCAGAGAAGCCAATGAACGATTTTGGAATTAGCAAAGTATTCTTTGTTCCCTCTGATTATTTTAAATCAAGATCGGTCTCTTAATCACGTTAAAGTTTAGCCCATTCGAGTTAAATATCAAAGTTCGTCCGACGTGCATTACATAATAGTTTTCGACAAACTTCACGGGTGTTTTAAACATTTATTTTGCTTTTGGGACTAAGCTTTATTTTTAAATAATCAGAGGGAACAAAGAACAGTTAAAGGTTGATACTCAAATTTGAGCCTGAGATCGTACTTGAGTATTTTCGAGAACACGGTGCTTGGTAGTGTATAAATGATTAAAGAGTCAAATAAAATATATACTCGTATGTTTTCGAAATGTCGACATGCCCGCACGCTTCTTAATTAAATCTCAAGTATGATATGTTGTTATATCTGACAAATCATTGACCATAAACTATTATTAGAATATTTTTGAGCTGTTCACAAAACTTGTCCTTTATGTACCTTAGAACGCCAAGAATGCATCAGATGGCTCTACGATTTACTAATTTTGATGGGGTATGCCACCCTCGCAAGATTTAGTTTTTAATCCACATGAATCAAGGCTAGGTTCATCTTTAAAATATTCATTATAAGATCTACATTTCAATGAATAGATTCAATAAATGTACTTTTCTCAACTTTTGATTAAAATATTTGAATAAATATCTGCTTACCTCATGGCATAGGATCCAAGTATGGGCTGAATGGCTTGTAAGAAAGGAGTAAATGACGGTATCAAAATATCAAAATCCAACATGAGGTTAGAGACATGACACATGACACTATGGCGTGATGTATTATGGTTTGACGCTGTATTTTAGTCGACTTGGCGAAAAATACACGTGTATATGGAAGCCTCAAAGGGACTCAAGATTTGAGAATATGTTTTAACATGTCGAAAAATTAAAGTGATATAACTAAATTCTTTTGGTATTCTCACCTTATATATTTCGAATTAATGTAAGAATAACATACAATTTCACCATCAGTTTTCCTGCAAAGACTGAAACATTGCACAGTTTTAATTCATCTTTGTCAAAAACGTATTGTAATCTGTGTCTTGAAAAACTTTTTGTGCGATGCTTAACAATATTGCAGTTCACTTCTAAATGTACTCACAGTCATGTCATATTTTACATTAATTCGAAACATATAAAGCGAGAATACCAAACAGATGTAGCTATATCGCTTTAATTTTTGTCGACACAATTTGTTAGAAAATGTTAAAACATGTCGATATAATTTAAGGACGTGGCTAAATGTTTTTGGTGTTCTCGCCTTATATGTTTCGAATTAATGTAAATAAACATAGCATTTCGCCCCCAGTTTTCTCACAAAAACAGAAACATTGATTATTGTGAATTATTTTTGTCGAAAACTTTTTTGTGAACGATTTCTTGAAAAAATAATTTTGCGCAATGCTTGAAAAGTATTTCAATTCACGTTCAAATGTTCTCGCATTAAGGTCATATTTTACATTGATTCGAAACATATAAGGCCATAAAACCAAAAAGATTAAGCTATATCGCTTTAATTTTGTTGACACTCACATCTGGAGTCCCTATGAGGCTTCCCTAGCCAACAAATGAAGGCCCTTTAACGTTTCCGTAATTACGTCTTTTTGACAAATACGTTTCAATGGGATTAATGCATTTTACCTTTCAAAAATATTCCGACAAGTGAGATGAATTAGATTTATTTTATTTTTATTGTCAATTCGTCTTACAGTGTAGGGAAACTACGTAACCGTGACGCCTCTAAAGGAATCAAAACCAAGACAATCACGGTAACTTGATTTGTGGTTAAATTACCAGTATTTTTCATTTCTTAATCGATTTCTATGGGACATATGTCAGTATAGGGAAGAAAGTATAAGCTCTCTAGGGAATATATTATCTCCTTTAGCAGTAGAGACGTTTTTCAAGCACTTCGTGAAGCCTTGGAAGAAAATAGCTTGAAACAGTTGTTCGCTCGCATAAACAAATTCTAAATTCACGTAGTGCTTGTAAAAACAGCCAAGCTTCTGGTGGAGATCCTATATTCCGTGGAAAGCTTGCATTTCGGCAAATCATTATACGTCTCGTCATGTTCTCTTACGGCATGTTTGCCATGCAATGTTGATGCCATACACTGTCTTTTACTCCTACCTTCCATTCAAAATCCACTATCTTTCACGCCTATACTAGAGATTCAGAGTATAAAACTGATATATACCCATAAAGCCCAAATAAAATAACGTAAATGTAAAAAATTAGAGCTATTTTATAATCTAAGTTTTATTCTTGTCGTGGTTACGTTCACCGTCTTTATAGCATCTACCTCTTGTCATCGGGATACTAGTATCCGTCTATCGATCTCCCTGGGGAGTCTTTCGCTCCGCTTATGGCAGAAAAGATTAAGTAGTATCGTCTTAGAGCAATTCACCAAATGAAGACCCATCTGTGTTTACATAGTCACTACATAAATATGGTAAGACGTGATCAATTTCTTTTAATTATTCCCATCCCTTCATTTATAAATCATTATGGAAATCAGCACCATCCTAAATGAAAGTGCAAATTTCAAATGGTTAAATATCTGCGCTTGGCAGTGTTTTCATATTATAACACAAGGGCCTCCATGACCGAGAGGGTAAAGTCGCTGACTTTAACACTCACTCAGCCCCTCACAGCGTGGGTTCGAATCCCGACATGGTCATTCGGATTTTCGTGTGAGGAAGCCTTCCAGCTGGCTTGCGGTAGGTCGGTGGTTCTACATGACTGCCTCCGTGCATTCGGGGTCTTCCTCCACCTGTAATTAGCTGGGCGTCGCAATATTACTGAAATACTGTCGAAGCGACGGTAAACACAAATAGTCAAGTCATATTATAACAGTACCACTCATAAAAAAGGACAGCACAGTTAAATGAATATTTGACAGATATAAGTAAATAAATTAGAGTTAAAAGTATATCTACTGAAAAATCTCTGTCTGTACTGACAGGGACTGTGGGGAGCATGGCTAAAATATTTGACTGTTGTTAAAATATTTTATGGAACCAATATTATACAAAGTCATGAAAATTTTTGTTCATTTGTTTATCGAACAAGTCAAACAAAGATTTAAGCAAGAAAAAAAAAAAACGTAATTAACATGGGCAGAAGAATATAAAAGAGCTGAAAATTAAAAAAGGTCAAGTCATATGGATTTTTAAACGTTCATCTAAAAATACAAACAACATTACTTTGAAGGATTTCAGCAGTTCTTTTCAAAATCAGGAAATGATGTTTTCCATTGTGAAAATGAAGAAGCTGATAGTAAATTTCTTCTCAAGATTTTGATGATCTTAATTGCTGTTTTGAAGACCTGAATAAAACATAACTATTGACGAGATTTTAACAGCTACAAATAGTTTACAGCGCAATATAACCACGGGATGCGACTTTATAATGTATGATTATTCAGTAGAAAGTATGGTTATTCTGGCATCTCATGTATGAAATTTGTTAAATGCTACTTTTAACTCCGTTTTTCATTAAACAATGGATGAATGGTGTTATTGTTCTTCTGAATAAAAAGGAGATGCTAATAATATAAATTATTACAGATATACTACATTGATAAGATATTTATCTTAATTATTTACTACGGTATCAAACACTCGGTAAAGTAATTTCAGTGGAAATAACAAAATATCTGATGCTCAATTTAGGTTTAGAAAGGAAATCTATATTTTGTTTTTTTTTTAAATTAAATTACCTAAAAAAAAAAGGTATACTGATATGACATTGTGTAAACAATTTGATACTATTTATAAAACTGGATAATGGTTGGAACTGTGCACGGCAAATGTTGCGCATTATTAATGACATAAATCAAAAAGTTAATTATCATGTTAGAAATTGTAATTATAACTCTGATAACATTGAATATGCTGTTGGATTGAAAGAAGGAGTGATAATGTCTACTTTTCCTTTCTTTGTAGAAGATCAAGAATTATGTTTACAAGAATGCTGATTCCGGTATCCAAAAAGATGATTTAGTAATAATGTTATTATTAATTTTGCTGACGAAAGGGTTCTTAAAAAAACATCGCCGGAGTCAATTTTGGTTCTTTATACATTTATTGTAGTAATCTGGGACAATACAGAAACGACAAAAATAGTATACATACGTATTTAGAAAAAGAAGCTTGGGCATATCATGATAAATGTGATTAGAACTATTTGGGAACAGTTCTAAACTATAATCGAAATTTTAAACTGCATCAAAACTACGTACAGGAAACTTTTAGATGTCTTAAACTTAATTATGAAAGATACAATGCATTCCTGATTCATTTATAGCGTCTTTCTCAAATTATCTTTCAGAAATTTGTGGATTGAAAAGGTATATTTGAAATTTGAAAATATATGTTTTAAATGTAAAAAATAGCGTTACGTTGTATGGTGAATAAGGTAGATACCATTAATATGTTGCAAGATATGATAGAATGATTGAATATTTGTTTATGATCTTGAAGAAAAAATATTATTCTACAGTGTGTTTATGAGCATCACTTCGTGTTTGTAATATGGGTTTTGTAATTGAGCTGAAAAAGATTAAGATTTGTTATGTAATTATGGATTTATTGATATATGGAACAACCCAGAATTGTGCGATTTGAATATTTTCACCTATTCTTAAACCAGGAGTCATTGATTATTTTATACAAACTATGTATTCAGAAAGGGAAACAAGTGGTATACTTGATCAGTTTTTAATCTTGTGCTGAGGATGATGATCATCATAATCCAGTTAGTGCCCTTTTATGCTTATAAATCTACATACACCCAAATGAATTTCTAAACGTCCACTTATAGATTTTTGATAATTTTACAGAAATAGGGTTATGCATTTAATTCAAGCAAAATTAGTTATTTCAAACAATGTATAGGTGGCACATTATTTTAGGTGAGCATACGCATTTAATGTTGGCAGTAAAAGTAACAACCTAAAAATAAAAGTTGTAGACTGTACACACAATTTCTATAAAATCATGAAAAATCTAGGACGTTTAGAAATTCTTTTAGTATATGTATATATTTCATGAATACATTCAGTTATTTGTATTATTGTATCAAAGGTGTATTTTTAAATTGTTATCGTACAGGTTTGGGATTTAAAGATGGCGTCCTCCATTGGTGACCACGAGGTTTCGAACTACTA
Organism: Solen grandis; assembly: GCA_021229015.1. Classification (NCBI taxonomy): domain Eukaryota; kingdom Metazoa; phylum Mollusca; class Bivalvia; order Adapedonta; family Solenidae; genus Solen; species Solen grandis. The sequence goes on along the minus strand of CM037780.1, from coordinate 13,866,465 downwards.
AAATGTTTGTTTAGCTTATACATCATAGTAATGATAGTAAGGTTAATGCTACTTTCCTATAAGATATGCTACAGTTTTCTAGCCACATTACTTTTTATGGCATTATATTTCTACGACAAACTCTATGGTTGAATTTGAGTGAGTGTTGGAGGAGTTTTGTCATTTTTGTGTTGTGAGTTGTATATCTTTATTTAACTTGTCATATGTGTTACCATTTATTCAAATTATGTTTTGCTAGAACCTAATACTGAAAGTTAAGTTTGTTTATACACATGGAAAAGATTTCGTATATGAGTTAACTTCCTTGTAAGCTTGTCATGTCATATTCTGTATTCATTTATGCAGATATTATATTTGTTAATTTCAATATGGGATTCGAACCTCATATGCCTCCTATTCATTAGAAAGCATGAATAGCTTGATTTATTGTGAAATTTACATGTATTATCTCCTTATTGATCTTTATATACATTTTCAGTTAATTGTTCAAAAGTGCGTATTATGAGGAAATCTTGGTTTTGCCATCATTTTCCCAGAGCAGCATAATTCATATATGTATGAATGTGAAACTAAATTTGTTTGGTATTCTCACCTTATATGTTTCAGAAAATGTTGAAATAACATAGCATTTCGCCGTGAGTTTTTCTGCAAAGACAGAAACATTGCACATGTCGAATTCTTCTTTGTTGAAAACGATGTAAACCGTTTATTGATATTCGAATAACATGAAATTAGAATACCAGACAGATTTTGCCATATATCTCTTTAATTTTGTTAAAACCATATGTGAGAAAATGTTTAAATTGTTTAAACATAACGACATATTTTAAGCGATACAGCAAAATCCTTTTGGTATGCTTCGGATTAATGAATATAAGCATAGCATTTTTCTCCCAGTTTTACCGTAGAGACAGAAATTTGAGCAATTTGAATTATATTTACTGAAATCATTTTGTTAACCATTTCTGGAAGAATCTTTTTGTGCAATGTTAAAAACGTATTGCAATTTGCGTTTAAATTTTCTCGCAGTCATGCTATATTTTTTCATTAATTTGAAACATATAAGAAGAGAATATAATTTTTTTAGCTATATCGCTTTCATTTTGTCAAGATGTTTAAACTGCAGTCTCTTTAAAGCTTCCGTATTTCTTATTAATATAAATATGGCGTCATTGCAAGAACATCAAAACGTGAATTGCAATATTTAATTATAATTTATTAAACGATTCAAAAAAGTTTTCGACAAAAAAAAACTGTCAAATGTTTCTGCCTTTGTGGAATACAGAGTGTGAAATTTGTGTGTATATACGGAAACGTTAAGGGCCTCCATTTGATGATATGTTTAAAATGAAGTCGATTATGTGAAATGCATTGATATATTTGACAAATGATTTCGTTTGGCTAAAAGATATCAAAAAAAGTATAGGTGCAATGTTTATAAAATTCTCATGATTGTGAAACAAATAAATTGACTTGTGTTAAAATATCTGATCAAAGTGAAAAAATATAATCGACTTCATTTTAAACATTTTATCAAATGGAGGCCCTTAGACCTTTCCGTACCCATGTAAGTGTCGTACTTGAAATGTTTTATCAAACATTCATCTTATTTACCGTAGATTATACTTTTTTAAAATAGCAAAAAAAAAAAGAAAAAAAAAAAAAAAAAAAAAAAGAGACCCAAGATCCACAACAAGCCAAACAACATAGCGTTTGTTCGCGAGGGAGTGTTAGCACAATCAGCAAAGATTACCCACCAAGGAATTTTGGCTCAGGCCAATGACTGGGAGATGAAAGCAGACCTGGACAAGAAGTTAGTCTTCCCACCGGTTGTCCAGACCACCCTTCGCCCAGATATTGTCTTGTGGTCAACCAAGGAGAAAAAGCTGATAATGGTCGAGTTGACAGTCCCATGGGAAGAGCGCTGCCAGATGGCTAACGAGACCAAACGACTCAAGTATACAGACTTACAGGATACATGTAAGGAGCAAGGTTGGAGCACATGGCTATTCCCAGTTTAAGTCGGCTGTAGAGGGTTCCCCGCACAGTCAGTTTGGAGGACATTAGGGTCTCTAGGAAAGGTTGGCAGAGAGAGAAAGGTTGCGGTACAGGCAATTGGAAAGTCTGCAGAAAGAGCATCAAGCTGGCTCTGGAGCAAGCGCGAGCAACAGAGCTGGAAGCCAAGTATCGAGGGACAGTGAGTCATGAACACTGTTGATCCGCCATCCAAGAAGAGGAGAAGGGTTCTGGGCTTAATTGATTGAAACCCTTCTGGATGGTACCCAGCTGATGACTTCGATACTTTGCAGTATATGCTGTTTATGTCATTACTTTAAAATAGCAAATATCGCTTGATGAAAAACACTCTTACATGTAACATGATCGCTAAAATCTCAAAATGATATGTTTGTTCCTCTCTGGCATCGAAAGACTTTTAGTGTATTAATGGTTTATTTTGTGAAAGATATAAATATTTATTTCAATGTATACAGAAATACAAACTTGATTATTTCTGGCACAAAATATTTTATTTAAAAAGAATTCGAAAGCTGTGAGTTCGACTACTACAACGGTTAAGAAATAGCCAAGACATTCCTATGGGAAAAGTTATCTTTTAATAAAGGAAGCGTCTAGTGGGGTAACTGATAGGTTGTGAACCATGTTTCCCAATCGACATTAAAAATCCAACAGATGTATTTACGATGACTTGAAATATACAACGCAAATTTAATCGATACGCCGAAACTGACACAATCGTTCCTCTTACTGTAGTTGTAGCCTTTTGAATTTTGAAGTAGTGTAATAACAGCAACAAGTACATATAAATCTCACTGGACATTGTCTAATGATGTATGAAAACATCGCGACAAGCCTTGTTTGAGAGACTGCAGTTTGTCTGGTAACATGACAAAAGAGATAATCATCAGAAACGATACAATCTGGACTCAAGATAATGTGTTGACAATAGCTCTTATTTATTTTGCTAAAATTGCGAAATATTAAAGTCGTCTTGGTAATAAGGGGGTTGATTTATGGCTAAAATATACAGACAATTACTGACCGCGACTCTCCCTTAAAGGAGCAATTTCCGTTATGCAAATCATAAAATTCATGTTGATGGAAGAATGCATGACAACCAAGAGGCTATCGACTGGTCAGTGCATGCTTTAGGAAACCGTTAATGTTAGGTTGTTCAATATTTATTGTCCTTGTTGAATCAGTGCTTCATACCACTTGTGTTCATATCTTTATGATAACACTTAAATTCTTTCTACAGGTACATTTATTTAGGTCTGTCTTCGCAGGAACAGAACTAGCGATTAAAGTAACGACGTTTTTTTGTTGTTTTTTTAATTATTAGTTTACGCATTTTTAAGAACAATCAGTAATTATTTTTCTATTTTGACATAAGCTTTTCCTTAAAAATGCCCGTATGTCGTTGATAGCATTTTTTTTATATTTTTGATATACTTTTTGGTTTATGTAGTACTCTAAGTGATGTGTTTATTTCTTCAATAACATAAAAGGTAAAAAAAAAAAAGTTACTTTAGATATCCTTAAGTTATGTGGGTCATAGTGCATGCAATTCACATTGCTAGGGCAAAGTTGTTCTTCTGTTGAATTTCATTCAAACAATATTTTTGTCAATAAATCACCTCAGAATTCATTACGATCTCAAATGCAGTTGCATAAGATTTCAATTTAATCAGTTTTCGATCGATTGGCAGAAAAAAATGCGCCAGGTAGTGTGTGTATGCCCTAACAATGACACTTTTCATGTTGATGTATTGAAGTCAGTGAAAGAAGAAACCTTTGATAGGCGCCACTGTATTTTGTTTTGTTTCAGGAGATTCATTATTTTGCTGCAGGGGTTTTCCCTCGAAATGCTGATTTTATAAATATTAAATAACAAATGTGTTTATGAAAAAACAATTGCTCACAGTATTATATGTTAGTATATCAACTATGAACTGTTAATCTATATACCAACAGGACGTATGAAGAAGGAAATTGGATATAACCGAGTTCTAGGGAAAAAGTATGTCGAAACTGCTTTAAGGATTACTCTAAGGAAAAAAATGAAATACACATGTATTGCCAGGCGTGAAGATGAGTTTGATCGACATTGCACATTGGAATATGAATACATGTATTTGTCAATATGTATTACCTATGTAATATTCTGATGTATTATATATGAACATTCTTTGTGAAATATGTCAGAAAAGAAATATGTTAATACAAAAGGAAGAGTATGAAAAGCCGTCGATTAGACCTACGAACAAGTATAGAGATTTATCATATTTCTTATTACAAATTGTTTTAAAAATTGAATAAACTGCAAGATAACTTAATGGAAGTCAGTTTGTAATATGAATAGCGGGTTCTTGCAGCAAATCATGATTGCATTATATAAAGATAGCATTTTCTTACATACAGTTTATTTCTCCCTGTACATACTCCTATCTTAATCTCGTTCACTGAAAACTGTAAATCAGAATGTTCTATTATAGGAAGAATAAACATGTGTTTATTTCTCCAAACTGTTTACAATTCATACATATTAAAATTTCTTCTGCATTTTTCTATATTATATACTAACTCATAATTATAACTTTACGTTGTAACATAATAACTATGACGTATTTATGTCAACCAAATAATACAAACCTTTCAGCTCTTTTTAACCTAATTAGACGTGTCAATATATATATATTATAAATTGATTAGTCCAAAAGCCATTTAGTACCGCCTTAATTCAAACAACAAATTTAATGAAAACAATATTTCTTAGGCCAATTATTTTTATGGTTAACATGAAAATATACATCAAACATGACAAACTAAGACAAAACTGTGATATCAGTTGCTGTAGGTCTTTGGAGTATTTCGTTACAAAAATCCATTTTTGTGCGTAAATTTGACTATGTTCCTTACCTAGGAAACAGAATATAGCCATTCCATGAAAAACATTCACTTACATTTATCTAAATAAATATTGATCAATACTTGATTTATATCAATTACTTGTAATATTCGTATGTGTGTGTTTTTTTCTATGCATAATTAAATGATTTAGTGCACTGTTTACTAACACTCGTATTATGTAGTCGAAAACTTAATTTTCTGATTACTATTTATGATTGCTTCCATCCATTCATATCATTTCTTAAATGTTTTTAAATTCAATTTACACATAGTTTAACTAGGAACACAGAACTGATTAATCAACACCAGTGCGAAACATTAAAAAAACAATCCAGATCCAAAACATCCGTTGCCCCAAGATACAAGTAAATTAAATATATTACGTGTAGTTAATGATAGTCTTTAGTATGAGGGATCAAAACTTATGTACAAGTGTACAAGCATTTCTAATTTCTGTCAACTAAATATATCTTTCCTTTTCAATTGACTTTGGGGTTACAACTCATTCTCATGAAACAGCTATTGACTATCTTCGGTTAATTTCCTCATAGTGTATTGCTAGTGTTAGGACAACTGGTAAAACATTTAAATAGTAAAAAAAAAATCCAGGGTATTCCTAAACTGTTTCAGTTATGTTATTCCTTTGCTTCCCAGTGCGTTTTGCGTGTAACTATTACCCTATTTAACATTAGCCTCAATTAAATTTTACTTATAACAGCATTCGTAAAAGTATCTGAAGACACTGTTCTACACAACTGTTTACATCCTTTGCAAAGTTAGGTGTCGCTGCATTGCGTATAGTATTCACGGCGTAACATTCTTTGGTTTATCTATATATCCAATCAGGCTTAAAATATAAGAATACAAGAAATATACAAGCACATTACTAAATTGGCTTTAGTTGTCATCTTTATAACCAGCATCATTTGTTAATAAGTAAATATTTTGCTGCATAAGCAGTGTGTTGAAACACGATAACAAAAGTTGACTTTCAAACCTTATTGATGTATTTATTTATCAAAATGTGACCGAGTACGTGAATATTCCAATCATTAATTTTGTCACGAAGTTATATTTAAAACATGCATTCAAGATAATATTGATTAAAAAATTACGTATAGTTCAATACAAACTATTCTTAAAACGTGTCCTCACATATTAGTCTGTACATTACTGAGCTATTTTATTCGACAGCGCAAATACGTTTGTGTGTATGCATGTGTTTTTTGTGTGACTTGATTATACGTACACACGCATTTCTAGGGTTTATAAAGGCTAGAAGATAGCACTAACACTCCGAATGACTGATACTGTTCTGAAGTTAGATAAAGGTAACAACTGCTCTCATTAAACTGCAACTCTAGGCTCTAGGAATGTATTATTTTTATTTGCTGCCTAAACATGTGATTCATTGCAAAATGGCGTGTAAACGCTGGATATGTCAGGGCGTGAAAAGAACAAAAACTTGTTCTGTTTGTTGGAATGACTAAACTTTCTACCAACAGTTTGAATTCCCATAATTGTTGCAACACTGCAATACAAGAGAGTGGTGGCAAAATACTATAGATGCATTTTCTAAGATTTCTATCAATAAGGAACACCGGGATCTAAGTTTAGAAAACACCCTGCCCAGGCTGATTATCTGAACCCTTTATACGAGTAAAGGAGATAGCTGTAGGTGGAAGCCGTAAACAATTTTGAAACCTTTGACTTGACCGATCTGCCATTCTTATAGATTAATACATGTACCATTTTGACAAACTAAACTGAACAGGAATTTGGGATGACGCAGGGGCTATAACTTCCAGCAAATTAATAAAGAGCGAGACGTAAGAGCAGACAGCTGGCGCCACAAGGATTGTCCTTCCGCATCGACCTGTAAATTAACAACTATTGCATCTTCAGTAATACTGTTTGCGATTTTCAAGGCGCAAAAACACGACCGAGTGACCAACGTATGTCAACAACAAGCCATGCCTGCTCATCCTTTTGAATTAAGCCCGACCTATCTGCAGTGATTGCGTCATGGTATCCGTGGGGAAAAATCATGATTGAAAACTGTCTGCAGGGACTCGCCACTTTTCAATGTCATTAATAGTCTACCGTGTGAAATTAATCACTATTTAAGTCAAAAGAACCGATGGACTAATCATGTCGTCATTTAACTGGTGTTTTATGAGATTTAGATTACACGCTTTTTCTATATTCAGTCATATATCCGATATACAAGTGAAAGGGGTATATTGAACGATTAGAGAAAACCATAAACATAGTTAATTAATTAAATTAACATATTTACATCAGTTCCTTTTTATGGGTCCTCGTTTATTATAGTTGCAAGACACATATATAGTAAACTTTTTTTTAAGATTTACTAGAAAGTTCAAAACCAAACTTTCAGGGTAAACACTGTAACAGATCATATAATTATATATATGTATATGTATAAACATATATACCTCTTCCCCTATTCAGAAACATTTTTACTAATTGATCTGATTTCTACGGAAACGTTAAAGGGCCTTCATTTAATGACATTTTTTTTATTCGCATTGATCAGATATTTTAACACTTGTCAATTTATTTAGCTCGCATAATGAGAATTTTATAGATATTGCAACTTTAATTTTCACGACATGTTTGAATGTTTTTGTCAAGGCGAATTACGGAACTATTTGATAAAGTGAAAAAATACCTATTCGCTTTGACAAAAACATCAATCATATCGAGAAAAGTATAGACGCATTATCTATATAGATTTAGTGTTTGCGAGCTATATAAATTGACAAGTGTTAAAGTATCTGATCAAGGCGAATAAAAAGTTTTTGACTTAACACAAAACATGTCATTAATTGAATGCCCTTTAATGTTTCCGTACTCGCAAACGGAAGCCTAAAAGGGACTCAAGATTTGAGAAAATGTTTATACATGTCGACAGAATTAAAGCAATATAACTGAATTCTGTTGATATCCTCGTCTTATATATTTCTAGTAAATGTTGAAATAACATAGCATTTCACCATCAGTTTTTCTGCAAAGACTGAAACATTGCACATTTCTAATTCTTTGTCAAAAACATATTGTAAACCGTTTCTTGAAAAAAGCTTTTTGTACAATGCTTACTAATATTGCAATTCGCGTCTAAATGTTCTTGCATTCATATCATATTTTACATTAATTCGAAAAATATAAGGCGAGAATACCAAACAGATTTAGCCATATCGCTTTATTTTGTCGACACCAGATGTTAGAATTGTTTAAACATGTCGACATAATTTAAGCGAAAATGCTTTTTTCCATTGTATATGCCAAATAAAGAGAAAAACTTACGCTTACACGATATCGTTTTCTAAGAAATGTGAACATGAAAGTATGATACGTATTCTTACTTACATGTATGGCTCAATCTGCAGTAGAATTATCAATTGTAATATGTGTCCACAATGATAAAAGAACATGGTAGTATCTATGCATACTCATGTTACTAACCTGCTAACCTTTGGTCATATTCATTAACTGCTTTTACTATGTGGGTATATTTTCGAGGAAGCACAGTTCGCAATTTTGAGATGAATTCTACGACTAGCGCTAGCTACTGACATCAAAGTCTCTATTCATATATTGCAAAATGGCATATGAACATCAAGCTGTATATCGTATGTATTAAGAGAATTCCCTTTAACGACTTATTTTAGCGCATTTACTATAAAAATATGCCTTTCAACTTCCCATAGATGGAGATTTTACAGGTATAATACAGATATACAGTGTATGAAACAACTAAATATACAAAAAACGTAGATGTTGCTATAGAAAAAAGTAAAAAAAAAATTATTGATAAGCTAAACATACTGAACAAGAATACTGTTTACTGGCAAAAAATCGTTTCATGTATTAACAGTTTATAATGTTAGTTAATTATTAAGTTAATAAGAGCTCAGGAACTAAGGAAACGTCTAAGGGCCTCCATTTGACGATATGTTTAAAATGAAGTCGAATATTTTGTTTTTCACTTTAATCAGATATTTTAACACAAGTCAATTTATCTGTTTCACAATCATGAGAATTTTATAAACATTGCACCTATACTTTATTAGAGTTGCTTTAATTTTTCCTCTAGACGAATTGATATCTTTTCGCCGAACGAAATCATTTGTCAAATATATCAATGCATTTCACATTTCAAAAAGAAACATTTTGACAAGTGAGATAAATTAGATTTATTTTCGTTAATTCGTGTTACATACCGCGAATTAACGAAAATAAATCTCATTTGTCGAAATGTTTCTTTTTGAAATGTGAAACGCATTGATATATTTAACGAATGATTTCGCTTAAATAAATAATACATGTATTCTTTATGTTTTGTACCATCGTCGAATACCCACGAGCGATTGATAAATCATCTATAGGCCATGGGATATTACGGCTTAATTTGGTCGTTTTAGGGTGTGTCAAATTGCGCCATTAAAACCAGTCATAAAGGCAGTATACAGCTGCCGGGCGCAGTAATATAATTTATTTTTTTACATGACTTTCAAGCCTCCACGTCGATGAGTTTGCATTTAAAAGTCGCGTTTTCATTGATCGATAATTAATCAATAACTATTATATTACGACGGTTTGCTTGCCTTTTTCCCACGGCATGATGTCAAGTAGTGAAACGGAATGAGTCAGTCGGGGTATTCGACGATGTTTTGTACATTGAATAGACAATTTCCCCAAGAGGATCGGAAATACCCGCTATAATTCGCTGATTTAAATTGATCAATCAGTGACTGGGGGACATCTCAAATGTGTGATTGCTCATTAAACAGTGTGTGGAATTGGACTTATTTAGGGGTTCGGGAAATACTCGTTGATGTTTCAATTCGGAGCGAAATGGTCTATGGTTTTGAGATGTTCTCCTTACCAGCATCGTGTCTTATAGTTTACAGTACCCGTATGTTGATTTGTATGGACAGCTGTTTCTAGTTACTTTTCATATCTAAACTGATGTTTGTTAGTTTGTTTGTTGGGTTTTATCGTTCCACCAACCGTATTTCAGTCATTTGGAGACGATGTCTACTTGAGACAGATATAGTGCTGCCACACTGCAGTATCACGCCGTAGACATGTGGCATGATACCACACCCAGTCACATTATCCTGACACCGGGCCAACCAGTTCTGCAACTAACCTTATATGTTGAGCGCCAAGCAAGGGAGCTATAACAGTACCATTTTTTACGACTTTGGTACGTCGCGGCCGGGATCGAACCCACGGCCTCTCGCTCCCGAGGCGGACGTTCTAACCATTCGGCCACCGGGGACGGTCACTCCTGAACTGAACTGGAAGCAAACTTTCTTAATGTCGATACTAAATAATGATTAAATTGAAATAAAAGCTTAAATCTAAAATTTTTCTGTCCATGAAAATCATAATCATACGGCAAAGTAACACGTTTAAACAAATTATTTTCTATATGTTATGTTTTCGTCATACCATTTGCAAATTAACTCACAGTACAAAACAGATATCTTCATAAATAAATTATGCTCGACACACACACAATATGACTCTACAGATGGAACGAATTTTGCTTTTCTTTATCTTTTTTATTAGGAATAGTATACGAAGGTAATCTATCCATCATTAAATCATTATCACGACCTTTCAATTACTTAAGTCGACATCAGCGCAGATGCAAGCATCCATTCACTTGGAGTTATATGCTCTTTTGATCAAATTGAATGAAGGCTTGCATATACAGTATAAAATTTACTATAATATTTACACCATACAGTGATAGAAAATGATCACAATTTAATGATGTATGGATTACCTTAAGAAACAATTCAGCTCAGCCATGTGAACGCAATGCATTTCTGTTAACAGCAATTATCTGTACCAGTACAGTTATAAACATTCTATTTATCTATGAACATATGCGTGCATTCAACTTGTAAACTATGTTTATTTCTTCGTGGCAAAATAAAACCAATTTGTATGGTATTACAGCATTGGCGTACACGGATATCTAACGATGTGGGACGAAATCATCAATTGTTAATTAACTTGTTTTTATTATTATTCTATTGGATTATTTTGATAGAAAACACAATACTTATGATTATATTAGCCAAGCATATGAATAAACAACTTGGTTTTTGTCAATAAGCTGATGGGTAGAGAACAAATTAACAAATGCATGTGATGTATTGTACACTCTGTAATCATTATTAGTACCGTAGCTTATTTAAAATAATTATTCAAAACAATGTACAACTATGGGAGGTATTATGTTTGGCTCGATATAGAATATAGACTAGTGTTATTAAGACCTACATATTATAAAAATAATATAACAGCACTTAGCATCTCAGTAAGGTAATAGCACAAGTAAAACATCACTGTATCACAAATTTATTTAAAGAAATAAAAAGAAAAAAGGTCTTCAATATCACCTAGCAAATTATATAGATTGTAACTGAAACAGTAAAATTCAAATTTTTCTTTAAATGCAATATTTCTCTCAGAAAATACATTAGATATTTGGACATTAAATGCCTTTATGCGCTGGTCGTCAAGTAGGAGAGCCTTTTTGCAGAATATGAACTAATATCTATCAAAAACAAAACAAACCAACAACAACAAACAAACAACAAAACAAACAACACACAGCTAAAAATCATTTTATTAAAACAAAACAACTTTCGAAAATAACAAACATATTTCAAAAAGAAATAGTACGGTTTGATTGGCAGCAGCCTGAGTATATTACTATTTCAGTACACTTTGATATCAAACTTCTTCACTCACCTTCTTAAATATGAATCGGATTTCGAATATATGTACTTTTATGTATTTTAATAATATTTTAATAATAATCCACATAAGATAAGTTTGTGTTTAGTTATTGTCGTTTTAAATATCAAAGAAAAACAATACGGAAATACAAACAAGAACTGTTGCTTTCGTTATACTTATTTCTTTTTTTTTATTAAAACTACATGTACTTCGATAGCTAACTTTGGGTCCGAAGTTTTCATGTGAGGACCCCTACTTTGCACACACACAGCTGGCTTTAGGCACGACAGTGGATCTAGAAGAAAAAAAAATGTCTCACTCCTTTCTAACTTATACTACTCTACAGATTGACCAAATGGACCCTCCCTTTCCATTTTGAACGGTCTTGAAATTTCCTTGGCCAATTCTCTTTACCTTACCAAGTTTTCTTGTTGTCATATTTGTCCGCAAAATAAATATTTCGGTAGGTCGGTGGTTCTATCCGAATGCTTCCGTGCATTTGGGGTCTTCCTCCACCTGTAATTAGCTGGACGTCGCTATATGACTGAAATACTTTCGAAGCGACGTTAAACTCAAAAAGTCAAGTCAAGTCAAATATTTCAAACGCTTAATAAAAAAAATGAAGTTTAATATTTCAGCTGAAAGGTTTCTACTGTAATGATTTTATATTCAATTCAATTTTAGAATTTCTGTTGAAAGTTCCTTTTATTCAAAAGATTGAAGGGGAAGTGCAGTGAAGAAGGTTAAGATGAAATGAGCAGATAACTCTTGAGGTACTATGCTCGAAGAAATTTAATTTGCCTTGATTACTTGCCCTTTATTGTAGTTATGTTAGAAATTTTCCTCCTCCTCCTCCTTCTCTGTAGTACAGTGTGATATGTTGCCTTTTTCTGTTAATTTGTTTGGTTTTTATGCCCTAGAGCGTCGAGAGGTCGTGTTTTCGATCCCCGGCCGCAACATACCAATGTCGTATAAATGGTACTGGAAAAGCTCCCATTCTTCGCGCTCATCACATAAGAGTAGTTTTAGGACTAGTTGGCCCGGTGTCAGGATAATGTGACTGGGTGTGGTTTCATACCACATGTTTACAACCATGATATTGCAGTTTGGCAACACTACAACTTTCTCATGTAGACATAGTCTCCATATGACTGGCGGCACGTTAAACCCAATTAACAAACATAACATGTTTGTGCTCATGATACAGATATGAGGTGGCTTCATGCAATGGTATATAACACCATCGAAAAATGAAATGATACCACAGCCGAGCCATCAGCTCTGGAACTAGTCTTTTTGCTGGGCGTCTAGACAGTTATTTATAATTTAATGTAACTAGGAGTATGTATATGAATACCCATACAATCACAAAACGCAAATATCAAACATTATTTTTACTATCAGAAAACAAACATATCTATCTTATTGGTTGTAGTTCGGAAGAAATAAAATCATAAACAAATCATTAAAAATTAGAGGTGTCTTTTGCATGTACCGAGAAAGAATGCAACTCACGCTATGAACACCCTGCAACTGGGGATGTGTCATATATAACTGGTTTCTGAGATATAGGAAATAACTTAAGATCTCTTTTGCTATCATAAATTGAATTTTTCATCCAAGTTGCAGCCGATGTATCCATCACATGTATACACATGATTAGAAAGGAGAAATTTTGTACCCATTATAAAAGGATAAGAATAGATATCGTGGATTTGTTTAGTTGATGTTAATAGCAAATACGTAAAACCAAAGTAGGCAAACACTCCTGTGTTTATATCTTGCAACAAACGGTCGTTAAATTGAAAATAAATTCCTTAACTAATCCCCATGATCACTTCTAATACATAAAATTGATGAATTGATGAGTAAGTGTGTCATATAATTATTTGATATGATGTTTAGAAAGTAGACATTAATTTGTTAATGGTGCATTATTTATTTTCGTGGACTTGGATGTTATATTAAGTTACACTGTTCACTCACCGAAATAAACATGTGCAGATTAAAGAGTTTTTTGTTATGAAATAAAACTCGGTGAATAAATGAAAAATTTATTTTTTTTTAAAACCTTTGGTTAAGGCCAAGGTTAAAATTTAAACCTTTTTTGCTGACATCTACAGGAAATATTTGGTTACTGACATCTACTGTTGTCACTCTTGTACACACATATTGTCTTCATTCATTTGTACAAACAATTAACTAGAATGCTTGCTTCAGCCTAATTGTAGGACATTACAGTAAGTTTTCATTTCGCTTTTGATACAGTACCAGTTGAGGTGTATTTTACAGTTAGGAACAATTACTGTAAACATTTGGTAACTGACACCTTCTGTAAACATTTGGACTTGACTTGACTATTTGAGTTTACCGTCGCTTCGACAGTATTTAAGTCATATAGCGACGTCCAGCTAATTAACCTGACGCCAAAACAGGTATATCCCCGCCCCAAACGTTTGTCGGAGGTTTTTGACTTAAGGTAACTATTGAAAGCAGGATTCACGTGCATTTGTTTGTCGAGGTTGTTGACTTAAGGTAACTATTGAAAGCAGGATTCACGTGCATTTGTTTGTCGGAGGTTTGCACAGCTTTTCATTGGTTAAACCGATATGCATATTCATTTCGGGGCGTTTTGGCGTCATGTTAATTACATTTGGAGGAAGACCCCGAATGCAAAGATCTTACGGTAGATATCACTAACACCATCTGGAAGTGTAAATTTAAAGGTTAAAAATTCCTAGCTTACTGACATCTACTGTATTTTATTTTCTTGCTAACATTTACTGTATGCTATCTTTACTAATTTACTTAAAACATTTTGGTTTTAACTAAAATTTTTTTTTGCTAACATTTACCTTTTTAATTTAAATTTTTTGCGTTTTCTGTCAGCATTTGTTACTGACATCTACTGGAAAAATTGATTTTGTAGTAGTAGTAGATTTAGTATTAGATATTTGCTTTTAATATCTTGAAATTTAAAGGTGTTCAAATACTAGATACAAAAGTTACTTAAAACATTTGGTCAAAATTGTAATAAAATAAATGATAAAAAATAAGAAACAGTAGGAGGATTATTAAACAACAACAATGGTAATATTGATAATTTATAATATTGACAATAACGGTAAGAAGAAGAAGGAACATGAGAAGAAGAAAGAGAAGAACATTGAATGAATTAGGTTTGAAGGAAGTACTCTTTCGTCATATCATCTTGATTTCCAGCATAATCACAAACCATTTTCTTGATTTACACAATAGAAATGCTGCGATCGGGTTGTTTATCGGTTACCATAGAAACAGTATGATTGGTATTTGATCAGTTGTACCTCATTTTCTGTAGGACTATTTTGAATTGAACTGAGACGAATTTTGTAGAGACGTCAGTGTCATTACCTTTACTAATTGTCTTTTCAATTTAAGTTAACGTCATCAAAAATCACTTTGATTAAATAACAATGTCTGAAACATAAGCTTTATTGAAAATTCATGTTCAGTGATTTACGGAATCGAAACGGATTTAAGTTACACCATAAAAAACAGACGCTAATACCTTGATATACTTATAAAAGAAGATAAAAGTATTCAAATTTCCGCGTGTGAAATACCCGTCAGAGTCCCCCCCCCCCCCCACACACACCACACACATCAATAACCCCTTTGAGTGCAATGGTTTTTTTTTGAGGGGGGGGTTAAGTTAAAAATAATAATAACTTCATGTAATTTTTATTTGTCCAACAAATGCTTTGTTAGGTGTGTTGTGAAATTAACACTTTGAAATTTTATAGCTTTCGATCATTCAAGGTGAACTACTAATATTGCACACCGATGCGTGTTTTATCTGAAACGTTACAGAAGTTTTACCTAAACCAATAAATTAAGAATGCGACGAACAGCAGTTCTGGGAAATATTAAAAAATATTAATAATAAACTTTGATGATAATGTATTGGAATGCCTAGTAATGTAGCGTACATTTAAGCAGCTCATTCACAGATTATCGTTACAAATGAAAAAAAAAATCCTTCGTTAATGTTAGTGAAGTCATTGTTTTCTGACAAATAAACTCGGCAACTGTAAGCCACATTGCATGGGAAAACACTATTTTCGTAAACGTCCACTTCGGAGAAATCGAATAAATATAGAATATGGCATTCCCGAAGCAGGTACTTGCGGCACCACTATATCTTGTCACGTTTTGCAACGAGGCGTCATCTCCAGTTCCGGTCAGCAAATTCGTTAGTTCAGCTTTTGAAGTGAGCGAATGCGCGAGGAATGTGTTCAGTTAGAAACCGGCACACGGAAATATAATTTCTTAAAACAGGTTTTGAATTCTAAATGTAAGTTCAATAACGTTCATAACGCTATTGTCTGTGATGGAGGAGCCATCCTTTCTTTTTTAAAAACGCGGAATGTTGTATTTGTTGACCATACGTCTGGAGAACGGTGTTGTTAGACGAAATACACCGAGATAGTTATAAATCAATTTCTTGATTTTCTTGACTTGACTATTTGAGTTTACCGTCGCTTCGACAGTATTTCAGTCATATAGCGACGTCCAGCTAATTACAGGTGGAGGAAGACCCCGAATGCACGGAGGCATCCGGGTAGACCTACCGCAAGCCAGCTGGAAGGCTTCCTCACATGAGAATCCGAATGACCCTGCCGGGTTTCGAACCCACGCGGTAAGGGGCTGATTGAGTTCTAAAGTCAGCGACTTTGCCTTCTCGGCCACGGAGGCCCCCATTAGAATTAGAACATATGCACAAAAATCCGAATATACGAATATATTGAAAGCCTGCATGCCTGTCACTTAAAGAGATTTTTACAAGGCTTCATGTATTCTGCCGATTTTTGTTATCAAAAAATGATGGAAAATGTTTAGACAAAATTCAAGTTAAAATCCTTCTTTAAGATAAAGGGAGATAATTAAGACCAGTATGATTTCGAAACCTGTAACAGTAACTTACCGTGAGGTACCACAGTAAGCCCATTAACTTGAATTGAAAATACAATTAGTGAAGGATAATAAACAGCGAAAATGCCACTGACGTCTTTAAAAAAATTTCTCAGTCCATTTCAAAATTGTCCTACAGAAAATGAATACCAATTATTCTGTTTCTATGGTAACCGGTGAACAACCCGATCGTAACTTTTCTATTGTGTAAATCGAGTAAATAGTTTGTGATTATGCTGGAAATCAAGCCGCTATAACGAAAGAGTACTTCTTTCAACCCTTATTCATTAAAAGTTCTCCTCTTTCTTCTCAAGTTCCTTCTCCTTCTTACCATTATTGTCATGATTATAAATTATCAATATTATCAATTGTTGTTGAATAATGCTCCTACTAATTCTTACTTTTTATCCTTTTTATTATCATTTTGCCCAAATATTTTGTGTAACCTTTGCATTTAGTATCTAAACACCTTTACATTTCAAGATTTTAAAACAAATACCTAATGAAAACTACTATAACATCGGTTAATTTCTTTTAAAAAAAGTTCCAAGTAAATTTCATAGATGTTGAAAGAATTTGTTTCCAAATCGACATAATTTAAATAAGTTACAGGTAATATCTGGTGATGAAATCTAAAATTAACTAAGTTAATGGTAGTTTTACGATTCTGGCTTATTTTTATCATTTTTTTTTTTAATCAAACACTGCATGTTAGCCAAGCTGGATAAATTACTAGTAAGACATGTAACGAGTGGATTATAAATGAATGCAGTACTGTTTTGAAGCATTAGGTGTCCACACAATGTAGACTACATGTATATGTGTGCATTTCTCAAATAAAATCCAACTCTCCAGTCTTTACTGCAGCAAAGTTTAGGTCTCAATCCTCTATAATCTTCTTACTCACTCGTTCTTTTTCCAATGTCACCCTTCATTAAAATATGACTTTCTCTTCATTTCTTTTCGTCAGTTTCCCCCTTCTTTTAACTTTTCTGTCTTCTCATAATTGACTTGTAAAAGCTCTTTTTCGCTCAACATTTTTTCCACAGTCACTTTTTTATTTGCAATAAATATTTTTTACGCTCATTTATCTTTCTTTTGTCACCCCTTCCCTTGCAATATTTCGTTATTAAACGCCTTTCACCCTTGCAGTACACACGTCTTCTCTCTTGTTCTTTCTACAGCTATCGTGAAAAATGGCACTAATGGTTTTCCACTTGGAGTTAAGCATAACAACAGAGTACTTCCGGGACTGGATGACACAGTGTTGGGATATAAGGTTGGGTCTAGGATCATGCCTATTACAGGTGGAGGAAGACCCCGAATGCCCGGAGGCATCCGGGTAGAACCACCGACCTACCGCAAGCCAGCTGGTTGGCTTCCTCACATGAAAATCCGAATGACTCCGCTGGGATTCGAACCTACGCGGCGAGGGGCTGAGTGAGTGTTAAAGTCAGCGACTTTACCCTCTCGGCCACGGAGGCCCCTAAGTGTTTTTGAATTGTAACTATCTTAGCAATACCTTAAACATTACATGTATATTTAAAGAGCACACGTTTGCCCCCAAAATGCAGATTAAAATACAAAATATAAGGATACAAAATACCAAGTATTGTCATCAAAATCGAAAAGCTCTCTTTTAAACCTTCGTTCCTCGTTACTATGCAGAATTTCTAAATCTACTGCAAATTCATTTCGCCAGAGTATGATAATCTTATAATGAGTGCACATTTCTATCATAATATAAATGTTATAACCTAGATGTTTGTGATAAAAGTCGGTTCTACTTTAAAATTATTATTTCCAAGTTGACTGTATAAATGATATCACTTAGTACGACTATAAAATCCACGAGTTCCTACATTTAGTAAGAGCCTTCCCTTTTCTGGAGAGTATACACATAAATTAAAATAAACAATTAATCAGCATCATGTCAAATGTAACTTTATATCACATTGATAATTAGTATCTATGTAAAGTAAAAAAGATCACAAACAGCTACAAAACATGTTTCTTCACAAAATGAAAGCATGAAATATTAAAGGATAGTTTATGAATTAATTACAGCTCTTGGTCTCTTAAACAACCATTATATTAGGAATTACAAAAATATACGGAATGTATAAACTATTTTAGGCAAACAATGTTAACCCTTTCCCTCATAGAGGAAACCATGAAAAGACCTATACGAACAACATAAAACCAGATCAGCCTGCGAGTAACTCGCAGGCTGATCAGGTTTTATGCTGTTCGCTGCTCCTCAGTGGTCTGGAAATGAGGACTTTATAATTAAATTTGGTAAGGTTTAACTGTGGTTTTCTGCAGATCAGGCTTTATGTGGTACCTATTGAGTGCGTCAAAATGAGTCTATATGAGGGAAAGGGTTAAAGTTTTAATGATTTTGCCCATCTGTAATATCGTTATGACATATTCGAACTGTATGTCCAGCATGCGCCGAAAAATAAAAAAATGTAAGTACAAATTATATCTTTTGATTATAAAATGTGTGAAACATTTACCAAAACTTGGCTTAACAATGTAATAATCGTTTTTATTTTCTTTTAGTTATAATATCTTTTTATATATTATGGCTCACAACGTGCGTTTTTTAAACAATGTTTAGAAACATATTAAATCTTAAAAAGCTTACTTCTGTAACATATTTTAAGTAAAATTTAGGGACTTTCTTCAAAATGTTAAACATTTTATTGTTGAACAAGTATGTAAAATTATGAACTTTTTCCGCAGCGTTTAAAATGAAATGATAAGTGAAACAAGAACCTAAAATCAAATATCATTCGATTTTGGTACATGACTCATAAATATTTTCATACCTAAACAATTAATGAAAATAGAAATAAACATGTTTTTTTTTTATTTCTAAATCTAATCAGAATAATGGTCAGAGAGAAAAAAGAAAGAAAATATATATATCTGCTGGGACTCGAGTCCATATACCACAGTTTCAAAGCAGTTTACAGCAAATTTTAGACTATTTATGGATACTCTTCAGTTGGAGGTAATGCCGTTAATCCTTAAATTACAACGACCTCTGTATCTTTCTCTGTCTTTTACCCCATCCATTTTGTAACTATTTTACCCGAGATTTACTTTCTTAGCCAACCTATTAAATTCAAGTGCCTGTTTATCCGGTCTGCACTACGAGAATTACATAACTGTTTAAAAAAAGATATAAGTCAAATGACGCCCAATGAATCATCTGATACAATGTATATTGATTCCTATGATTAATACTACATAATGGGATAAGTTGACAGCAATTTTGAAAAATGCAGACGATATAACATAAAAACTTGTAATAGTAGTGCATAACGTTGTTTATTTAATTATTGAGGCGTGACACCTTTCCAATGATGGAGTCAGAGCAATATTCATTCACAGCTTAGTGAAATAGAATGAAAGGATATGGAAGTTGTTGCTTTAATAGATTTCCGTCGACGCCACAACATGTGAAGTGAAACCCACATCTCTCTTTCGATAGCGCACTTTTTTTCCTAATTCTTATTCCTAAATCAGTAGTATGGACGACCGTTTCTTGAACATTTAAGCACAAGGTCATAACTGCGGAGCCATATAATGTCGTTGAACTTCTCTGTAAATCAAGTATACCAGTACATTTTCAACGCGACAGGGTATAAAGCCCACGACATTACGTTACCGGTGCAGACGCTCCGATTTCTTGTCCATCGAAGTCAGTGAAGGGTATCTTTTTCTTTACATTTTAATAGTGAAAAAATGGAAAAGTAAAGATCATAATAGATTTAGAAAAGAAAATGTGTAAACTAGAATACTAAAGCGTTTGTTTTTCTTTAAAAAGTGAGAATGCGAGTAGAGAAAAATGGAAATACTGAATAACTTAAAATCTAAATTGAAAGAAAGTTTCATCTTGGGAATTACAAGCAGCATGGAAAACGCACAAAGTCTGCTTTAAAAGGCAGCCTTTTAAACAAAATTAAAATCGATTTTGGCTTCGAACCAATGTACAATATCTAAGCAACTGTGAGTCCTTCAATAAATTTAAACTTTATTTGTTTTAAAAAAGAATAAAAAAGAATATGTAGGATACCTATTTCAGAAAAATCTGGTTCTGAAAAAGCTTCTTTTTTTATACATATGACGTGAATGAACAAAATGATGTTTCTTAGATTCAACTATTTATCTGTGTATGCAATACATTGAAAGACATTTAAATATAAGTACAATTCAATTTTGTGTTGAAGCTTATCCACACTACACACACACTAAAGAATAATCTAGACAAAATTGAATATTAATATAGAAAAAACAAAAACATCATTGACATTAAATGTCATCCCATGAAATAGACTTTTTCACGCATTGTTTGATATATGTTTTATAGATCGCCAACGTGCCCTCACAACGTAAGCTAATATCTTATATAGAAATGATAGAGACACTAAAAAGTGCTTAATATTGGGCGCAGTTGGAGAACACGTCGAATGGGAAATATAAATGACATTTTTGTCTGGTACAATTGATAGAGAACTTTGTCCAAAAAATGTTGAATATATGTCATGCCGGAGTTTTAGACTCGTGCCAGAGATGGTTCACAGTGGTTTTTCTGACGGTCATTGATATATAGGGGCTGAAAACAACAACAAATAATACAAAACATAAACCCTACACACGCCAAAATTCAACCAACAAACACTATTAGACTCCGTACAAAACTTTATATTTAAATGATAATCATTTTGCAATTCCAAATTTTATATAATGTTAAGTTGTTTGTTAGTGTACTTGGTGGATGATTATAAGGAAAAAAATCATGGTAATAATGATATCATTAATGATAATGATAGGGATGAAAGCAATGATGATAATAGATACATAAAATCGTGTTTTATTAACTTTTAAGTAAGTAAGTAAATACACACATACTAGTGTTTCAGTTGAATATAGTTAAATAAATTCATTTAATGCATGCTACTTTGGAATATGTTTTGCTTTGTTTATATTCCATCAATATTATACCATTATTTGAGACAAAGGGCCACTTTACCACCTCAGTTTTAATGTATATATTATAATGTCTGTTTGACTGTCTAATACGTTGATATAGGGAGCTATAGCGGTGATTGAATCCAACGGCTAGGCATGGAAGCCCTATGTATTGTTCCCGAATGTGTCGCTACTAAATGGTCATATTTAACTTTATATTCATTATAGTTTGGCAAATCGATATTGCATCACGTTCAAATACTACTATATTTTCATTTTCAATATGACAATAACAGAAATCTAATATTATGATTATATAAATATTAAATAATGTAAGAAAATAAAATTTCTGTCATATTTTAATAGTTATCAGTGTACGTGAATCATATATAATAGATAGACCCATGACCTTTTGAATTTGCATATTTTGACACGGATTACAGGTATATTTTCATCACGCACAAGGATTTATGACAATGCCTGTAGGTAAGTTCTGTTGTAAAAACGTAGATCTGAACGGCGCCATTTCTCATCTCATTATAGTAAAACTTGTATACTAGCGTTACCATATGTACTATCACTACAATCGTGTCTGTGGTAAATACCCGATATAACAATTCAGCAAACCACCACGAATCTATTCACATATGCATGCTTTGCTATCAAGTCTACTTGTCATTTGCTTGTTCGACTGCAACATAAATAAGTCTTAAACTCAGGTACAGAACTAACATACTATAACTGAAAGTGAGAAAGACACTTTTACTGATCACTCTGGAATATTTAAAACATATTCTTATTCTATACCAGATGCGTCTCTGTGTTTTCTTTTTTAAATGACTCACAGGAATGATCTCCTAGTCATACTTCGTAACCACTACATTACACATCCACGCTGTCTAAGACGTTGATATGAAGCTTGAAAGGATGATCAGAAGATATTCCTATATTAAAAAGTTGTATGACGGGACTGGAGGACACTGTCACATCAGTTCCTACTTTGTATTCTCGGGTAGATTTTTTCCCGGTGAAATAAATTATATAAGGAAGTGAAATAACGAATTTCTTTTGAAGGAATGAATAATAAGATAATTGTCTCCCAGTTTTCGAATATCAAACACAACTAACGTACAATACAACTAATGTACCCAAAACCCTATCGAATGATATGAATATATTTTGATTTTTAGCTTAAGGTAAAGTCCCTGTAATTGTTCCGCTACATTTCGGACCCCGTGGCTTTTCACGGAGATACTCAAGGTCTCCTAATGTTTCATTAGGGTACCTTGGTTATCTTGGTAGAGGTTAAGTGGTCCAAGACGTAGCGAAACCATTACAGGGACTTTACCTTAAAGAAAACAATCATACGAAAGTTTTAGAACATGTGGTCAGGAATGTATGGGCTTCAGTGAAAGAAAATAAAGGGAATAAACGAAATAATATATTTAAAGCATTCAATTAAAATGACATTAAATTAATTGAAGTTATAATTAATATAGCAAATCGGACTTTTTTTTCGAATAATTGTGGTTAAATTACGGTGTTTGATAGGTACAGCATATATCACGGCGCTGTCGTGTAGTGTAAAACTATGTTCACTAAACACCAGCTTTCAGGGTTCGAAGACTTTTTTGGCTTGAAATTTAATGTGAAAACTACTGGTCTAAATAAGAAACAGTCTTAAAGTATGTATAATTTTAATGTGTTTAATAATCGGCGGGTATTATTTTAAAAACAAACAATTTTTGTTATCCAATTGGAGTAACTCTTGGCAGTCTCAATTCAGTTGGTAACGTAATACAACTCTTTTACTGTCCTCAATTTTGAAACCTGGTTATGATGAAGTGCCAATTAAAATTACGTCTTTGCACCCGTGTATGTATTTTTGTCAGACATCTATCAAGTCATTAGGCATCATCGACTTAAAACTGCAAGAAAATATAGATATATCTAGAGAGGTCTGAATACTCTCTCTGTTGCAAGCAGGACTGAGTTTCTGTTGGCCACACGTCGGTGCGCCTGATATACAGTTTATCACGAGGTTTGATCACTCCTGACAATCCACTTCATATTTCATTTTCGAAGACCATTCCTTGACACACAGGAAATAAGTTTATTTGGTGGTAGACCTTCTCATTTCAAGAAAAAGCACGTATATGTACCTACCAAGGCGTGCATTCAATTGGTTTGACAGTTTGTGTATGTTTGATGGTTTAATCACATGTTTTCAGACAAAATAATTTCACAGTACATGATATAACTTTTATGATTGACTGTAGACAATCTCGGTAATAACTTGTTTTGTTGCTTCTTTATCTAAAATCTGATTTGAAACACGTCTGCTATAGAGAATATGACGCTTCTCTGATCGCATCATGACTTCTTTGTTTCTAGAGGTCGTTTATCTTTGTGTAGAGTTGATTTCTCTCCTTTTTGCGGATATTATAATGGATCGACTCAAACTTAACTGAAATAATTATTATTGATTTTCATTCAAATTATATAATGTTTTATCAATATTACGACCCTTTTTTCTAAATATAATTCTTTTAAGGGCATTTTATTGAATCAACTGTAAGTGTATGAGGCCATGTGTTGAGCATCTGTTCTTTGTGTTTGTTTTTGACATGAACATAGTCTGCTTAATAAAAGTGATATAAAGCGTTACGCAAAAATTACCCATCTCATCTATTAATCACCCTTCTGTTAGTAATACCCATTGAGCAATATTAATTATTACGATTTTTATCGCTGAACCCAAATATGAACCCTAACTCCAAAAAATATATTCTCGTTTAAACATTCATGAACTTAATGCTCCGATTCAAAGCTCAAAAAGTATAAGTACCGAATGTCCCGAGCCTCCTCCTCGAATAAAGATTTTTATGTAACAAGTTTTTTCATCTAGAAGGAATATGTCACATTTTGTTGCAGATCCCTACTATGGAAGAGGGGAGGAATGGCTCAGATATGTTGATTCACTGCTGGACTTTAAATCACCACAGAGGTCAATGATTGCATCCGTGAAATACTCTATGACAGATAACGATGCGCATTGCTTGGTAACATTTTATTGTTTCTAGTCTGGAATTTCTCAAGACCGTATACTCTGCAAAAGTACCTTGCTACCAATAACAGAGCTGTGAAGCGGTAATGGACAATATGAGATATTCTACAAGACTTCGATGATTGATTTATGACCTCTAAATAGATTAGATTCCCGACACGTTCATCAATTTTACTTGGTACAGACTACCAACGACTTACCATCTGTAGAGGATTGCTTTAGGTATGCCATACGATGAAACCAGCGGTGAGAAAAATATATGAAATTTAGTTATATTTATGCAATGTAGAAGGAATTCATATCTGCTATATCTTACTCTTTCGTACCATATCAGGTGACGTGAATTAATCATATTCACTACCTTTCCCTGTAAATTTAAATCTATCTTAATGGCAGATGATGTTCATACACATATATGTAATTAAATATTCTAAAATGGATATTTAATTCAGTTATATTTTATTTTCAAATGATAAATTAAACATTCGACATTTTGATTTTCCTAAAAAAAAGAAAGAGAAAACGCCTCAAACAATTTCTATTCTACCATGCATTTTATTACACAAAACGTTACATGACCACAACAACACAAGTTATGGAAATGTTACTGTCAGCTAATGCTATCATAAAATGTCTGGAATTCAAAATATGTTACTCGAAGTTCAACCTACACAGTATCGCTGAGTAGAATTTATGTATTTTGTTATGAGAAGTCCCAGTTTGATAGATGAAATGTCATCTCCAATTATCCGTACATAGTTATTTGAAATGCTTATAGTTTTCTTTAACGTTTGCCCTTCAACCATTTTCCGATAAAAAAAAATGCAAATTCTTCGCGTAAACAAACCGTTGGTATGTATAGATGCGCATAATTACCACCGGAGATGCGGGGTTAAGTATAGGCATACACTTATAAGCTCGTTCCTCCTTCAATATCTTCTCCACC
Organism: Solen grandis; assembly: GCA_021229015.1. Lineage (NCBI taxonomy): Eukaryota > Metazoa > Mollusca > Bivalvia > Adapedonta > Solenidae > Solen > Solen grandis. Next base: position 13,840,798 of record CM037780.1, on the reverse strand, counting down.
ATGGACCTTATACTGCCTAAAAGAAAAAATATATAAATGGTTCAAATTTTTAAAAGAAAAAAAAAAAAAAAAAAAAAATTTTTTTCCGCTCAATGCTTTAAAATAGCGAGGTAGGAAATGTTATGAAGGAATAGACAATATTGTAGTGAACATTATTCAAATACCAAAGAACTTGATCGTAATTATAAATATTTTCTTTAATTTTTGAAGGGGGAAAATTCAAATCATTTAAAATATTAATATTTAAATTGCAAAACGTAAAACATCAAGTTATTAAATGGTGATGTAATGGCAAGGGTTAACGTGATGCGTTAGTCAATTTTTTAAGGAGGTTGTGAATCTTGGTCAATCTTGAGTAGTATCCCTTGTATAATATATAGTGTTATACGAGTCGCCTTTCGTGCCAAACCTGTGTTTAGCAGCAACTCACGTTAAACAACCAGGGTCGAATTCCACTAACAATTCACAGCGCGTAGTAAAACTTAAATACTTAAAGGCGAATTCACTAGCCATGTTTAAATAAAAATACTCAAAAATAGGAATTTCTTAACAGTCATTATTAGTAATTATGGAAATAATTTATTTCAGCTTAGTCATTTACTTGAATATGTCATAAAATAGTAATAGTGGAATGTGTATCTACCTAGCCTAAGTATTTAAATGTTATTTAGGGCAAAGTATTGTTGGTGGAATTCGAGCTTTTATGTTCGTTAAGACATGCTCGACTCATTTGGAAAACATATACTGTGCTAAAAAATCTCATTTTTTTAACGATAGAATAGCTAATGTATTGAAAGCCGAATATTGTCTCAGCCAATGCAAATACCTCACTAATCTGTGTATGATCTAACCTAAATTGTTCATGATGGTGACCGACGGTGCACAAATGGATAGAAGTGAATTGGAATGTTTTATTCCCACATCCATAATCGTTTATTTTTCCAAAGTTATCTCGTGGCCACGACTTTTTCTTAGTCACATCTCGTGGCTACAAGTTAACAAGATTTTTTTCTTAGTTATCACCTCGTAGCCACGAAATAATAATAATAAAAAAAAACACATCATGTCGCCTCTGTTCTTCCTAGCCCAGTGATTATCTAGGAATCTTTTTTTCCACCAGTAATCAAATGATGCAGTTGTACTGTATTTTCGCAAAGGGCATCTCGACCTGATACAAATACCAACAAAACATTCAATAAATTCATATTTAAATGTAACTCATCTTTTGCATTCACGTTTCGACACATGTCATATGCAATATAACATGCATTTTGAAAATAAAACTTAAATAACGTCATGTTTGTCTTTTTTCATCTTTCGTCTGAGATGTGATACTGAGCCGATGTAACGCAAGTGTCGATTCTATCAACATAATCAGAGATAAATGAAATTGGATTGAACAGGGTAGCCCAACTCGAGGTTGTACGTTGTATGTCTAAAACGAGACTTGTTGAGGACACTAGAGGGTTGTCAGTTATTCAACTTTGATTCAAGCATATGATAAACCCTGAAAATCCCCCATAGTCTTTCATCTCTTTACATATTTATTGTCCTTATTTCTTTTGTTCTTGCCAAGTTTACATGTACCCTTATTATGCTTGTTATAATTATCCAATGAAGGAAGAATGGGCATGGGTAACAACTTATGAACTGTAGACCATTTCACTCAAAAATGAGATGTAAACCTACACAAAGCAACGAATACTTCTCGAACACCTAATCTACCTGTTGGTGTAAAATTTCGCCGATAGTTCAATGGGATATAAGCATACCTTTGAGGGTTTTTCTCCAGTCACCGATTGGTCAATTCAAATCAGCGAATTATATCGGATGTTTTCGAGCCTTTGGTGAAATGGTCTGTTACTAAGAGTCGGGGCATGAAATATTCGTATTGTCTGGTCATTTTGAGCCAGAAATTGCGCAATTCTGTTCAGTTCGTCAAAGTAAAAATCAGTGGTTCATTCCACACAACTTGCAGCTATTTCTCTCAGTTTTGAATAAAATGAAGGCCAATTCAAATGCAAATACAATTTGAAACTCTCACAGACGATGTCAATATTGTAAATACTGCCAAATGCGTTTTTTGGAACGTTATCTAGATTTGACGTCTAACGGATATTGCAGTGCAAAACAAAAGTCATAACAGATGCTCATAAATAAGTTTATATTACTGATGTGTGTGTGTTTATCTACAAAATAACTCAGCCATTGAATTGTTTTACTGCTTTGGGGGACTCAGTATGAGTTATTAAGTTAAACTGGCCGCGACATACCAAAGTCGATAAAATTGGCACTTGCTTGGTGCCCAACGTATAAGGTTATTTCTGGACTGGTTGGCCCGGTGTTAGGATAATGTGAATGGGCGTAGTATTATGCTACATGTCTATGGTGTGATACTGCAGTGTGGCAGCACTATGTCTGTCTCAAGAAAGCTTAATCTCCAAATTACTAAAATACTGTCGGCGGGACGTTAAACCCAACAAACAGATTTAAACATTATCGCTCTCTGCAATTTTTGCCATTCATAGAAACAATGACATTTCCATAATAATCAAAATAAAAGTTATGCCTTGTAAATGTAAGACATATTAAAAGATCTATGTCAAAAGTGTTCAGCTATTCAAAATCAATCTTTAAGCTATTTCATATATATTTTATGTAGGCTGCAACTAAACTGAATTGAAAAGATAATGGCTGTTTGATTCATGCAGTTGGTCAAAGTACGGATATAGCGAGTAAAAGCAATCCAGTTGTTATCTGGAAGCTGTTCGCTAATCATCACTGTTCTGGTGCCTGCTATTAAATACCAATCTTAGATTTTATGAAAAAAATATTATTTCAAAACAAACCTGTAAGGTTAATTTCGATTGTTTTAAGTGTATAGTCCAGGGAGAAGAAAAGCAGGGCAAACATTTGTGTCATAGGAATGTATTAGACAGATATAAATTACTTTGATAACCGTATATTATATAAAGAATTAAAAGATATGTTCCCTGTCAAATGTGCTGGAGCTGACCATATATGGAGATCAACAAAGTAATGATGGTTAAATTTTAGCCACTGAGGATGGTTAACATTTTTATTGCTCTGCATTTCTTCTCCTCTCTGGTATAAATGTCTAAAACTTTTACAATTTTCTTCCTTGCTACACGTAATGGCACTTTGAAGAGAGAAGGCCATAACAAATAAAATAGTTTAACAATCATGGAAACTGCTTGTCAAATTCAAATGATAAGAAGGCCGTATTATTTATCTTAAGCGATGGATATTCCATTTGTTTCCGAATCATTTTGGTCTGACGGTCAAAATTGTGGGCGTAAAAATACACATATTGTAAACAGATTGTCTGGTATACTAGAAGTTATAAAACTTTTATGACAATATGTTAAAAGTTCAAGACATATATGGATATCCCTCTGCGCATAAGGCGCCACAAACATATGTATTGTAATAATAAAACGTCATATGCAATTCAACATACTTTCACTACACCTTAGTGCCTTGAGGTGTTTTGATAAACGAAAAAAAAAAAAAAAAAAAGACGCCCAGATTAAGGAAGAACCGCCAAGGCACCAAATCACCGCACTATCGCAAATCAGCTTGAAGGCTAATCTAGAGACACAAGACACGAACTCTACATCGGTTTTAAAGGGCTAGGTAATAACAAGTCAACAGTTTAACCACTCTAGTCACGGATTACCTTGTGTTTAATTACAACAATATATGTATTTACACAAATTCGTAGCAACTACTTGACCCTTAATCAAATTTGATCTGATTTGTGTATATAAGATTTTTAATATATTCGAATATTCACATGTCTTGAACAAACAAATAAGAGAAGACATATTTATCATGGACTTTAGTTATTGTACTGAAATTGCCTACTACCGCATTACACATTACACACAATGGAATAAACTATATGCATTTACACAAATGTTAACTCATCTGAACTTTAGAAACCGATTCCTATTCAAAATGGCAAACAGTTTAAATTAAAATTATTGAAATTAAGACAGTTTTCCCCTATTATATTTTTATTCATTTTTCATATTTTTAAGTCAAATATGAAATAAACAAACCATAGTCATTTATATAATTATTACAGAGAACTATGAATCAAACACACGAGAGAATCCTCTGTCAAAGACGCAGGGAGTTCGCATGAGAGAACGCATTTAAATCTGTTACAATAATTATTATTATAAAATTTGCTTTTCAGTAACATCAGCATGTTGAATTAAGCATGAAGATGTGTGTGTTGACGACAGCAGCGACTCTTCACAGGCACAGCATGTTCACACTTGAACATTGAAATTGAAAGATTGTTTTTGATTTCCTGCCGATAATTTGTAAGCACTCGCTATTCTTTAATAATTGTGTGACGAAAAAAAGTACTGTTGTCGTTATTGTTTACCAATTTCGCGGACACAAACATTCGCGGATGCAAGGTTTTGCGTACAACTAATACTATGAATCTTTGGGCGCAGATCACCGGTTAAAATACTTAAAACGGCCATAATTGATATACATGCAACTTAACTCATTTAAATGTATCTCTAATTTCACCATCTGACATGGTTCGTGAATGGGAAAATTTATGTAACATTAG
>CM037780.1:13786083-13836083 GCA_021229015.1 Solen grandis | reverse complement strand
TATACTTCAAAACAAATTTAAAATAAAAATCTTGCGGGATTACAAATATAAAGTCAGAGATCCACCTTGGAGAGTAGAAAGGACAAGGACAGGAGAGCCTCAGTAGGGAAGGTCAGGGGAAATGTATATAGTGTAAATAGAAATGAGGTCTTAGACAAAAAACTATTCTTCTACTCAAATTTAGATCGATTCAGAAACAAATTTACAGTAACTCAAATTAGAGTTAAGGAGCAGAAACCATTGATTATAGGAAAAACAAAAGTTAAGGCTAAAACCTCGAAACATAAATGAAATATGCAAGAATTAAATAGAGGTGAATGGAATGCAAACTATACCATCTTCTCAATTATCTTCGAGAATAATACAGGAAGAGGGATAATGTGTGAACATAACTCAATGGAAGCAGAGGAGGTAATTTTAGGAACAGAATTCCAAGAAAACGTCAAGGTAAAAATGATTATCTTCGAGAATAGCTAGTAGGTTATAAACAGATCTGGTGGCGGAAAAGATGAGAGCAAGTCGAAATTAAAGACATAATACAGAGACAGCAATGGAAATGTAACATCTATACTCATGGGGTTTGATAATCCTGACATTGATGAACTTTTTGTTCAAGAGAGATAACTCAGAGGATAGCAGACTTTTAGAGAATAGTCATTATATTCCGATTAAAACCTACATTCTCAATCTTTAGTGTAAATCAAAATTAAAGAATAAGCAAGTTTAACTACACCATATAATCTACATTTAAGAATGTGTAATATACGCACGTAAACTCCAAACTTTAACTTTAAACGTCAGCATGTTAAACAGAAACTTTACGATAAAAAAATGTGTTCTGTTCAAGTTACAATTTCCAGATGTAATAATTATTTTGAACATGTAATAAGCAATTTGTAAAAATAGTTAACATGAATTGTGATAGGCGTTGTTGATACATAAATTAGGAGATGAAATGAACCGACGGATATCCCTCCCATACATAACTACTAATGTTACTAAATATTCAATGAAATAACCGAATGTAATATTTTTCAAGCATGTACGTAGTATGTGGTAGTATTTCAAATACTTTCAAAAGTCTTTGAGATCGTTAAAAAAGCATTTTCCTTTGAAAAGATATTTTTAAAAGTTAAAAGTGTTTAAGGAAAAAAAAGTAAAACTCTGAACTTAGTTAATCTACGTTTCAGTGTGAGAGTAAGTCAATCTCTGCAATGCTACTAGACCATTTTTTAGTTATTTATCGACGTTGTTTCTTGAACGAATTTATTTTGACATAGGTTTTAAGTAATACAGATGTGAAACTTTAAGCTCCGGCAACCCAACCTTAGATAAAAAAGTACGGCTAAACTATGTTCACAATAAAACGCCACTGTCTTATCGTACATGTCTAATTATAAATCAATTAACACAAAAAATAAAGTAAAAATAAACTTGGTTTCATCTTCTGTAGTTCTGTAGATGATGGTGTCTCGTATACTTGTTAAAACAGACCCCTTGTACCCATTGTACAGACATGGTAAGCAGATCCTGTTCTGATCAGAACTACGAGTGGATCATAATCATCTTCATTGTAATCATTCATTGTAAATTGATTATACCAAGAATAAGATGATGTAATTATTTTTATATAATTATTTGTTTGTATTTATGATGTTAAAATGTCAATACAATCCACCATGACTATTCTTACTACTCGTATGTCGTTACTATGTGTAAGTCCATATTGTTCACACATATTCAAACGCAAAAATAAGTGTGCATGTTTGTTTTTCGCATTACTAGTGTTATATAGGTCCAAACCATTTAACATGTAAACCCTGTGATGCACGGATGTCTTTCTTTTGAATAAGTGGTACATCCGGCCACTGTTTGCTTAAGTTTTACTTAACGCCTTAAAAAAGTGAACACGATTTTCCGATGCACTGTCTGTACATATGTGAAATTGGTAAAAAAATGTGTCAATACTATCATCCAATTTCAAGAGAAAGGAAAACACAAACAACTTGCAATGCCGCGACTTTCTGTTCGTTAGCGTATTGAAGCGTTGATGATGCTTAGTAGAGGTTATTCCGTCGATGTTGTAGAATGAACATTAAATTCACGATAGATAATCACGTGACTTCTGTGGTAACGCGTACTGACAATATAGCGGACTGAATCCTTCGATTCAGACCCATTTTTTCAGGTAATTTCATATTATTATATCATTCAGACTACGCGAAAGGGAAACGTGTTATCAGTTAAACCTCATATCTTTTATCTTAATCTTCATGCTAACAGTTTTTTTTTCAAACAGTCTAAAATTCTACCGGTTTTGGTCCGCCATATTACACGTTTCAGTACCCGTTTCAAGACACAAAAGTCACGTGACTCCCTGCACATTAAACAATCTAAGTAATCTTCGTTCAAGGTTTTAGCAATCTTGGACAGTTGATGGTCGTCCTTGGTCTAGTAGGTCTCGCGTAACTGACGTCAAATTAAACCGTCATTTAGAACTGACGCATACAAGACGTCGTTTTCAAACCGCTACTGTTACAGCGAGACAGTACGGTATAAGTAAAGAAGTAAAGACACCGTTCTTACATGTAGGCGTCTGCGCCATATTGTCCGACCCATAAGACCTCTCACGACGTCATCTCGATGCCCGACATTTACGTTGGCCAACGCGTTGCCTTTTCTGACGAATCTAGATATAGTCTAAGCCACCACTATGTAAGGAAGAGGGTATTCCGAAGGAAAGGGGAGAGATTTACTGGCGCTTGTGTTGTAGAGAGAAACAGGGTTGGCGGGGCAGTGTCATTTTATGGGGTGGAATCATGGGAGACAGGAAAACTGATCTGGTCATTGTGGATGGCACTATCAGCGCAGCTGAGTACATAAATAAAGTTTTAAGACCAGTAGCTGATCCATTTATTTACAACCGACACACTGATGCATGACAACGCACAGCCATATTTATAATAATAATCATCATCAACATCAGTATGTTCATTATAATTAAGTATTAATATTATTATTATCATGTCTTGGCAAAATTCTTTTTATGTTTGTAATACTTAAATCTCGATTATTAGATTTTTCAAGCTAATTCTGACTCTTATGTATATTTTTACGTAACTGAGGATCTACCTTTTGTTGTTCTTTCACTTTCTATATATGACTACAGTCCCGTCACTTTGGAGTCATTTCAGGAAATGACTTAAGTGGTACATAAGTGGTTATTGACGTCATCAACGTCACGCGGCGATGCGTCATACGTTAAGCGGTCGTCACGCGGCGATGCGTCATACGTTAAGTGGTCGTCACGCGGCGATACGTCATACGTTAAGTGTCGAGTACCGACGCCACTTCAAAACGACGGTTAAATTTTAAACGAATCAATGAATATAGACTATTATTTATGACGTCATAAACTATATAAAAGAGAGGATTACAACTGACACCGTATCAGTTCGACTACCGCATCAGTATGGAAAACACCTTCGCTTTGTTTGTATTTTGTTAATAAAATTGGTTCAACGCACTTTTGAACGATTTGTTTACTGTCCAAAGATGTACACTCATTTACGTTTAAAGTAGCTTTAGGAACACTCCACTTTTACTATTCTTCAAACGGGAAATGATCTGAGGACTTATACCGCCGGACCGGAATTGTAGATTACAGAGCACTCGTATAAACATTTACCAATAGAGTATTGAACAACATCAGCCACCCCCATTCAACATTAAGTTTGTCCGAATTCAAATTAAAAGTTTTAACCTTTTTTCACCCTAGTTTTAGTTTTTCCTATATATACCCAATCAAGTGATACTATTCTATTTCTTTAAATAGAAGAAAAAAAAATACCTGTCTGTGAACACACATCCGCTGTATTAAGCGATTCTTGTATGACTCTCAGTCTGTGAGACTCCGAGAACATATGATTTTAGAACAGAAATATATTAATCCCAGATATTAATAGAGAAAATGTTTTAATACAAATTAATTATAACATTATAGTTTTACGTTTAAGCAATAAATAAAAGTATATGGAGAAGCTTCACTGACCGTAGGCGTGTCCATATTCGCATGTTTCCACTTCTTTTGTTTTATTTTATTGTAATATTTGTTCTCTATAAAAAGCTAAAAAATTGTTTTTTTACATATTTTTAACGATTGTTGATGCCCAAAGATGTACACTTTTTAGGTTTAAAGTAGCCTTAAGTACTCCTCACTTTGATTTTCTACAAACGGGAAATGATCTGAGGACTTATACCGCCAGAACGGAAACATATAATACTGAGTACTTGATTGTGTATATCATAACATCTCTAATAATTTTTAAGGTAAAAATCGCAACACAGCTTATTGATAACGGTTTATTGAACTATATACTCAACATCAAATTACAATGTTTATAGCAAAACTATATGGTAAATATTATAATTATAAAGTAGGCTACAATTTGTAATTGATAAATGACATATAAACAACAAAGACATTCATAAATCGAAGTTGCAGTAACAATTCATTTTCACTGGTCTGTATCCTGTAATCACTCAATTAGATTTTGAACTAAATACGAGGTAAGAGTCTATACCGCCAGAACGGAAATATAATTAAGTAGACCGTAATACTGTATTATCGACGTCCTTAATGTTTTTGACGAATTGCAATATTCACATGATTCTTTAGCAGAAATAATCTTAACAATGATTCACAAAATTCTTTTTACTATAAATTGACATGTAACATAATACTTATTGAATGTTTTTTATTCTGTTTCACGTTTGGTATAACTATTGTGATCGTCTACCACAACAAAATTACTGTGAATTATATTTGCAGCGAGAAAATATTGAATGAATAGAGTAGAAAAGTGGTTGGTTTTGTAAATATTTTAATATTTTGATAAAATATGTTCAAATAATTGTAACTTGAATTCGGCAAAACATCGTAGTGTAACATAGAGCTATCATTTATTATGATTGTTAAACAACTTTTAAGCTGAAATATGGCGCCAATATTAGAAAATCACCCGATTGTACAATACGTCGATAATAAAGTTACGTCAATAACAATACACATTTAAAACATATTATAAAAAGACCAATGTCAAAACTGTCAGTCATCCCAGCATGAATTTTACAAAATGTTGTACAGAATGTACACAAGTAAAAAAAAATGCAACAGACATACCTTTTTTTTTTTCAACAGAACAAAACATAAGAAATTGATCATATGTTAATTTTTTTGTTATTAAATTTCTATATGACCCTGTATTTTGTCAAGAGACAAACCACCAGGGAGATTTCTGCCCCTTAGTATATCACTTTGTACTTGTTAATACATACGGACTTGCGATGTTTAAATGTATGGCTGCATGGTTAACTTTACACCCAATATTACCTCGTATTTGTTGACACAGGACCATGTCAGTTATCACGAAGATGAAAGAAGACATCCTCGGTATGATATTCTATTCTGGTTCTATGTCAATCAAGTTCAGGTCACTGTCTGCATGTCCTTCAACAAATCATGTCTCTTTTTTTTTTCTTCTAGATAAAAGTATGATTTAAGTATTTAACATTTATAAATATTACGAGCTATTGTGAAGATGATTCGTTTTTTTTTTCCTAAGAATATTTAATATGTTATTTTTCAATTAAGATTAAATGTGACATCATATACATAAGTATTGTTTGTCGACCTCTCTTTAAGCTACCGAAAGGCTCAAAATTAATAGGTTGTAAATATTTAATAATCTCACTCTAAACTTAATTTAAACAAACTTTATTTCAATGTTACAATGATTTTAAAATTAATTCAGAGATCCTACATTTCTTCAAACTAATATTGAAATTGTATAAATGTATCATTGATTCCATTCAGTCCCAACATTCTGTCGGTACCGGCCATTCAGGTTTTTTCAGCATTATTATTATTATCATTTTTATTTGAATATAAAATTGGATCTTCTCTTAAAATTTCTGTTTTAATGTCTGAATGATATACGGGAATTGGTTATGCCGAAATAATCTCCTGTTTACTTTCGTTTTAAATAACTATAACGTCATAACACGGTTTGCCGTTTATCGTTATATCGACAGTTCTGTCACATATTTTTTATAATGTTTAACAAATTCGAGTCAACGAAAGGGATATTATTTTATTTTTATTTACTATAATAAAGTTACACTTCGTCACAAATTCACACACAAAACATACACATACATGTACATTAAAAAAAAATCATGAAATGGTATAAAATGTCGTATAGATTAGTCATAACTTAAAACAGTTCAGATCCACTTGGGAGAAAAATCCTGTGAAGTGGATTATATTAGTTAATCGACAGGTCCCTATTGTGATCCATTCAGTTTTTTTTTTTCAGTGGCTTTCTACACCTTCAAATAAGGTCAGATCGTTATAGTGTTTATCTGCGCTCATTTTTGTAAATATGTTGTCAATGAATATAGGTTTCTCTCTCACTGCGTGAGCGACGGGTTTCGTTCTCTCCTTTGGATAGGTGACTGACTCTCATCTTCTTTCAGTTCCGACTTGGCCAATTCGACAGCGTGGGCAATCGATGTAACAAAATCAATTTCATGTTCACTCGTTTTCTTCCGATTGTTCCACATGACGTGTCCTTTGTGAGTCGGTTCGACCTTCCCTCCGCCATACGTTGAAAATGTCTCCTCCATTTGTCTTCTTCCATTTTTTCAGATGAAGGGTACAGCGTACAGTCGAATAGTTTAAATGCGTTATAGTCTACTTTTCGATATTGGCCAAACGTATCCTGTTTCTAATTCTCATTTATATATACATTTATTTAGTGAGGGCAGAGTATATCCTGTTAAATATCTACCTTAAAGTCAATAAAAAAACAGCATTAATCAACTGGTGTTTTTACACTTTGTTTTATTTTAATGATATAATTATTATATACGCTGTAGAGAGGCTTTACTAAATATAGCAGAAACAGCACATGTATTAGACGTTTTAGAGAGGCTTAACTAAAGATAACAGAAACTAAAAATAGTAAAAATATCTGACAATGAATGTAATGCAATGACCTATTAATACTTATACATATTACGAGAAATAATTTAAACATTGTAATCTATCTTACTGATTTTACTGAAAGAAAAAATATGTTATATTTAATTACCTAAAGAGAAAATGAGAATATTTTTCTTTTGATTAGGCGTAAAAAAAGGTTATGCCGACCTACCTACCCTATTTTTTTTTCAAGATGTTAGCGGAAACAATCAACTTTTTTTTGGCCTTAGTGATGTGATAGGTACATGTAAGAATTAATAAGTCATTACAGTCTACTGTATCTATTTAGTTTTTTAATTTCATCAATCTTGACACTGATTTCTCCATCTTGACGCTGATTTCGGCCTGAAAAAAATAATAGATCAGCTTAGGCTTTAATGAACGAAATATTCAATACAAATGAACTGCAAAAGGCGAGGAATAGTATAAGACGCCAAGTGTGTGATTCCCAATCACATGTACATTTTTCGTCTTCATTGTAATAAATATAAATTCAACAAGAAATTGGATAATAAAATACTGAATGAACGTACATATCATACATGTTGTCGTACATACGAAATTGAAAATTGTTTATACATAACTTACCAGTTTAGCCTCTGAAACCCACTGTACGGTCTGAAATGTAACGATTAAGTATGTGAGTATAGGTGTCTGAGTTTTTTGAGGATGTGTATATTCTCCTATTTATACATTTATCATAATTTTTATCATATCTGAAAGGATTGATATGAATGAATATATAAATATTTTAATTACCTAGCAGTACAGATAGGTCTAGTAAGGTGCTGTTTTATGTCATGTCAACGTCATCACAATGAATTGTTACAGAATGTCTATAATTGTTTAAAATATTACTTACAGAGCAGGACCAATCCAATGGACTTTTTGAATTCTGAAAAAAAAAAAAAAAAGAATAGTTTCAAAAATAATAAATGTTAAGAATGTTACATTTATATATCTCCACAAATGGAGGAGACATTTTCAACGTATGGCGGAGGGAAGGTCGAACCGACTCACAAAGGACACGTCATGTGGAACAATCGGAAGAAAACGAGTGAACATGAAATTGATTTTGTTACATCGATTGCCCACGCTGTCGAATTGGCCAAGTCGGAACTGAAAGAAGATGAGAGTCAGTCACCTATCCAAAGGAGAGAACGAAACCCGTCGCTCACGCAGTGAGAGAGAAACCTATATTCATTGACAACATATTTACAAAAATGAGCGCAGATAAACACTATAACGATCTGACCTTATTTGAAGGTGTAGAAAGCCACTGAAAAAAAAAAATCTGAATGGATCACAATAGGGACCTGTCGATTAACTAATATAATCCACTTCACAGGATTTTTCTCCCAAGTGGATCTGAACTGTTTTAAGTTATGACTAATCTATACGACATTTTATACCATTTCATGATTTTTTTTTAATGTACATGTATGTGTATGTTTTGTGTGTGAATTTGTGACGAAGTGTAACTTTATTATAGTAAATAAAAATAAAATAATATCCCTTTCGTTGACTCGAATTTGTTAAACATTATAAAAAATATGTGACAGAACTGTCGATATAACGATAAACGGCAAACCGTGTTATGACGTTATAGTTATTTAAAACGAAAGTAAACAGGAGATTATTTCGGCATAACCAATTCCCGTATATCATTCAGACATTAAAACAGAAATTTTAAGAGAAGATCCAATTTTATATTCAAATAAAAATGATAATAATAATAATGCTGAAAAAACCTGAATGGCCGGTACCGACAGAATGTTGGGACTGAATGGAATCAATGATACATTTATACAATTTCAATATTAGTTTGAAGAAATGTAGGATCTCTGTTTTAAAAAACATTGAAATAAAGTTTGTTTAAATTAAGTTTAGAGTGAGATTATTAAATATTTACAACCTATTAATTTTGAGCCTTTCGGTAGCTTAAAGAGAGGTCGACAAACAATACTTATGTATATGATGTCACATTTAATCTTAATTGAAAAATAACATATTAAATATTCTTAGGAAAAAAAAAAAACGAATCATCTTCACAATAGCTCGTAATATTTATAAATGTTAAATACTTAAATCATACTTTTATCTAGAAGAAAAAAAAAAAGAGACATGATTTGTTGAAGGACATGCAGACAGTGACCTGAACTTGATTGACATAGAACCAGAATAGAATATCATACCGAGGATGTCTTCTTTCATCTTCGTGATAACTGACATGGTCCTGTGTCAACAAATACGAGGTAATATTGGGTGTAAAGTTAACCATGCAGCCATACATTTAAACATCGCAAGTCCGTATGTATTAACAAGTACAAAGTGATATACTAAGGGGCAGAAATCTCCCTGGTGGTTTGTCTCTTGACAAAATACAGGGTCATATAGAAATTTAATAACAAAAAATTAACATATGATCAATTTCTTATGTTTTGTTCTGTTGAAAAAAAAAAGGTATGTCTGTTGCATTTTTTTTACTTGTGTACATTCTGTACAACATTTTGTAAAATTCATGCTGGGATGACTGACAGTTTTGACATTGGTCTTTTTATAATATGTTTTAAATGTGTATTGTTATTGACGTAACTTTATTATCGACGTATTGTACAATCGGGTGATTTTCTAATATTGGCGCCATATTTCAGCTTAAAAGTTGTTTAACAATCATAATAAATGATAGCTCTATGTTACACTACGATGTTTTGCCGAATTCAAGTTACAATTATTTGAACATATTTTATCAAAATATTAAAATATTTACAAAACCAACCACTTTTCTACTCTATTCATTCAATATTTTCTCGCTGCAAATATAATTCACAGTAATTTTGTTGTGGTAGACGATCACAATAGTTATACCAAACGTGAAACAGAATAAATAAACATTCAATAAGTATTATGTTACATGTCAATTTATAGTAAAAAGAATTTTGTGAATCATTGTTAAGATTATTTCTGCTAAAGAATCATGTGAATATTGCAATTCGTCAAAAACATTAAGGACGTCGATAATACAGTATTACGGTCTACTTAATTATATTTCCGTTCTGGCGGTATAGACTCTTACCTCGTATTTAGTTCAAAATCTAATTGAGTGATTACAGGATACAGACCAGTGAAAATGAATTGTTACTGCAACTTCGATTTATGAATGTCTTTGTTGTTTATATGTCATTTATCAATTACAAATTGTAGCCTACTTTATAATTATAATATTTACCATATAGTTTTGCTATAAACATTGTAATTTGATGTTGAGTATATAGTTCAATAAACCGTTATCAATAAGCTGTGTTGCGATTTTTACCTTAAAAATTATTAGAGATGTTATGATATACACAATCAAGTACTCAGTATTATATGTTTCCGTTCTGGCGGTATAAGTCCTCATATCATTTCCCGTTTGTAGAAAATCAAAGTGAGGAGTACTTAAGGCTACTTTAAACCTAAAAAGTGTACATCTTTGGGCATCAACAATCGTTAAAAATATGTAAAAAAAACAATTTTTTAGCTTTTTATAGAGAACAAATATTACAATAAAATAAAACAAAATAAGTGGAAACATGCGAATATGGACACGCCTACGGTCAGTGAAGCTTCTCCATATACTTTTATTTATTGCTTAAACGTAAAACTATAATGTTATAATTAATTTGTATTAAAACATTTTCTCTATTAATATCTGGGATTAATATATTTCTGTTCTAAAATCATATGTTCTCGGAGTCTCACAGACTGAGAGTCATACAAGAATCGCTTAATACAGCGGATGTGTGTTCACAGACAGGTATTTTTTTTTTTCTTCTATTTAAAGAAATAAAATAGTATCACTTGATTGGGTATATATAGGAAAAACTAAAACTAGGGTGAAAAAAGGTTAAAACTTTTATTTTGAATTCGGACAAACTTAATGTTGAATGGGGGTGGCTGATGTTGTTCAATACTCTATTGGTAAATGTTTATACGAGTGCTCTGTAATGTACAATTCCGGTCTGGCGGTATAAGTCCTCAGATCATTTCCCGTTTGAAGAATAGTAAAAGTGGAGTGTTCCTAAAGCTACTTTAAACGTAAATGAGTGTACATCTTTGGACAGTAAACAAATCGTTCAAAAGTGCGTTGAACCAATTTTATTAACAAAATACAAACAAAGCGAAGGTGTTTTCCATACTGATGCGGTAGTCGAACTGATACGGTGTCAGTTGTAATCCTCTCTTTTATATAGTTTATGACGTCATAAATAATAGTCTATATTCATTGATTCGTTTAAAATTTAACCGTCGTTTTGAAGTGGCGTCGGTACTCGACACTTAACGTATGACGTATCGCCGCGTGACGACCACTTAACGTATGACGCATCGCCGCGTGACGACCGCTTAACGTATGACGCATCGCCGCGTGACGTTGATGACGTCAATAACCACTTATGTACCACTTAAGTCATTTCCTGAAATGACTCCAAAGTGACGGGACTGTAGTTATATGTATTATTTCTTCATTGTCATTGCCTTAAATCTGATATGTCTCTCACAAGTTTCCCATTTACAACAAACTTTTCGGGATATCTTGTAATTAAGCAATATAATCTCTATGCTCATAAAAGAATTTGATGAAACAATGATGATTCATGTAAGTACAAATGAGGCTTATCGGGTGTGTAGTAGATCATATGTGGTTATCTATATGAAGGTAGTCGAACCAATTTTTATCAGGCTGCTATCGAAGCCGTGCGCACTATCTTCTTGATCGGTTGATATCTGAAGATGTGAAGTGTTGACTTGGCTTTCTGTTAGTATTTTCTATATACAAATCTGAAATGTATGCTGTTAAGCTAAAATAAGATGCGAAAATAAATTTTAAATTACGGTACTAGGCTAAATTCTTTTAAGAAACAATACAATTGGCAATGTTGAGAAAATGATATGAATCTGTTCAGCTATCTCCTTTACATCTCCTGTCAATAACTATATTATGCAGTATTCATTATCCACAATCTCATATATGGATGTGTCTTTTTATTTTTTATCGTTACGGTAATAAATGACTTAATATGAAGCTCTAACTTATATCCGTTCATTCGTTTATTTATATTATTTTATTTATTTATAAATTCAATATTTTACCCGGCACAGGCTAATACATTAATCTATTAATCTCAAAATTTATATCTATATACATCTACCTCATTTTCCATGATCTAAATCATGATCAGTATTCTTCTTACTTAGATGTTTTATTATTAGAAATGCGTTGTTATTGGTTTTATTGTTTGTGTGTTTCTTTCAGTCATTTATATGTTTAGAAAAAATAAATACTTTCGTCGAAATTCTATTGGTTTGCTTTGATGCATTTTGACATTATCTAAACTATGGAGGACAACTACTGACAAATATCATAATGCTCTCGTTTAATTTAATGTGACAAGAGTTGCTAGCTGCATAATATCAATTGTAAAATTACAACCCGTAACGTACTCTTTACGTCATTGCAATTTGCAATACGGAATTAAAGTACAGTATATCATGTATATCATGTATACATATTTATTACATGCCAGTATGCTTAAACAGTCTAAATTACATCACATCGCGTTACGCGCGTGTATTCTGTATATTTGCAAAATTTGTTGATCTCGAAAAGCTGGATTAAAAGTGTTTGATGCAACTAACTTTGACAAAAAATCATTTTTCATATGATGTTGGATATCTATGAGAAAATACACGCGTTGAATTGTTAATTTATTGCATTTATTATTTGAAACTATTTTCTTGGTGTTTGATTCCAAAAAGTAATTCGTTCACAGCCCGTTCTTTCTCTGATTTTGTTTATATCTTCTCATAATCGCGATTTAGTGTCAGTATGGGTCATATGATAAAAAGAATCTGACATGAATTTTCATTTCATATCCAAAACGTTCATGAAAATGTTGCTATGCTCGCCAGAGACTCGAATGATCACAATTTCATGAACTCGTTTAGTAAACTTTGACATGGAATAACAATTCATGTCAGAATATTTTGTATATTCAATGTTTTGTTTTTCATGCAAGCAGTTTCTAAATCAAGCTTCTGGCTAGCAGAGTGACCAGCATTGTCATTCTGGTACCAGTTTTTTTTTATTTTAAAAATGCCAAATATACATTTTTTGTCTCCTTAATATTTTTTTAAGGACGACATAGGGATTAAGTGGACCATGTATATATTTAAAGGACCAAACCAACCTTAAATGGACAATCTTTTTTCCACAACATTAGGTAAACCTTGATATAAATATATGCTAAAAATTTACAGCGACGTATATTTAACTATTTTGTGGTTGTTGTTTGTACCTTATGACGGGAACACGTTGTTCTACTTTCCTACTGCTAGGAATTTTAGTTTTTGCTGTTTTGTTGAGTTTTTACGTTTCATCGACAGTATTTTGGTCTTTAAGGGACAACTTAAGACTAATATAGAGCAGTCATACTTGACATGATACCACAGCCGTTACACAGAACCAATCGGGTATTATTTATTTATTGCATAGTTTAATTATAAATTCCCCCCCCCCCCCCACCAATCAGTACGTGTATAAACTTCACACGTAAGTTTTAATATTTCCTTTCTTTACTATAATCAAAGCGCCCAATGCTCTGAGGGATGGTGACGGGATAAACATGAAATAGCTATAATTCTAAACCCAGTGTTTCTAAAGTTATTGAAGTAATAGAGGCAATGGTCATATGACGACAAAAACTCCACACGCTGTTGCTACAGACATAGCTGAAATCGCTCTCTGTTTTGTTACATAATAATCCGAAGTCATGAACCTTCCATTCATAGGTTGCATATTTAAGAATGTCATTCTATTACATCAGTGATAGTGAACCTGATGTATACATTCTATCTGCTGTTGTGTATGTTTAGAAATTAACAATGTATTTAATTATTTAAGATACTAGAATGTTTGCCTTTCTGTTTCAAAGTAAAGAAATGCTCTTGGAGGAACCTAACTCGCAATAATGCAAAATTACGTGTGTAACGCATTTCACTCGTATTCGTTAGTGCAGAATCGCATTGCATGGATCTGCAAAAAGCGAAGAGATGTACAGTTAACTTGCCGTGGAAAATATGCAAATCAGCAAGGCCTGAATTTATTTTCCAGCATACGAGGACTGTTTGGAGATGATTGAGATATCACTTATACTATCGTAATAGCAATAATTTGCAAAAAAAAACCCAAAAAAAACCACACAAATTTCTTTATATCTATACACATGCACATTATTATGCATCTTGATCAAATAATAAAATGGAAAGACTGCTATCCCGTAAGTACCAGTGGACGGTTACGTCAATGTCTTTCCTTTTCAAAGTAAACGCCGTTCAATTGGACGAATTTCATGTGTCGCTGCACCCATTTGTCATAAACATTTTACACCAGTCACTGTCCATTTTTCTTACGAAATTCAGGGTCGCTCTCTTAAGCTCGTGGAAGTTCCTAAAACGAATACCACGCAGCTGTGCCTTGACATGTGGAAAAACCGCAAAGTCCATCAGTGCTAGATCTGGGCTACGATCTGGTCAAATCCAAGTAATCAAATCTCAAGCTGAGTCATCGTTGCCGTGTGGGCAGGCACGTTGTCCTGATGAAACAGGACATTCCCGATGTTCTCCGACCGCCCTAATCGCTTCTTCCGGATTGCCTGAATAAGATCTCGTCTAATGACCAGAACCGATATGCAACATTTTATTTATATGTATAATAACTGTTACTGCGTGTATTATTTTATATTTCATATTGTTTTATTTTATTTATTTTATCTTCTTTCTTAATTTATTTATTTATTTATTTATTTATTTATTTGGCTTTAAATGTAAACACGGTCTACGTATAAACCAATATGAATACCTTCGAGTAATATTATTAGTTCACTGTTTGACCATTAGGAAGGAAGTGTGTCGCTGCGGTCCATTAACATGATACACATGTGTTTCCAAGCCGACTTGCAGATGCGCGCCTTCTTAGAGGGAGCCGATCCCTTAACTGCCCAAACGCTAGATCATTGTTTAGTCTCAGGATCGTTGTGATACAGCCAGGTCTCGTCGCATGCAATCGAGAAATCTATCACCTCTGCTTCAAAAAGGCTTCCGATGCTGCAACCTTCCTTTGATGATCATTTTCCGTAAGTAGTCTGGGAACTAAGCGGGCTCACACACTTTCCATGTTTAAATGTTCAGTTAGTATATTGTGCGCTGTGATAACGCCGATGTCAAATTCATGGGCAACGGGCCGCACCGCCACACGCGCGTCTTTTCCCAAGGCGTTGGCGACATCAGACGACAGCGTTTCATTAATGAATGACGGCCGCCCGCCCCTCTATGAATTGTATGGAGATGTCGCATCTTCAGAAAACCGCCTGTGCAATCAATACACAAGTGCCCGAGACATGCTCCTACCACTCTTTGTCATTTTTAACAGTTTCTTAGTTCCCCCTGGGGATTTCCCGAGCTCGACACAAAATTTAATATATATCCATCTTTAAGTCGTTGTTCATTTTGACGCTATCTCTTTGATTACCGTGACTTCCTGTTAACGCTCAGAACTTATTTAATTTCAACGTGAACGTTATGAAATTTAAATGGAATGGGGTCAGAGTAACGTTATATATGTGACGTCATTTTGGTTTGCCTACTCCTGCTCTTTTTTAATATAATTTTAGTATTTTTTGTTATACTATGATTTAGAATTGGTAATTATATTGACGTGATCCGGGTTATCATACTATATATATGATGTAAATGAAATGAAAGAAAATATGTAAGATATTACGGTTTTATATTCCTCTCCCGATGCAATAATTGTTGATTAATGTTTTTGGAAAGTTTCTAATTAATGCGGTATGTTTGTATAAAAAAAAAACATACCGTGTCTCAATCATTTCCGAACCGCCCTGCGCCGTCTAAAAAGCAAAGGAAAGCCTGTATGGGGAGCCTAAACAAATAATTCCCATTGTTCTCTCTCATTCCCCCCTCTCTCTATCAAATAGCGAGACATTTCTCTAACATACGATAAGTACTCGCGGGATGGGTAAAAAATACATAAACAGGGCACAAAATCTTTAATCGATGCCGGTATTTTCTATAATGATATCCCGTGTACGTTTTATATCTTTTCTCTGGACCAATTGCATAGATTAAAATGTCATGTTAAGATCTTTTTAATTGCTGGAAGCATGCATTATCTTTACATAATTTTTGACCGTTTAAGAGTAGTAGCACGTGTATTGGTTCGTCTGTGTGGGGTCTTGTCCTACACTCGTCTTTGTATAATAAATTCTTACCCAAGTAATAATATATCACAATAAAGAGGCGTTTTAAGAAAACAACAGTACCTGTGTTTAATTCTCAAGATTCATTAAACAAGTTGGTCTTAATAATAATAATAATGATAATAATAATGTAAAATCATTCTATTTCGTGGGGGATTAATTTTCGTTGAATTTTCACGGATGCCGCTAACCCCTGGACTCTTGTGTAAATGGAATTCAGTAATGCATGCAAAGTTTATGATAAATCTGGAATATAATGTATATACAAATAAACAAATCACCTAATACAATTTCATAATTTCATAACATTGCTAATTGTGTTTAGTGTACACCTGCGACTAATTTTGAGTTGGTTTTCACCATACCTAAACGCACCCTGCCCATTTTTATTTATACTGCGGTCGTTGTAATAATCTTGTTTTGTGCTACGTAGTTTATAAAATTCACATATGATATATGTACATGTATACACATTTATTCATCTTATTTTTTGTCTGTAATTGTACACGCTTTCCTGCGTAGATAAGTTGCATGGGTAGGAATGATCCACTTTGTAATATGGTCCTCTCGACCCAAAAGGTATCTGGTACGTTGCCGTATTTTAAAAAAAATCAACAACCTTTTATATAACGTCATTGATCACGCAAGATGATGACATCCTGTCTAGTCCCAGTTGATGTCGAGTGGGTCCGGGATATCATGTTGTGCCATAACTGTGGTCATCTTGGCAATACATGGCCGAAATTTAATGAAGATTATATGGTGACTAGTTTTAGATTTACGTACACTTCGATCTGATTAACGTTCTGAAAACGCCAAAAAAATAATAGACTGCATTTTTTCAACTTTTTTTGTAAAATATATATTTCTGTTGTAGTTATTGTATATAAATGCTAGTATGTCCAATATAAATGGGTTTTCACTTCCGTTGGCGCATGTACGAATTAGTATTGCAGTCGAATATAAAGAATCATTTATAATAATTTTCAGTGACCTATATTTTTCGATTGTTTAGGGGTATCAAATGCGTGATTTGTGTTTTAATCGATGCCGGTATTTTCTATAATGATATCCCGTGTACGTTTTATATCTTTTCTCTGGACCAATTGCATAGATTAAAATGTCATGTTAAGATCTTTTTAATTGCTGGAAGCATGCATTATCTTTACATAATTTTTGACCGTTTAAGAGTAGTAGCACGTGTATTGGTTCGTCTGTGTGGGGTCTTGTCCTACACTCGTCTTTGTATAATAAATTCTTACCCAAGTAATAATATATCACAATAAAGAGGCGTTTTAAGAAAACAACAGTACCTGTGTTTAATTCTCAAGATTCATTAAACAAGTTGGTCTTAATAATAATAATAATGATAATAATAATGTAAAATCATTCTATTTCGTGGGGGATTAATTTTCGTTGAATTTTCACGGATGCCGCTAACCCCTGGACTCTTGTGTAAATGGAATTCAGTAATGCATGCAAAGTTTATGATAAATCTGGACTATAATGTATATACAAATAAACAAATCACCTAATACAATTTCATAATTTCATAACATTGCTAATTGTGTTTAGTGTACACCTGCGACTAATTTTGAGTTGGTTTTCACCATACCTAAACGCACCCTGCCCATTTTTATTTATACTGCGGTCGTTGTAATAATCTTGTTTTGTGCTACGTAGTTTATAAAATTCACATATGATATATGTACATGTATACACATTTATTCATCTTATTTTTTGTCTGTAATTGTACACGCTTTCCTGCGTAGATAAGTTGCATGGGTAGGAATGATCCACTTTGTAATATGGTCCTCTCGACCCAAAAGGTATCTGGTACGTTGCCGTATTTAAAAAAAATCAACAACCTTTTATATAACGTCATTGATCACGCAAGATGATGACATCCTGTCTAGTCCCAGTTGATGTCGAGTGGGTCCGGGATATCATGTTGTGCCATAACTGTGGTCATCTTGGCAATACATGGCCGAAATTTAATGAAGATTATATGGTGACAAGTTTTAGATTTACGTACACTTCGATCTGATTAACGTTCTGAAAACGCCAAAAAAGCAATAGACTGCATTTTTTTTAACTTTTTTGTAAAATATATATTTCTGTTGTAGTTATTGTATATAAATGTTAGTATGTCCAATATAAATGGGTTTTCACTTCCGTTGGCGCATGTACGAATTAGTATTGCAGTCGAATATAAAGAATCATTTATAATAATTTTCAGTGACCTATATTTTTCGATTGTTTAGGGGTATCAAATGCGTGATTTGTGTTTGTTTAAATAGTTTCGCGTGTGATTAATCATTTTAAAGAAGATATATGTAAGTAGATGTTTATGCATGTAGGCAGGGACTATACAGATACCCTGGTGTAGGTCATGACCTATTTATCACTTTATTTGTAGCAAGGATTTTAGTATGCTTCAAATACTAATTTTTATACGTTTATTATTTACGGCTTTCCGCAACCTGTGTCTAGCAACATGAGAATTAAATTGTCTCGACAAAATAGTTTAAAATTGTAAAATCAATCATTATTAATATTCAAAGACATCAAATGACGTCAGATTTGACGTCAGCTTCAAAAGTGTGTTCGCGCTCTAGAGCCTTTATTTTTTGTCGTTTTATCTATACATAAAATCTATGTTATGATGTAGATGTGCACCTTGTCTTTCAAATTTTCAAATTCGAAAAAAAAAATAAAAAAAAATAAGAGTTTATGGCAAAACCGAGTTTCGAACTTTGGTCCTAAAACTATTATTTAATGTTACAAAGGCAACTGATGAGTAAGAAGCATGAAAATTGGACAGCTAATCGGCCCAGAGGTCTACTTTCTTTTCTCTGAAAGATTTCCTTTTAAGTCACGTGGTTATGATGCCATTTAAAGGACAAACTCCTATTCTTTTAAAGATACAAAGCCCTCCTGATGCGTTAGAAGCATGATCATTGGACAGCATATCGGCATGGAGTTTACATTCTATTTTCTGAATGATTTTCGCTTTAGTCACGTGGTAATGACGTCATAAAAAATCATTTCTTTTTAAAGATTTCTTTCGCTCGGTATCATGAATTTTGAGTCAATCTTAATTAAATCTTTAGAATGATAGAGTCAAAGTTGAATTGATGCATACTGCAATAAATATTTGTTTTGTCACGTGGTTATGACGTCATGCATACTAAAGCAGGGAAATCATATAAAAAAAACAACAATTAGAACAATGGACTTAAAATTTTCAAAAATGTCGAAACTTTACACGTTCAAATGGTCTTGAAATTTTTAAGTGATTACGTCATCAAACAGGGCAGTTATTCATGTTTGATGCAATGCCTATTAAAAATGTGAAAACAAACCTGTTCGCATTCTCTTTTTTTTCTGGATTAAAAAACGTTAGCTGAACATGTCCTTGCAAAAAAGATATGTTTCTTTAGTCACTTGATTTTGACGTCGTTGAAATATAAAAATCATTCGTTTCAATATGTATTCTCTCTCCAGCGTCATGAGTATTGATGCCAATCTTAAGCAGACCTTGAGGTGTTTATGTTGTTTCCCTTGTTTATGACAACATTGATTTGTAAGCAAAATATATTAAAAAGATCAAAAGACTGGATATATTAACTTTAGATAAGTAATATTGCCGTACCTTAACATGCGCAAAAAGTCCAGAAAATTTCAAGTAATTACGTTATCAAACATGACTTATTCATGTTTTTCGTAAACGGGCTGATTCATGGAAATCTATTAATTTGAAGAAAGAAATGAAAGTGGTCATTAGGTGGGTTCAGCAAGATCTGATTGTTCTTTTACAGTAAAGAGTGCCTACGTTGAATAGTGAATTGTGATACGTTTTTGAGTAAATGAGTCGCATTTTCGATGAATTGGTATAATTATATTAGAACCAGAAAACCCATACGGATATCTTATTACATTTGTTATCACGGCTTTTGCATACCTGAAAAAACTGACAAATACATGTAATTCTACCTATCGATTTTTTATGTTTTCTAAAGGTTTAACGGTTTCTTTTTCTAGATCTGTAAAAAAAAGCAAATATATAAAGCAAATGAAATGTTGAAGGTTTCTAGACGTTTATAACGTTTATTAAAGAGATATAAGAAATTATTTTCATGATTTTAATTATACCCTTTTCATCTATTTTTGATAAACTTTTTTTATACATTTCAATTTTATCAAATTGCAATGATTATTTGTTAAGGCATATGTTTACGAAGAAAAAGATAAATAAAGAATAAAAAGAAACATTTGAAATCGATTCAATAATGTAAGATAAAAGTTCTTTAGGATAGTATTATCTTAAAATTTTCCTGTTGTTTTTACTGCATGATAGTAAACGATTGTGTAATTAAATTAAGATCCAGAAAACAAACTGTTCGCATTCTCGAAGATATTCCTTTCTGGATTAATAGAACGTTAGCTGAACATGTCCTTGCAAAATAAAAACGACATTTTTCTTTAGTTACTTGATTTTGACTTCGTTGAAATATAAAAATCATTCATTTCAATTTGTATTCATGCTCCAGCGTCATGAGTATTGATGCCAATCTTAAACATGCCTGTGCATACTTTGTAAGCAAACTATATTAAAAAGATCATAAGATTGGATATATTAGTTTAAAAATTATATTGCCGTACCTTATAATGCGAAAAAAGTCCAGAAAAATTCAAGTGATTACGTCATTGAACATTGCATATTCATGTTTTTCGTATAAGGGCTAATTCATGAAAGCGGTCATTGGGTTGGTTGAGCAAGATCCGATTGTTCTTTTGCAGGAAAGAGTGTCCGTGTTCAAAAGTGAATTTTGATACGTTCTTGAGTAAATGCGTCCCATTTAAGTTGAATTAGTATGATTATACTAGAGCCAGAAAACCTATACGGAAAATTTATTGCATTTGCCATTACGGCTTACCGCAATCCTGAAGAAAATGACAAATACATGTATATCTACCTATCGATTTTTAAAGTTTTCTAATGGTTTACTGGTTTACTTTTCTAAATCTGTAATATATACTGTAGAATCATTAATTTTCGTGGGGAACTTTTTTTCGTTGATTTCGTGGATGACTTTATCCACGAATACTTATCCCCACAAAAACTGTTTATTTCATAGACCTCGTGTTTTCTAGAACATGGTTCTACGAATATATGTACCAACGAAATTGATTTAATCACAGATTCCACGAAATTTAATGTCAACGAAAATAAATGATTTTACAGTATATATATATATATATATATATATATATATATATATATATATATATATATATATATATGAACGTTCAAGACGTCTATAACGTTACTTACATAGATATATGGAATTATTTTTATGATTTTGCTCACACCTCTGCCGTTGTTTCAATCTATTTTTGCAAATGTAAAAATCAATCAATTTAAAGGTTAAAAAACTTCGATTTTGTTTTCTTTTTTACAATTTCATTTATGTGGAACAAATTGCAATGAATATTTAAAATCGATTGAATAACGTAAGACAACATTCTTGTGTATATTAATTATCTTATTTTTTCTGCATGATAGTAACGGTTGCGGAATGAAATAAGATCCATATTTATGCTTTCTCAATATATTCTTAAGAAGATAATAATATAAAAATAAAATAAGATTTAAAGCTAAATTAATTAATTATTTTATTTCTTTGTATTAACTTATATATTCAATACCTTTGAAATATGAAAACGGAAAGCCGCTTCGTTTGTATCTTAAACAACGACTTCTAGTTATTATTATTATTATTCCAACCTACTTTAAGAGTTAATTTCAATATGTTGCTAATGTCTAAGCAGCATGAAAATTAAGTTACCTCGATAAAAAAGTTTACATTTTTTTATATTTTCAATGTTCAATAACGTCAAATGACGTCAGATTCGATGTCAGCTTCAAATGTTTGTTCGCGTTCTAGAGCCTTCAATTCTAGTAGGTTTACCTTGATTTCACCCTGTTTTTTTAAATTTTCAAATTCGAAAAATTTAAGAATTTATGGCAAAATCGAGTTTCGAACTTTGGTCCTAAAACTTTTATTTAATGTTACAATGGCTATTGATGAGTTAGAAGCATGGAAATCGGACAGCTTTCCTCTTAAGTCACGTGGTTATGACGTCATTTAAAGGACACAATCCTATTTTTTCCAAAGATTTCTCCCGCTCTGGCATCATACATTTTGAGTCAATTTTAAAGTTTTACTCATTACAAAGTGAAACGGCTGTTTCAACACGACTACCTTTATTATTTTATGAAAAAATAGAGTAAAAAAATGAAGAAAGTGAGATATTGAGATTAAATTGAATTGTTGTTAACTTGAAGAATGTCACGTGATGTTCAAATCGTAATGACGTTTTTCGCGCTAAATCCAGAATATGCGTTAGATTTTGGTGCATAGCTACACTTCTTATTATTTCAGGACTAAAATTAACAAAAAGGTGGAGAGAAGTCTTTGTATATCCATAACCTTAAATAAATTTCGTTAGTCAAACATACTGGTATTTTAATATTTTAGCAAAAAAAAGGAACATTTCTTTCGAAATGGTAATATCTCGTGTAATACTTGCCAATACGTCTTGGAATTTCACAACACACCCAAATTCTTATGCAAAAACCTTAAAATCTCACTCTGAGATCTCAAAGAAAATAACAAATCTTTATTCTTAAAATATCATTTACATTCATGTAATTTTCAAATCATTTTTATTCCCTTTAAGAACATTTTAAGAATGTCACTATTAGAATTTGTCCCTCTTGGTATTGGTCTTTTGATAAATAAGAAAACATTGCAAACCAAAAATAACTTCTTATATTATTAGTACATATCGTGCTCTCTGATATCTATAGTTTTTTCATCTATCGCCGTGCGTTGTTTTCTGCTGACTTTAATTTACTTCCTCTCTAAAACCATTCGTTTTTGCTAAATTAATGTCGATACATTGAATACAATGACTTGACATGACTATTTACCGTCGCTTCGACAATATTTCAGTCATATAGCGACATCCAGCTAATTACAGGTAGAGGAAGACCCCGAATGCACGGAGGCATCCGGGTAGAACCCGACCTACCGCAAGCCAGCTGGAAGGCTTGAAAACAATGAAACTTCCATAGGGTTGGCCAATTTTCTTAATCCATTTATATGTTTTGAAACTGTTGATCAAGTGTCAATATAATGTAGCAAATGTACACATCCTGTTACATATATCAGAGACGATTGCTTTGACAAATGAGACTTCAATGGTGTAGGGCTTGTCATGTGTGATAATTTATATATTATCTAAGTCCGATAGTTAAATATTGAATCTGGCTGTTGTTGAAAGTCCAAAGATAAAATCTGCATCATGTAGGTTGATGTTACACAGTAGAGCAAAGCAGAGTCACCAGGATCCTCTTGTTTTATGAAAAAGTTATGTCAATATAAATCTAAAGAAATTATCTACACAATAATCAATAAAAATAGTAATTTCATTTTACTTACAGTACATAACTTTATTTTATTTACACTCAAAACTCAGGTGAACTGATCACTAGTATTAGTATATTACTGTGTAATAAAATAAGCATACATTTGAATTTTGTTTAACAATTTACTGTTTAATTACACAACGATACTTTTTGAACGAAATATAAATTTATTAATTAAAAGAAATTGTATATATCATATTTTATCTTTGCTCTATCATTTATGCATTTTTTCATCCAAATTTTCTTCAGTCACCTGAATAGCAAATCTGAGTTCTTCATTAAATTAATAATTGAATATCCTCTAATGTTAATTTATGGAGACATTTCTTATTGAAGTCGTTGTTGGGCTTTGTTAATGAGACAGTAGCATATGTTGCGGATGATAGTTTATACGTGAAACAACGCTCAACCAAATGATCTAGGAATGACCAGTCAAAAAACAAGCCTTAAATTCAAGGCTTAAACCAATACAATTTGAACGACAATATTTGATAAACAGGTGTTCGACTAAACGATTTTAAGGGCAGATGTTGCAACCAGTATGCCACGGGATCTGTTTGATGGCACAAGTACCACAAATCTATTATTGGCATGTGCTATAGGAAGACATTATAAATGTTATGAAATTAATAGTATCAGTCAAGGATGCTATGCAAGATATACAAGTACGACCACGTGCAGAATATCCAATATATTTTCACAAACAATTATTAACCGTTTTTTGATTAACCAAATAACGAGATAATGACTCTCAATCCGGATAAAGTACTTCGTTTTACTTACATTATCGTTGCAAGTGGTCCTTAACAAAAACATATCTTTGTTCACTGCTTCTTTTCACCACGTGTACCATTCGCATAATCGCATGTCATCTAACAAAAGCTATCTATATGTTCTAGTCATGAAGTGCTGATATGGCATTTTTACTATAATTTCTATATCTTCTTCCCAGCTCAGAACATGATGAAAATTAAATGTATATTTTGATATTAAGCTACAATTGATTTCCCGGGAAATGATTCAAGTAAACTTGTTAATGAAACATAAATCATACACATGCACTAATTGTTATACCCTTTATTTTTCTAAGCTGTATCTCTTTTTTTACACACTCCCCCTTTTTTTGTCTATGCGACGACAGATAGTGATATAGAACCTTGGATCATTTTAATATTATCTTTTTCTCTTTCTTTGGTTCAGAAAAAAAATGTTATGGCATGTATCATCTCCCATTAATAAGAATAACTTATATACAACTCATTGTATCTATAAAAAATCTCTATCCTCTTAATGGTAATATTATTCAAATTCTTTGAACATATTTATTTTAAGTGCATCTTTGTTATTCATATATGTTTATTACTCAAACATCCAATCATTGGATAGATATAAACACTTTAAGAATTTTAAAAATGCTTTGCTTAGCTATCACTTATGTGGTTGCAATATAAACAATTACTTGTCCGAGACGAAGATATGTTTAAATAAGTATGCATTGCATAGGAGCAAATGTTTCATTGAAAACATTCGTAACTTTTGATAGACTTTTAGTTCATGGGCCTACTCGTATGGCTACACAAGGATGTGAGAGATCTTTTAACACACAAACGGCGAATATTAACCTATGGAAATGTGCCTTTAAGTTGATTCACTTGTATCTGAATTAATTCAGTGACGAAATAAATAGTGAATAAAAATTTAAATATTAGAAAAAAATACTTTAATACATTATAAATTGAACCATTTGCCCGATGTACTTTTTATTTGCGAGAGGTGAAAGAGGAAGAAAGAGTCTGGGAAACAAAATACTGCTATAATAATCTCAACTACTCGTGTTCATTGCACAAAATATTCAAGATATTATTCCTCTGACAACAGCTAGATAGTAAGGTGTTGATATCAACAACGTATATTAAGTATGACCATAAGCATTTAAAAATATTTGTGTATGTATTGTGAGTAAAATTGATTTCTCTCCGGTAAAAGTAGTGGTATGTTGCAGTAAAGGCTTGGTCATATTTTCATTACAATTGGGGTGTATTAGAGTTTCAAACACAAAAAAATAGGCAAAACCTGGGACTAATCTCACTAACCACTAATTTCTCACTAGTCATTTGTCAGGTTTTTATTTAAATACGATTGCGACTGCTTTGTAATTTTTTGAAAACATGAAGAATTTTGTGATTATTTGTATTTTTGTGTATTTATAGTATATTTACTGATCTACTAAAAAGAAACTGGGTGTCAACGACCTTACAAATAATTTATGGATAATTATGTTTGTTAGTATATCCTTTATAGCAACAGTTAAGGATGACATTTCACCCATGGAAACTTTTTTTTTAATTTAATGACAATTACTAGTAAATGTTATTCTATTATATTAGTGAAAGATCAAATTTAATAAAACAAAATGAATTAAGGGTTCACTGTGTATCCATCTATCATTAAATACCCTGAAGAAGAGTACAAACAGACAGTATTTGTTTTAAGCAATATTTTTCTAATATACAAACATTCAAATTTTACTGATTTCTTTGATGAATACTTTAAGCTACTAATCTTTATCATAAAAGCTTAAAAGTAAAAGTTCAACGGGCTTATTCTTTCAGAAAATCTATTTCAAGTTTGTTTGTGGAGATTTACTAAGGGGAAATTTAACTTGTGCATAGATAAATATTTATATAAATATGAATAGTCCTATAGTCCTATAGACCCGAAAAAAATGCACAAAAGAATAACGCGTATGCACTGCAGTTTCGGTTTTGCCTTATCGTTTTAAACATTATCATTTTATGTACGTATCGACATTCGCCATGATTAATGTGTACAGTACAAGTTCAATTTACCGCTAAGGTTCCTGTTTCATTGGGTTGGAAATATAAAATCTTATTTCTTTAATACAGATGTATCTACCATACACCCAGACATCAGGTTGTTCCAACATTCATTTGTAGGGTGGACGATTAACCCGTCCATCTTATACAAAATACTTATTTCTGTTGTACTTTGGAACACACAAACATAACTTATTCATGTGACATAAAAATGGATACAGAATTTGTGCTTTAATCTAATATTTATCAGATGTTTACAGTATAGTAATAACCATGAGGTACATATTTGTTGATATGTTGAAACAGAACATATATTATCTTGATATTTCATAGTGGAAATGTTTCGCGATAGAGTATTGAAGTGACTTATTCATTCCATGTACTGCATTTACCTCGTTTTTCTTTTAAACTTGTATTATTCGAATACATACCCACGAATCTTAAAGGGATAAATAAGAGTCATCATGTTGTTGATCTATCGGTGTGCCTGGCGATCTGTTGTTTCTGTCTGTAGTATGAACCTATTTGGCGACAATCTTTGAGGACTTTTAATGAAACGAGACGATAGTATCACGACAATATGTGGATGTATGTGACATATTTATTCTAATACCGTAGGCCCACTAACACCCAAAATTTGCCTAACATTCAAGGAAAAAAATGATTAATTCGTAGTTAGATATGATAGGTGTACTCTTAAAACTCTCAGAAACTGCAACTTCTGAATTCTCACTTTTACTTACCAGCAGGCAGACTTGCTATGAAAAACGTCATAAATTATGAGTGTTTTTTTTTTAATCTCTATATTCAATATGGGCACACCCCTCGATATTTTTAATATTTATGTCACAGAGAGATAATACTGTACAAATTTCGTTTGATACTAAAATAGAATTCCATAGATTAATAACTACATATTGAGGAGATTAGTGAATCAAGTGATCTCTGTAAAAAGCAATGTTATTTTTTTATTTTTTTTTATTTTCTCTCTTTCGTGAAGTAGGAATCGACTTAAACGTTAACATATTTGTTATATACAGATTGCATATTTGATTTAATATGTATGACTTGAAATCAGCTGCCTCTGTGGTTATTTGCTTAATGAGATGGATTAGGAATGAAATATTTCGAACCATTAGTTTTCATTATCATGATTATTGATATTTATATAATATGTAATTTATAAATTGTATTTAGTGTCTATATATATATATATATATATATATATATATATATATATAACTAAATCATACTTCCATACTAAGTAACTTTGAACTTGAATATATTCACCTCGTCTGAATCTAAAATATAGATCCAGGAAATTGATGAAGTAGCTCCAAGTAAGTCCGGTACATGCATAGACAGTTGCGAAGAAGGATAATGTGTGAGTGAGGTCTATATAGGAATCACGCTCGCCCCTGTCCTGTTTCACTTCACCCTACACTGACAAGGTGGGATGCGGGGGTATTTACCACCTTCAATGATAATTCTACTTGTTGGTTTTTAATAGATATAGCATATCATTATTTGCATTTGCCATTTTTATAAGTACAATGTCTATAAGATAATTCACCATGTCATTAAAATGCAATTAACGTATTTTAAAGAGGAGTTAGAAATACTTACTAAATCTAAACATAATTTGGCTAGAGATCATGTCAATTAAAAGTCGTTATTTAAGCATTTATAATACATATTTAGTTGCTATAACATCCACTTATTTAAGTTCTTAGGTAACTGATGATCTGTCATTTATTCAGTTACATTAAAACATCTATCGTCATGTATCGATACTTAATCTTAATCTTAAAGTTTGAAACTGTATTATATTATAAATAAATTTGCTGTTGTCATGATTACCGCGAATAACCCTTTCACATTGAAGATATATAGGATCTGACATAAATTGTTATTTCATATCAAACCTTGCTTAACATTTTCATGAAAAATGTTACTAAGCTGGCCTCTGACGAGCTTAATAACATTTTCATGAACGAATTTAGTAAAATTTGATATGAAATAAGAATTCATGTCATTTTTTTTTAATCATATGACATATACTGACAGTAAATCGCGATTATAACAACAAACAAGTAATTGATCGAACGGACTGTGAATAAAATTACTTTTGTAATCTAACACCAAGAAAATAGTTTCAGGTTATAACTGTAAATAACGATTAACGTATGTATTTCTCATTCTTTTTCAACATCATATGATTAATAAATCAAACATATTTAATCCAGCTGTTCGAGTTAAACACAATATAGAATACACGTGCGTGACTCGGAGTGATGTAATTCGGTATAAAAATGTTATATGTAACGAGTAAAGTATAAGAAAATATGTGATGGCTATACGAAACTGGAAACAGCTGTTTTAGCACAATGTCATATGATAAAATCGAACACGCATTAATAGCCATTTAAGAGAATTTCAAAAGTCCTATTTTTTATGCTATCTATATTGATTTTGTTAAAATAATACTGCTTTCAAGCTTATACATTGACCAACAATCGTGGATTGCCATGGCAATGGGCTTATCAATTTCGAAATAAAAAAAAGATGTCTTATGTCAAACAATAAACTTTTCTTTATCTTGCAATTTCTTCTTCAAATTAATATTGAAGTTGGGCCATTTTTTTAAACTTAATGGACCTTCACATTTGGTTAGAGTTAAGTTTGCTATATTTCAGTGGTACATAGTCAAACTTTACTCCTATCTTAATGTGGGTGCTCAATCATAGTCACATACGCAAATACTGATGCTCTCGTCCAACATCTTCTATTTCCTTCCTTTGATATCTTTATCTGATTTGTCCATCCGATTGCCCCTTCATCCTGTTTTGCGTTCAGCATATTGTCTTAAAGACTAGACCGAAACAATGCACAGGGAATATAAAAAGATTAAACCATTTTAAGAATTACTGATACAATCAGTGAATCAATCAGACACACATTCGGGCAAATATATGTAAGAATTCAAAAACCCTAAAGGCAACACAAACTGCTGGAATCTTTATACACAATACACACTAAAAAGAAAAAAAAGTCCAACAAATTACATTTGAACAACTTTTAAACAATTAGTTAACATTCAGAAGATATCGTAACATTCGGGTTTGTTATGAAAAGATTTACATGTATTCTAAATTGGTAAAAATGGGGTGTCTGGTTGCTGTCTTCGTGTGAAATAATAAAATAATGTTAGGTTTCATAAAGGGCAATGGGGAGTATATCTATACGTTCAAATTCCTAATGTTTTAACATTTAGAAAACAACATATATATTGTTCACATTATATATATATATATATATATATATATATATATATATATATATATCTAATGTTCGTGTTTTCCCTCCAATTATAAAGGATCTGATTAATAAAGAAAAAGATAATAAACACGAAAATATATTTAACCAAGGATGCTTGGATAGCGTAGTGGTAATGCGCTTTGCTTCTCACCTATGCGTTCCGGTCTCGATTCCTAGCCACGTACTCGAAAGGGTACAGTTGTTGCCCGTCCAGACACGAGGGCTATGTCCGGGTTCTCCGGTTTCTTCTCACAGTAATGGCTACATACGCCGCTACCAGAGCCATCGAAAGTGATTAATATCAGTTGTGAGAACTTGTTTCGTAATCGATTTTAAAAAAAAAGTTTAAACTTAAGTGAGATAAAGTACAGCAAACCGTGTCAGAATATTTTTTTATTACCAAATACAAACAAGACAGCGCATAACAAATCAAAAAATTTCCGGTGTGTTTGAGTTAAAACAAAAAAAAAAAAAAAAAAAAAAAAAAAAAAAAAAAAAAAATTAAATTTAAGTGTGATAAAGTACATCAAAAGATTGTTCTGTTACCTAGACATTCACAAATCTTCAAAACACGAAACCTTGGGTAGCTTTGAAACATATGTTGTTTTATTGATTTTGAGTCTAAATAACAAAGCATTCAATGCGTTTCATTTATTCATGTCCCTATATATTTAACCCGCTTGTATCTCAAATAATACTTGAGTAAAACAATATTTGTATACAGCACTAATTTGCAACCTGGTTCTTTTTGAATCAAGGTTTGCTACAGTCTCATTTTGCATGAAAACGTTTCGTACTTGAAGCATTTAGACCTATCATAATTGCTAAGTTTATGATAAAGAATCTGATACAAGAAAATCAAACCGCATGTTTTCAAATCGGAGCTCAACCTGTTGCTATATATACGCTGTGAACAATTTCCTTCAAAGAATCCAATGGCGCTAAAGGCTCGAATATCTACGTGTCATATTAATTTCTTGTGATTATCTGGGTAAAATGCGAAACTGTTTCTTAAGTAAACGATACTGCTTAGCCGTTTAAAAGTAGGAGACGAAAACGTAAAATAACAAATAATAACAGAACAAAATCAGTAGGTGTCAACCGTGTATAAAGTCAACATTCTTAAACCAATAACGTCATAAAAAGCATAAAAGGTTTGAAAAAAAAAACAAAAAAACAGCAAACCAGCCTTTAAACTTATACGGTTTCTGGCCATGGTTGCTACCAGTAATGTATATTGAATAAATTAAGAAAGACATGGACATCGTTTGTTAATATCAACGGTTTTCCAAAGACTTATCACAAAAGGTTTAACGTATCATTTACGAAGAGATGTTAAGATAATATTATTTTGATTTGAATACTTGTGTCTTTTAGAACATATTTATACCAATAACAACTTAGTTTAGATTTTGTAATTATCCTCGACCTTTCTGAAAAAAATATAACGAAAGTAAAAAAAAAAGAAAAGAAAACAGGAAAGATTAAGGTAGAAAATTTAAACGCAAAAAGGAAAATTAAAGGGTCAGAAAAGCGTTAATAACCACAATGATTATTATGTATTATGTAATATCTTCAAGAATGATAGCAAACAAAACTATTTTGCCCCATCTAAAACTTATGAGTTATACTTTTAAAAGTTTATTGTTTTATGATTTTTCTTTATACCTGTTATTTAAATTTTAAAATCAAGGATGACATAATCCTGAAATTATAAGGCTGATTGCAGATATGTACTATCAGGGAGAACACACATATGTGGCAAAAGCGTGAAGTCATGAAAAACTCATTATTTTATATGCATATTCATGCTTTAGAGGATGTTTCGATGTTATTTGTTTTTTTATGGGGTTAAGATATTGAAAACTGGCCATCTATGGATTCAAGATTCATTCCCTTCTCGGGATAAACGGAAAGCGTTGAGCCAAGTCCACTTTCTGAGCCTTGCTGTAAAACAAATAATGACTTAAGAATTACAATTATAATTGTATGAAGTTTTGTCGACCTACTCTACACGATTTCATCATATAACGCAAGGCATTTACTCAAATACACATCGCAATATTCACCATTGAAGACGGGCACTCTTTTCTGCTAAACAATATCCGTTCATTTTCGTTTCATTTTTAATCAAATGATGTTTATCAAATTGAGCAACAATTGGTTTAAGGCCTTTTGAATTCAATAGAAATTTGACCATTTTCTTAAGTACGTATATGACTGTAAAACATTTTGGTTATGAGCTATGGTTTAATAGCTGTCCTTTCTGACGAAACTCGAAGGTTGAACGCTTGTTTCTTTTCATTGTTATGATCTATTCAATCATTTAAATATAATCAGAGGGGATCAACATCACAGAATCTATGAAAATAGATGGTTTAGATTTGAGGTGACAATTACAAGAATATTGTTCATTCAAGACAAATTACAGTTACAGTTACATGTAGACTCCCGCCGTTATGTTTCTTATTAGACATAGTCATTCTATCAAATGTGTGAAATAAAATTCTATAGATTCTACAATATTGTTTTTTTTTTTTTACATTTTTGATAAAAATGTATTATGGCATCGTAAGTATCTTTTGCCATTGCGCTTTTGCTGACAAGAATCCATGACATAATGTGATGAAACATTTGAGAACCGAGTGGTTAAGTTCATAATATTTTGAAAAAAAGGATATTACGATAATGTCAAGTTTAGAACCAATATTAATCATTAGAAAGAAATGTATACATATTATTTTATTGTCAAAGGAAAAAAGCAAACAATACAAAATGTATGATGGACAACTTTTCTTATCCTATATCAAGCAAAATATACTCGTAAAATATCATAATTTAAATAACCGTAAACAAAAGTGAAATTTGATAAATAAACTTATCTAAACATTTCATCGATTGTGCTAAAAAGGGCGATATACGTTCATTTTTTTAGTTGATCACACTGGTAATTGGACATAAATGCCAGAATACGGTCAATGCTATAGATTTGGCATGTTGAATATTGTATCGAAAACAAAATCAATATTAAATCGTATTTATTCTTAAATAGTTTCGATGACACTTCTCCATTTCGTGCTAATATACTTGATTAATATTTCCTAAATGCACGACAATTTTGACGTGATGTAAGGCATGCTTTTTTCCTTTTACTGTTATTTCCAAGATCCATTCATATGTACCCTCTAATTAATAGTGTATACATATGCAAACAGAATTTTGAAACCATTATTAAGTGGTAAATATGCATTTTTTGTATTTGTGCGCATGTGTTTTCTTTTCTTTCAGTTCAGGTTAAAGAAATACTCTTCAATGCAAATTCAGATACTAAATCTAAAGGACAAATGCACATGTTTACAGTAAGGAGATGCAAAGGCAATATGTCAAAACAAGATACTTAAATGTGTCCGATCTATCAAAAACCGGAAGCATATCTAAATATGCCCTCAAAACTTATTTTGCTATATTTCCTGCCTAAGACAGATATAATCACTGAGTACTTCACCAGATGTTGAACGTCTGCTGTATTGACGTGCATGGCTGTTATCAGGGCGTTTCACCAGCGACAGGAAACTTATCAATGATATTGTCCATGTTCAAATGTATCTCGGCTTGTGTATATTAGCATATCTTAAAACTATCAAAGCAAATGAAATGAAAGTTGTAATTTAAGAAAATAAAAGAAATAGGGTATTGCTAGAAACAGAAACTTTAGATACATATCACGAAAAAGAATTATTAGCGTAGATGTATGAAAAATAGCATAATCATTTTTACACATCATAGATGTAATTGTGTTTCAATTGTAAATATATCATAACTAATGCCGTGATAACAACTGAAAGCTGAAAGCACATTATTTTTTGTTGTTGTTGTTGTTGTTTTTTAATTGCACAAATAGAGAAAGGGTAGGGGGAAAATAGAAAAAAAAAACTATGAAAGAAAAAGTATTGTGTCGATGTACCATAACGTATTAACTAAGCACAGAACTGTTGTAATTAACAGTAATTATGCATTTTACAATTGAAACGGAATGTATTGTCGAACGACGTTTACTCAACAGCTACTTATTCAACAAACTGGCGTTATTCCAAATATTAATGTGATATCTATACCGCCGCTTCTTGTTTCTATATAAAATACCTTGGATAATTCGATTACATAGGCTATTCGAAAACATGGCCTCATCCGAGATAAATTTTTTGCCTGTATCAAAACCGTTGATTCTCAAACATTTAATCGAAGTCGCCGATAAAACTCTCACTACTGACGGCGCTTTGAAAACAGTTGAAATGCCTCTATTAATTACCGAAACGGTTAGCTTACAATTTATATAAAGTATTATTTGATTGAATGCCTGTCCACTTCATTCTTTAAGGTAAAACATATTTTTGTTGTTGTTGTTTTTATGTGAAATCTCTTTATGATAAAATAATTTTAATCAGAATGAAGCCGGTGAATGATTGCAATTGTCATGCGTTTAAGTGTAATTGATTAATCATAGATTGAGTATATTGCTTCAAATTATTGATTTTGTATATGCCTTAATACTTAAACTAGGATTTTCATTCGA
This sequence comes from Solen grandis, assembly GCA_021229015.1. Lineage (NCBI taxonomy): Eukaryota > Metazoa > Mollusca > Bivalvia > Adapedonta > Solenidae > Solen > Solen grandis. The sequence continues at coordinate 13,801,495 of CM037780.1, read as the reverse complement.
ATATGGCAACAAGTACGATAGCACAAGATCTACTGACTGAGCAATCTGGCGTTGGACAAGGTAACAGAGGATAGATGGATAAATTTGAAAAGGTGTCTAAATTGAAATATTGCCCGAGAATATAACATCCCACCAAATATCCTTTCTACCAAAGAGGGGTACACACAGTTTGGAGTACATAACAAAATTGAATGATCGTTAAATGGTTTAAGAGCACCCGTCTCAGGGGCATATGCTACTGGCAAATGACGAAGATAAAACCACGAAACTTGAAAATGTCCAATGACACTGTGGCAAGCGCATGGTAAGCATAGGATTATAGTACTGGTTTGTACCAATATGTTTGGTACAGACAAAACGTCCCCCACCTACTCACCCCTTGCATGTACTAGGGAAATAGACTAAGCCACGCTGCTTCAATAATGTCAATCACCCTCGACCGAATATCGAGCTGATGCATGGGTGACAAATCAGATTTTCCGAATTATGAGTAAAGCAACTTGACAAAGGCGTGAGCAGAAGAAAGGGGATATGGGGTCTTTTTGTTGATAATAGCGCTGCCCACCCAGATATCAAGGGGCTTAAGCATGCAAATCACTTGGGTCATCCAGTCTCTGAAATGTCAGTACAGACAACAGGGTAGTGTACGCGACAATTTCGGGCCATAGACTTTGGGCGCTAAATGCCCGTCATTGTGCGTGGCACCTTGGAAAAGTTGCCGCAACTATGGAGAAACGCCATACCAGCCACAATAAAAAAAAACGTTTAAAGACGGCTAGATTCGCCACTACTAAAACTTCGAACACTACGGACTGAATCATCCCGAGGATGACATCCTATTAGCAAGACTGAACAGACTGTGTCTCAATCAGGATTCTGGCACGGGATTTCCCGCTGAGGAGACCATCTACATAGAAGCATCCAGCGATTTCATCCTTAAAATCGTACTCTCCCGAAAGCCGCGAGGAAGAAGAGTGTGGCGAATGTGAGGAATTGCGTATATCTTGTGTAAGCCGTTGTTAGACTCGTGGGCCATATTATGAAACTAATTCAGAAACATGGACAATCCTGAGGAATCCTACAAATACCTAAACAGTATTTCCGATTCATTTGTGAAAAGAAATTTCAAGGAATAGAACAAGGAGTCCATGATTTCATTTCTTTTCAAACGAACGATTGTGCATGGGCGATTAGTGACATTACGGTTATATCCGATATTCATAATTGAATCTATCTCAATAATTGACGTGAATGACATTAATGTATGCATTATGGTTAATATAAAAGTTGTACAAAAGGATACTCAAATGTAAAAAAGATATCAATAATCAATTGTCGTTTTCATTTACGTCCATATATCATAATAATATTCAAATGGTACATGATATAAGTGTTCTGTATTAATAATTATAAGGGTGTGCTTCGATTTCAACAATCGTGTTTTTGGGGATTAATCGAAATCAGACCATATTCAAAATGAAACATTTGTTCCTGCCTTTCTAATCACCAGGATTCGACTGTACATTAATTTCCCATGTAATTACATTAACTTGTAGTTATATATATTACCAAAAATTTGCTAAGCACCACCTATCACGTTTCAATATGAAATTGCTTCCTCAAATTTATTTTCCTCGAAAAAACTTTCATAGTATACTTGTCTAACGGCTTGAAATTTCACATCCATCCTTAGTATACCAAAACCAACGTTTGATTAAGTGTACAAATATCAAAATCTCTATCTGGATATTTAAAAATACCTACATTTATATATTTATGTATAAAAGTTTCATTTCCCATCTGAATGTTAGTGTCACAATTTTACACTGCAATTTGTAAATTTTGATTTTGACCCTCTTTGTCTTATCAATTAAATACCTGATTATCAAAAACATGAAATAAATGTAGTATATATTCCTTACCTTATAATAATACAATAATTTAATTGATATAAAATGATATGAATTTAACACAAATTGGAGGTCGAGTAGGCAACGACAGAAAAAAAACAACATGTATAATGAATTTTCATTTTTTTTCATGTATCTTTTATTTATTCTCCGAAGACATTTGAAGTCATATGACGTCATAATTTAAAAAATGATTTCTAATTTCTACTTGTTAACTTTTATATGTTGCAAACGCACGAGCACCTTGAAAATTAAATAGTATATGCTTCTCATAGAACATTTTGCATATCAATGTTTTTTTACCTATGATGTGTTTTGACGCCAAACTTGACGTCGTTTAAATAGTTTTTACGCTATCTACAGGCATTTTTTCTGGACCGATTTTCATCAAAATTTCACAGGGTGTATTTGTTACGCTCTAGTTGTGCATTCCGTTGTCCGTTTTTTTCAAAACTCGAAAAGGCAAAGGTTTTTATAGCGAATCCAAGACTCGAACCAGTGACGTAAAATTTGAAAACCTTTGAAATTGCTTACAGATAAGTTAGAAAGCTGATAGTTGTAAAGCTTATAAGTCTCTAAGTGTCTTTTACATTCTGTGAAGATGAACGTTATTTGACGTCATATGACGTCAAAAGGTCGAAAAGAATTTTTGATATTTATGCGTAAATCTATATATGTTGTAAAAACTCCAGCGCTATGGAAATTTAATGGCATATACATCAAACCATGTTATTTTGAATGCATTGAATTTCATATTCATGAGACGTCATATATCATCAGATTTGACGTCAGGACAATAAATTTGTATGCTGTCTACAGCCATTATTTCTGGACCGATTTTCATCATAATTTCACCAAATGAATATGTTCCGGTCTTGTTGTGCATGCAGGTGTCGGTGTTTCTTTCCAAATTCGGAAAGACCAAGGTTCTATGGCGAATCAAAGATTCGAACCATTGACGGCAAATTTCAAAAACGTATTACATCTCTTCCAGATGCTTTGGAAAACTGATTTTTTATGAAAATAAGCCTCAATGTCTTTCTTACATTTGAGTAGATGGACGCCTAACTGATCGCATAGCTGGTTTGATCTTTTTCGATTATTTATCAAATTGGCTGTGAAGCTTAAGTATAGTACAGTACACAGAGCACCAGCACCATAACAACAACCGGAAATAACAAATACAAAATGGCCATCTAAGTGTATACAGTTAGGCGTGTGCAGATTTAAACTTTAAAAAATACAATTTTCTACCTATAATCAAACGGATTTATTCGGCATAAACCTTAACAATAACTTGTAGAAATGAATAATGCTGGAAATGACATTTAAACCACACTGGATATCTAAATACAGACATTACACAAAGGGATTAACTTGCATGTTACATCGAAACTGAGTGCGTGTGTGACACGGAGGTGTAGAGAAAATTCCTGGCGTGTCGCATTAATTTGGCTAGTTGAGCTGGCAAATGAGTCAGTCCAACTGTCAAAATTTATGTGATTTGTCAGAGAACGCTGAAAAATCACCGATAATAGATAAATAGAGCAAAACCTAAAGACAAATCCAAGATAAGTAAAATCTGTACATAATTGTCTTTTTCAAAACCTGAATGCTCTCTTTTCTGTTTTGCCTGTGGCTTAACTGTTGTTGTTTGTTTTTTTTAAATTTATTTATTTTTGTTAATCACAAAATAGGAAAAAATAAAAGCTGAACAGATGTTAGAAGGGTGGTATGTGTAGGCAATTTGAAATAACCGTTTTTTTAACCCAAAACAGCATTGCTCTTTCTTTTTCATCTTGTTGTTTTTGTTTTTGGAGCTGATCATGTCGTAATGCGACGACCATCAATTTACAAATGATATTTTCGTAACAAATGTCCGATATTATACTGCTAGTCCATTGGTGTTAAATTTACATGAACTAAGTATACTCCAAAATGTTACGTAACAATCAAAATCTCAAATCTCCATTGAAATACAGCTCCGTGAATATTATATTATAGCGAAGGACAGCCCGAGCTGAATTTTAATCGTTAATTTAAAACACGATGTCCAAAATTACAGACTAACAGACGTTGAGACAGAAAAAATACACAGTTTTACTCTGGAAAGTAAATCAATTGTTTTAATTTCTTTATTTACTGGCTACCTTTCGAGTTCGACATACATATGATCATTCCGGGGCCAATAAATTTTCGTCTTTTTCATGACTCCCATTTAAATTTTTCCTTTCAAATTTTAAGATTGACTCCTGGACATTTTTTTTTCGAATATTAATGCCTTAATCAGTGCTATCACTAATTTGGTAGAATGAATGCAAGATTATTATGCATGTAAATGTGGGTCGCAGTAGATATTATGTACTGGGGAAAACCATGGACTATTAACCATTATGAAGTTGGAACTGATTAAACGGTGCAGACAAATCATTAACCATGATAATTTGAGTTTCAATGTATCAAATTTGCATGCGTTCAATGGGACGCATATATTTTTTAATCGTGCGTCCTCCTCGAGAGATTTTAATTACATGTAACTTAGTGTTTTATATATAAACACGCACATGAAAAAAAAAGTTTGGACTCAATCTTACAACCTTTGCCATGCCAGTCAGATGCAGTACTACTGACCTGTTTCATTTTTGTGAAATAATCATGATTTTTTATGTATATATTGTTGGCTATTGCTGGAAATTCCAGCAAGTCATGGTTTGAAATATCTCCGCATTGATTGCGAATTTGTCTCATGCGTATTATCTTTTACAGTTATCACAATTTATTAAATACAATATCTCCAGCAGTAATTTTCAATACAATTTTATTCAATTTTGACATACATAATGCAATCGTACTGAGTCTGAAATGAACATGGAAATTGTCACCATTTAGTGTTAGGAGATAAAACAAATTTTGATCTTTTTTCTCTGTGTAGTAAAAAAGAGGGAAATCTATTAATATAAAATTTCTTAATATAGCCCCAAAATGTTGTCCAATCCAAAATGTGTCCTTCCTTAGAACAGCGTTGCAAGCAAACCAGTCCTAAAATCCTTAAGATTTTATATTAATTAATATGATACTAGGATTTTATTGATTTATTTTTGTTTTGAAATGAAAACACCTAACGACCAACCATTCTTTTCATACTAGCGCAAACGGAAGGGGGTATACTGGAATCAGCCTGTCGGTCGGTTGGTTTGTCAGTCGGTTGGTTGGATGGACAGTCGGTCCGTCGGTCATGTTGTCTGTCAGCAAAATCTTGTCCTGCAAATTTTACTTTGTTCCCACAAGGATTTCAGAGTTATTACCCCTGATTCGACTTAAAATATCTTGTGACCTGAACTACATTTCTTAACCAGCTCGGTTCAAATTTTGTTTGTGCATTGATAATCAGGTGGAGAGGTGCGTGTCATATATTTCACTTGAGTTGTCTCAAGGATGACAGAGTAATTGCCCTGGTTCCATTTTTGCATTATATCCCTTTGGTTAATTTTGTTTTTCTTTAGCATATACTTGCAAAATTTCTTTCGCCTTGATATCCCTTCAATATATCAGGCAGACACATAAAACATATGTTGAGGGGATATCCAACTATATTTCGGTTATAAAGCATCTATATAGCAAATGATATCTAGGCAATTTAGCACACATAATTTCCATCGCTTGGATATTACCTGAAGATACTGGGCAGGCGTAGGTGCCGATATCAGTGCTATATCGGCCCGATAACATCTGCTGACTGGGTATATTGTGTAGTTAAAGGCAACTAAAAACTAACCTATACTACTTACGTTTACTTTTCTATGTTCGAGCAGAAACAAAGGTTGATAGTTTTGTATTGGTTTTGATGCCTTTAGTGACGCCCTGGTCACGTGGTATTGCTACGCTGTAAGTTTAGCATTTTCGGAAAATACCCTTCTTTCACTTTTAAATGTATTTCGGAAAATGTAATTGGCAATGGCCCAGACCAGACAATTGTATGGCAAATATTTCAGACCATGTCTTTTCGAATGCAATGATTTTCAAATTCATAGCACGTTTTAAGACGCTAGATTTGACGTCAGTTAAAACGTTTGTACGCGCTATGCAGAACTGATTTTTAAATGGATTTTCTAGTAAATTTCACAGAAAGTATAAGTTAGGCTTTTGTTGTGCATCCTTACTTTAGTTTTCAAAATATTAAAAAGACCGAGTTCTGTGGTGAAACCAAGTTTCGTAAATATGACCTCGAAATTTAGTTTAGTATTTCAGAATCAGAGACTCCATATGAGATAAAAAGCTAAAATTCACACATATTGTAATTTTAAGGTTTTCTTTAGATTTTCATTAGGCCGTACGTCATTTGACGTCATAAGGTTATTATATGTTTTTATTTCTCGTGCAATAAATTCAATGTGATCCCAATGGTCCAGAATTACAAACATTTAATATCATATATTGAATATGCTGATTTTTCATATGCAATGATATTCATATTCAATTGAATAGCATATGCTTCACATAGAAATGTTTACATTTCAATGATTTCACATGATGTTTATGTTGCGTTTTAGTTGTGCATCTCGTTGTCCGTTTTTCCATATACGAAAAAGCAAAGGTTTTATGGCGAATCAATTATTCGAACCATTGACGTCAAATTTCAAATACGTATTAAATCACTTCCAGATGCGTTAGTAATCTGATATTTTGCCGAATATAAGTATCCATGTCTTTCTTATATTTTAAGAAGATGAACGCGTAACTGAAAACATGGCTGGTTTGATATATTGTTCTATTATTTATCAATATAGTATAGTATAGTACAGTACTGAATACAGAGCACCAGAACCGAGGAAAAACCGGAAATAGCAAATACAAAATGGCCGCCCTCGTTTAGACAGGCGTGTGCAGATTTAAACTTTTAAAACTACAAGGATCTACCAATAATCAAAAGGATTTACTTGGCATAAATCTTACCAAGAACTTGTAAAAGTGAATCAAGCTGGAAATGACATTTAAACCACACTGAATATCTAAATACAGATATTACACAAATGGATTACATGGCATGTTTACATCGAGACCGAGTGCTTGTCTGACACGGAGGTGAAGCATTAATTTGGCTAGTTGAGCTGGCAAATAAGTTAATCAACTGTCAAAATTTGTGTGATTTGTCAGAGAACGCTGCAAAATCTTCAATAGCAGATAAATAGAGACAACCCAAATACAAAGGAAAGTAAAATCAGTAATGCCTTGGTATTACATTATTGTGTTGTTTAAAACCTGAATGCACTTTTTTTTCTTTTATGTCTGTGGCAATATTTTTTTTTAAATTTATTTATTTATGTTAATCAAAAAATAAAAAAAAATAAAGGAATTCTGAACGGATGTAGGAGAGATGGTATGTGGAGGCAATTTGAATCTTGTTGTTTTTGGTTTTGAAGCTGAATATGTCGTAATGCGAGGACCATCAATTTACATTACATTAAAATTTACATGAACTAAGTATATTCCAAAATGTAACGAAAAAGTCAAATCTCTATTGAAATACAGCTCCGTTAAGATTATATTATAGGGAAGGACAGCCCGAACAGGATTTCAATCATAAAAACACGATGATAACAGACGTGGAGACAAAGAAAATGCTCTGGGAAGTCAATCCATTGTTTTATTTTCTTTATTTACGGGCAACCTTTAAATGTTAACATACATATCGAGGGCTCAACGCAAAACTGTCGTAACTCCAATTTTTTCACAAAATGATGTTTTTGCATTTTTCACATTATATTACAATGCTCTATCTGTGGAAATAATTTTTTGAAAAAATATTTGTATTTAAGTAGTAAAAATGAAAAATGGTCCAAAAGTAGTATAATTATTTGGTTGATTTCATTTGTGCAACACTGTCGTAACTTGAGTAACATACAGTGTTGCACTGAAAAACATGCACATTTTGAATCAAATGATATGCAACACTGTAGTATCTCAACAATATTTTTACACAATGATGTCATAATTCATAATGATGATGTCATAGTACTGTGATGAAATTTATTAAACTTATTTAACTAATATTTTACGACTTGCTATTATGGAATCCAAACACTTTTTAAGATTCATTTATCATACCATTCTTGTCAAGTTACATACTTTCGGTATGACACTCACTTTTTCAGACCTAAACTCACAAATGGCTAGAGATATCAAAAAGTAAATACTTTTAATATAAAAAAATGTTTTTTAAAACAAGATATGCAGCAATTATGGGGATTAAAGTAATGCATAATGTAGTACGATTATATGATATACATGTACAAATTATTATCTGTGAAAAGTTTCATACTTGGAATCAAATTAAACTTAGATAAAGCATCCATTCCACTGCAATCAGCAGAAAAAAACAATATGGACTATAATTGCCATTCAGTGAATAGGACTGATATATATTTTTTTAATTGTGCAGAATAAAATTTGGTCCGAAACAGGTCTCAATGTTTATCTAAGAGAAGTGTATTGATAAAACAACAATGCATTTATCAAATAAACTGTAATTCAGTCAGGATAATTTAGTGAATATATAGGAAGCATATATTTCAGCTAGTTATCTTAACAAAGAATTATGTGTAACTTTTTCTCCAAAGAAGATCTATAGGCATTTTTTTTACCAATGAAAATCATTCAAATATTCATTAAGTCTTATCTTCCGCCATAAACTGCAGATAGGTCAATGTATTTTTAGGTAGACATTTACGGTGAAAAAAACAACAACAAAATCAATTATCCTCACCAATAAGTTGTACTTCAAACTGATTGAGATATTATTAATTGTTGTGTGATGAATCTTATACTGTTGTGACATATGGTGACATGATGTGCACAGAGCAAAATAATTTAAAAGTGACATTTGAAGATTGCATTTGCTAAGTTTTTTAAATTCGCTTAGTTCCTTTTGCTTCCCAAAGTTGATGTCATTAATGATATTTGGTTGGAAGGAAATTTTTCCTGATACCCAATATACTGTTTATTGTGTTGCTTGCTGTAAGCAGAAGTGACACATAGGGATCATTTTTCCGTATTCTGTCTGTCTGTCCATCTCTTTGTCCGTCCGTCCGTCATGCTTCAGCAGATGACACATGTGTTCCAGAGAACACTTCTGTTTTTGTCAAAATATATGTGTTCTAGTTGGTGCCACACTCATGTTTTCAGTTGTTGTTGTTGTTGTATTGGGGTTTACCGTCGCTGCGATAGTATTTCAATCATATAGCGTGGTCCAGCTAATTACAGGTGGAGGAAGACCCCGAGTACACAGGGGTACCCGGGTAGAACCACCGACCTACCGCAAGCCAGCTGGAAGTCTTCCTCACATGAAAAATCCGAAGTCCCTACCAGGATTCGAATCCACAGCGGTGAGGGGCTGAGAGATTTGTAGTCCGCGACTGTAACCGCTCGGTCACGGCGGGCCCCCATATGTTTTCAGTCCTAAACAGTCTCAAAACTAGATAATTTACCATTATTTTTTGCTATTACTGTTGAAACACAGTTTTTCAGTCACAAACAATTAAAAATATTGGAACTCTAAATTAGTTGTTTCACCAGGTAGCAGTTGTCCAAAACAGGAATTGATTGATAAAAGCCTATTAAGAAGAAATTGAAATAAAGTTTTTTTTGTATTAATTGATCAGTTTAAAATTAGTGTGTCAATTATTTTTTTCATACAGAAATATATTTACTATCTCTAACTTGTAGAAATATCTACTTTTAAGTTCTGACATACTACTTGTCTTTACAGCTTTACTTGTATCTATAGGTAATACTTATTTGTAGTCTACCTTCAAGCAAGTGCTCGATCAGCCAGCATGACATGTTTACCTCCGGATCATTGAATATATTTGTTAATTCCATAGGAGCAGCTGTCAGACATATGGTGCTAGGAAGTCATATGCATGACCCGAAAAAACCCTCACAGGTACCCATTAATACACTTGGGTGGAGTGGAACAATTCAAGGTTAATTGCATACTCAAGGAAACAGGCAGCCACACGACCTAGATTCAAACCATGAACCCCTGATCCTGATATGTGCATCCTATCAGTGGCAATCACTGAACTACCCTGCTCTTCTTTCACTTAATTTTGTTCAGCAAATGTTGTCTTAATAATGGGCTTAAATGCTTAAAGTGTCAGTTTTAAATTAAACTTCTCATGCAGTGATGAACTTCACCAATTTCTATCTAAAATTCTTCACATTTCCCACCATGATCTAAGCACATGCTACAACAATCCGTCAGGGTTGTGAAGAGTTTGACAGTAGAAAAAACAATGTGTCACCAATATTGTATGTACATTGATTTCCAACATCCAACTGGAAAGATGAAATTATGGGTGGCATTTTAGACAGAGTGAACAAATTTATGTAGATACATGTATAATTTTGAATGCCCTTTACTGGTCAACAGACCTTTATAAAGCAGCAGCCACTGCATGGAACACTCAATCAGAAAAAGAAGTGAAATTCTGTGTCCTTTATGTATTGACACTAAATGATGCTTTTAGCAGCAGCTCAAGAATCAGGTTCTTCCAAATGTATTTTCAAAATAGTATGATTCCTGCTCATAAAGAACAGGCACAGGATCTATTTTGATGACCCCCTTAGAAGGTCTTATCAAGTATATGTGTACTGTCATTTATAATCTGCAATGGGTCATGAAATTGTTGGGAGCTAGTTTTGTTTGTAAAACATTTAGTTTAGTCTCTAAACCTTTAGTGCAAGTAAACCATTCCTGCTGTTCACAACCCCTTTTTCTTCCTACTCCCATGTGACAATGTGTAAGTCCTCAAAGTAGCAGGTGAAAGTGTGAAGAAAACTTTTTCTTTAATGATGTTTAATACCGTAAAACAATTAAAATGTCAGATTTAAATCATGGCGATTCTTTTAAATCATTTAGATATGAATAATGCAGAATGATAGTCAGGGTTTTGTTAATACAATTAAATACTTTAATACAGTATCCTTAATTTCCCTCCAAAATGTAAAAAAAATGTGTATTCTGGAAATACAGAAAAACAAAATGATCAAATGATGCAAATGACTGTATTTGAAACCAAAATTAAACTAAACTATTTGAAACAAATACTGTCTAAGAAACTGATAGTATAACAGAGTTTGTTATTTGAAAAGTGTGGAGTAAATCTTTGTTTCCTCAAGACAGTTGATGCTATGGATAGAAAAGTGTGGAGAGCAGCAAACAGGAAAACGGGGAAAAAGTTATACCCAGTATTAAGATGCTGATGATGATGCAGATGATAAAATTATTTGTTAAGAAGTTATACAAATTGTTTTATGATATAATATCTGCTCAAAAGCTTGTCTGCATTGTTAACCTAAAGCTTTCCGAAAAAAATGTTTTTCCTGTGACAAGAAAACAACAACAACAATAGGTGAATGGAATTTGAATGAAATCTCGCTGAGATGCTTCACGTCTTGGTGGAGACGATTAACAGACAAATGCTTTACATGAGTATCACTCATAAAAGTGTTCTGTGATCTAATGAGAGATATACATATTTGGTTTAATCAACAATAAATTGAAGAGAAAACTTAGTATATTTTTCATTGATATGAGCAATTTTACGCATCTCTCATTATCTTGCTGTCACATTATCATACACATAACTTAACGAGAACTTCTCTTGATTTGCTCTTTGCACATACCTATATCAGAGATGAGAATCTCTTTTAGGTTATTAGGTCTTTGGTTTACCTACATGAGGTATTGTCATGGACATTGGTTTCTTTATGTTGTTCATTGACAGCACTTTAAACTGTCTTTAATAACACTTGCAGTTATAAAAATATTAAGTTTAAATGGTGTAAATGAACTATTTGCAAATTTTCATTCAAATACTTGGGGTCTCTCAACCTGATGTACTCTAGTTTAGTTATTAGAGTAATACTTGTATGACTCTAATAATATTAAGCATGCATCGATAAAAATTTCTCAAAAGGTCAAAACGTTGGTCCTCAAAGTTTGTCATCAACCCTGGAATGTCCCCTTGTCATGAATTTGTTTGTTATACCTAATGGACCCCTTTTTATATCATTTAAAACTGGTGAAAATGATATTGATACAGTGTTGCATAAACTAATTTTCCAGAATTCATATGATATGAGGTGGATTACTGTCGTAAGTCAAGATACTACAGTTTTGCATTGATTTTCTTTTCGATGAAACCTAACATTTGAAGTGGAAAACTGTAGTAAGTCAGTTTATCCTCAATATCACCCTTTTTATTAAATGTTGTAAAAAATACAATGAAGTTTATTAAAACTGACATATAATGCAGCAATTTTATGTTAAAACACTTGTAATATATCCAACACAAATAAATTCAGAAAGTTTTTTCCTTCTCCTGAACAATTTTAAAAAACGGAGTTACGACAGTTTTGCGTTGAGCCATCGATATGATCATTCCGGGGCCAATTGATTTTCGTTTTTCTAATGACTCCCATTTAAATTTTTCATTTCAAATTTTACAGTTTTCTCTTGGACATTTATTTGTTTAATATTAATGCTGTAATCAGTGTTATCTCTAATTTGGTAAAAGTAATGCACGGTTATTATCAAAACAAACATGGCGTATTTCGGTCAAAAATTGGTGATGCATAAATGCTGTGTTAAAATTCAACATGCCATAAACTGATCTGTCAATCATATGCACGTGACAGGTGATGTACTTGAACTATTGATTTCCATTATAACAAAAATATGTATATCTCATAATGCAAAAGAAATAAAAAAAAAAATAGGTGTAAAAAAATACTGGGACTCAAATTTACAACTTATATATTGTCGGCTATTGCTGGAAATTCCAGCAAGTCATGGTTTGAAATATCTCCGCATGAATTGTAAATTTTTCTCCTGTATAGTATCTGTTTTCGATACAGTTTATTAAATACAATATCTATAGCATCGATTTTCAACACATTTTATTCAGTTCTGACTTCTATAACACAATCGTACTGAGTCTGAAATAAACATGAAAATTGTCACCATTTAGTGTTAAGAGAGAAAATAAATTTTGGACTTTTTTCTCTGTGTAGTAAAAAAAGAGGAAGATCTATAAATATAGCCCGGAAATAATGTCCAATCCAAAATGTGTCCTTCCTTAGAACAGCGTTGCAAGTAACCCTGTTTTATGGACCTTAAGATTTTATATTAATTAATAGGATATTAGGTTTTTATTAATTTATTTTTATTTAAGGAAAACCCCTGTTAACCAACAATTCTTTTTATACAGCATGTCGGTCGGTTGTTTAGTCAGTCGGTTGGTTTTTCAGTCGGTCATGCGGTCTGTAAGCAAAATCTTGTCCTGTACTTTTACACCAATTCACCTGATACCTAGCATATATATTTATCACTTACTGTGCAAGATGCAAATTTCACTTCATTCCCACAAGGATTACGAAGTTATTGCCCCTAAATCAACTTGAAATTTCTTGTCTAGTGAATTCCTCTTTCAATTTCAGTCTGATTCACCTAACACCTTGCAAAAAATGTTCATCATTAGCAGTAGATGTGCAAGACGCAAGTTTCACTTCATTGCCGCAAGGATTATGGAGTTATTGCCCCTGATTCAACCTTAAATATCTTGTGATGTGAACTACATTTTTTAACCGACTCGTTTCAAATTTTGTGTGTGAATTGATAATCAGGTGGAGAGATGCATGTCATAAATTTTAATTGAGTTGTCTCAAGGATGGCAGAGTTATTGCCCTTGTTCATTTTTTCATTATCTCTCTTCGGTTAATTTTGTTTTTCTTTTCCGGAACATAACTCAAGTATTATACAATGTATTGACCTGAAATTTAAAATGGTTACAGACACTGATGGCAACTAGGAAAAGTGAAGTGTCCAAGAAATGTTGCTCTACCTGGTCCCATTTTTTTTAAAATACCTCCCTTTGTTAAATAGCTTTTTTCTTGTCCCGAAATTGACTTGAATATTATACATGGTATTTACTTAAAACTTAAAATGTAAACAGATGACGACTAGGAGAAGTGCAATGTCCAAGACCTGTAACTCTACATTTTATACTGCTGTGCCAAACAACCATAACTGATTCTCTATCCACTTTAAAATGGCTTTACTTACTTATTGATTACTGTCATAAATAATAATCTATGCATACAGGTTCTTATCTATGTTCCACATGGAATATATTGTAAATATACACTGCATTTAATATATTGTAACAGTTTTACTTTCTTTATCATATTTTCTATGGGCCGAATATTTTTAAAGATATTTTTTTGTTTTTACATATGTTTCATTTAAAGTTTTGATATCAAAAAGACTAAGTTAAATAGCTGTGTCCTTTTAAATTTTCAAAACGTTCGATGAAAAGAAATTAACAATAGTACACTAAAACGAATAAATAGGAACGTTTTAAAATTTTGGATAATTGTCTTAAGGAAAAGACAAAAAAATCAAAATTGAAATGAAAAGGACATGCCACCGGTTTTGTTTTCGAATCGAAACCTTTTTATTTAAATTTCGTAAATTGTTCTACAAAATGGCTTTAATGGCATGCTTTTTTGATTGAGTGTGCTTATCATGAACGAACTAACAAAGTTATATTTATGTATATATAAAGGTTTTATTTTTAACAGAATGTGGGCACTAGTCTTGGTGACTGAGTAGTTTAGGCGCCCGCCTCGTCACCGGGAAGTACTTGGATCAATATCTGCCTTTATAATTGCTGAAAGTGATCTCTATGGAGCAAACACAGAGAACACATTAAAGAGGTTTTCCTTAAGAGTGGGTTTAACCAAAATAGTCAAAATTTGGCTTGACATGATTTGGTTCCAAAAATGAGTGGTCTTATAATAGGTTAGAGCGAGGTGGTATTAACACCAATATGGTTTTAAAGGTATATTCAGTATATTCACAGTTTATAATCATCATCGAAAATATTTATTTATTTTTTAGCCGAGAAGCATGACAAATTTTATCAAATGCAAAAAAAAAAAAAAAAAAAAAAAAAAATGCATGATGAATATCTTAATATCGGTGCACAGTAACGGGACAGTTTGGAAGGGTATGTGTGTTCCTTCAATTAACAACTTTATTTTGTTTCATTTCCCGAACACAAATGTAAAGAATATGTATAGAATTTTACCATTACAGAGTTACCGTGGTCTGGATTCGAAATAATTTATATCTGACCTTCAAACTTTCAAAGTTTGTCTGAGTATAATAAATTTCCTTACGATAACTTTTGTCAAGAGTTTTTCTATTTAACAACAGTATCTTTTTATCAAATCAACAGCACAACCCGGTAAATAATGAGCAAATTGTCCCATGACCTTTAAATGAGCTTAGTACAGTGTATTTATAAATAACAAGTTTCTTCGAAATCTTGATTCAAGCAAAATTGATATTCCAAGATCAATCAATTGTTCTTGGAAATATTAGCAAAGATGTCAATAAAGATATTTAAGTTAGGTTATTATAGTTACATTTGACA
>CM037780.1:13744642-13785983 GCA_021229015.1 Solen grandis | reverse complement strand
GAAAAATTCAGATAAATCAAAATTGTTTACATATATCATAGGTGATGGATGTATTTTGAACATTTGCAACATTCACGATTTCATGGGTTTAACAGCGCATACTTTTAATATTTGTCTTAAGATAGATTCCGCTGTATAAATTATTGTTCCACATTGAATTTTGTAACCACATCAACATACAGGGGATTACTGCGTGATAATTCACTGATATATAGGGTCATCTGCAATTTAGATAATACGCATTTCGCTTCGAGTTCAGTATAGGCGCTGCAGCAACAATGTACACCCTTATTCATATATTCAACCTATAGGGGTCACGAAGCACTAACGGGGCCTAAGAAAAAAACCTATTTCTCTGAGTCATTAACTCTGTTCGTCAAGATTTTAAGGGATTCCAAGATACTTGCACTCCTCGGAAGGCGTTTTGCGTCCATATGCTTTTGTAGTCTAACACTTCAGTTTCCCCTTTTCTTATTACAGGTACTTTTATCAGAAAGAGACGGGATTCTTATTGTGAGAAGAAAATCAGACATGTTTCAATCAACGGAGAAAGAAATTCAAGAACAATGACTCATTTGATACTATAACATTGTCGTAATAATAACTACATAGTCACTCTATTTATTAGAATAAAGAAAACTAGATTCCATTCGTTGATACGAATGATAAGACTTTCTGCTAACATTGAAAAATATAAAGATTAATACCGTTAGAAAGAATATATATTAAATTCCCTACCTTTTACTTTTTTTTCGTATGGACTTCTCATGCATGAACTTTGTGAAAAAGGCCATATGGCAAAAATAAATAAATCTTTATTTTGATATCGCTTTCTTATAACATGACCAATTTTAGTATTCTAGGTACCAAAATAAATGGCCTGAAAATCCCAACAATTCCATTGTGGCTTATTTGGGTCTAGTTTTATAGGTATTCAAAATATAAGCAATTAAACTTAAACCTCTTAATTCTGCATATCAAAATTCCTTTTTTTTTATTTTCGTGTACAGTCGCGGGATTAAAATAGTAAATCACGGTTATAACCATATCGGCAGACTCTCTGCGGAAATCGCTATATCGGCAGGCTCTCTGCGTTCGCACCGGTCATTCTCTGCCATAAACACTAGCAAACGCTGGACGGAAGGGAAAGAAACAGACCAATGGTCACTTTTCAAAGGTGAGTTGCTCAATATTAAGTACTGCACGGAATATTAGAGTATCTTAGCTATGTATATGCGTGTAAACTTTTCAATTATCAGCGAAATATTTGGTCCTATGTTCGCATCTTATTTCAGCCACAATACTTCGGTTTTTCCGAAATCATTGCACTAAAATAAAAATTAAGAAGTATGCTTATGACGTCACATGACGTCATATGACGTCACAACTCAAAATATATGTAGAAATTCTGCAGAACTACAAACTGTGTAAGTTTCAACTTTCTATCTCATCCTGAAGCTCTTTAATCCTAAAATGAAATTTTCGGTCCTATGTTCGAATTTTATTTCAGCCACAGAACTTCGGTCTTTCGGAATTTCGGTTAGCTGACAGGATATGTTTCAAGATGTACCATCTATGAAAATTTGAAGAAAATCCGACCATAAATGACGGCTGTAGAGCGCGAACACCATTTTTCACTATTTTTAGCTGTGACGTCATGTGACGTCATAGGGTGCTGACAATCATTGAAATCAAAATTTCCTCTCGTGACTAATAACCCATAAAAATTTCATCGTCCTAGGACTATTGCAACATATTAAAATAAGCGTTTAGTTAGGAAGAAGAAAAGAATAATAATAATAAAAAAATGACGTCATGTGACGTCATATGACGTTTATTTTCACATAATTGTTAAGACATCCAGAGACCTACTAACCGACAAAATTTCAACTTTCTATCTCAAATAGGACAGTTTTTATAAGCATTTAAAAATTGACGTCCTTGGTTCGAATCTTTGATCCGCCATTGATGCTTGGACTTTTCGAATTTTGAAAAACGGACACCGGTATACACAATAAGTACGTAATATACACATTCTGTGAAAATTTGATGAAAATCGATCCATTAATAATGGCTCTGGACCGTGTACAAACTTTCGTAGTCAATTTCAAATGTGACGTCATATGACGTCATAGGCTTCTGAAAATCATTGAAATCGAAATTTCAGCGTCTGAATCATTCGTCATTAAATTTTCATTGCCCTTCGACAATTTCAACATATAGAAATACTCTTGTTAATATTAAAAATACATTATCATATAATGACGTCAAGTTACGTCATATGACGTTTATTTTCACAAAATGTTTAAGACTCTTAGAGACCTATATACTGACTAAATATCACTTTTCTATCTTAAATAGGACCGATTTTATAAGCATTTAAAAATTGACGACCTTGGTTCGAATCTTGAATTCGCTATAGAACCATGGACGTTTCGAATTTTGAAAAACGGACACCGAGATGCACAACTAGAACTTAATATACACATTCTGTGAAAATTTGATGAAAATCCGTTCATTAATAATGACTCTGGACCGTGTACAAACTTTCTTAGTCAATTTCAAATGTGACGTCATATGACGTCATAGGCTTCTGAAAATCATTGAAATCGAAATTTCAGCATCTGAAGCATGCGGCATTAAATTTTCATTGCCCTTCGAAAATTTCAACATACAGAAATAATCTTGTGAGAATTAGAAATTCATTATCATATAATGACGTCACGTGACGTCAGATGACATTTATTTTCACAAAATGTTTAAGACTCCCAGAGACCTATATACTGACCTAATATCATCTTTCTATCTCAAATAGGACCGATTTTATAAGCATTTGAAAATTTACGACCTTGGTTCGAATCTTGGAATCGCTATAGAACCTTGGACTTTTCGAATTTGGAAAATCGGACACCGGGATGCACAACTAGAACTTAATATACACATTCTGTGAAAATTTGATGAAAATCGGTCCATTAATAATGGCTCTGGACAGTCTACAAACTTTTGTAGCATATGTCAATTGTGACGTCATATGACGTCATAGACATATGAAAGTCATAGAAATAAAAATTTCCTCACGTGACTAATAAGCCATAAAATTTTTAGGATTATTGCAATATAGAAAAATAAGCGTTTAGTTAGGAAGAAAAAAAGAATAATAATAATAAGAAGAAGAAGAAGAATAAACAGTACAAACCCAATAGGACTTTCTGCTTGAGGCAGAAAGCCCTAATAAACAGTACAAACCCAATAGGACTTTCTGCCGAAAGGGCAGAAAGTCCTAATAAACAGTACAAAACCAATAGGACTTTCTGCTATAGCAGAAAGTCCTAATAAAAAACATAACAAACCCAATAGGACTTTCTGCTTTAGGCAGAAAGTCCTAATAAAAAAAAACAGTACAAAAACAATAGGTCTTTCTGCTTTAGGCAGAAAGTCCTAATAATAATAATAAACAGAACAAACCCAATAGGACTTTCTGCTTTAGGCAGAAAGTCCTAATAAAAAACAGTACAAAAACAATAGGTCTTTCTGCTTTAGGCAGAAAGCCCTAATAATAAAAAACAGTACAAAAACAATAGGTCTTTCTGCTTTAGGCAGAAAGCCCTAATAAACATACCAAACCCTATACGTTTTCCGCAGGTTGCGGAAAGCCGTAATAATGTTGAATTTCAGTGAAAGATAATATTTTATTACATTATCGCATTAGATGTAATCCATTTAAACAAGTTTTATCCGCTATACATGAAATGATGAAAAGTTACATTCATTACAAGTTATGCTGTTCATTTTTCTCACATTTGCACCAAGTAACCTTCCAATTGATTCATTTCTGGACGGTGCACTGTCAAATATATTACAAGAGCAACATGTCGCACACAAAATAAAACATTGATAAAAAAATAAGGTCATTTAATGACGTTAACGCGTATAAGCACTTAATCAAAAATAATTCAAAATAAGAAATAACAATTTTATGATCAGGTTCATACTATACTATTAAGCACTGAATAAAAAATGGATATAAAATAAAACGGTCATTTTACGCTTAAGTGTCCAATACGGAAGTATATTTGTACGCATGTCCACGTCCAATATGGTTTTTAAATCTGGGCACTTGCCCAAATATATATCCGTATTGAACACTTCAGTGTTAAGGTAAAGTCACTGTAATGGTTCCACTATATTTCGGACCTCATGGACTTTCACGGAGATAACCAAGGTTTCCAAATGTTCCATTAGTGTGCCTTGGTTATCTTGGTAGAGGTTAAGTGGTCCAAGACGCAGCGGAACCATTATAGGGACTTTACCTTAACTAACATACAAATAATTAACGTTTCACTAATCTGTCTGATCATCAGCGTTATTAGTCATCATTTTCTCGTTTTCGATTATTTGAAAAGCCGCACCACTATCCTCAGCCTCAATTTGTAGTGGGGATTTTTGGACCAATTGAAACTCTCGTACTTACGGCACTTAGTGAAACCTTACCGACTTAAAAATTTTAGATCTCCAACTGAAGAGTACTCATTCATGTAAGCAGCATTTTGATTGGTCGAAGTACGTCTTATGAATATCCTTATAACGATAAAGTGCTAGCCAAGTATCTGCCTATTACATCTGTCAGCCGTGGGTATCCGACGCTGTCTATTCACGTGATCTTAATGAGAGGCTCCGTATGGTGCAGTTGAAACACATTCTCCAGTCTTTAAAGCAGCTTGTTCACAGAAGATCGGTAGAAATAACAAGAAATATCTTTTAGAAAAGGTATGCGGCGTTGAATGGGGTTTAAGTAATTGAGAATGTTCAAATCATTCATCCTACGAAGTAAAAAAAAAAAAAGAATAGATAAAAACTCGGTACTAAAGCGTCCCCACAAACGGAGTTAAAATATTTGTAATAAGTGCTACATCTTTCATTCATAGGGAGACGGTGAAACAGATTATAATATACTGCAGGTATTTATGACGTTCGACCCAAAACAAGTTTCAATGTGCACCAAAGATATTTTTTGTTTGATAAAATAACTTAATGAATATATTTGTTAAAAAAACTGCAACTCAGTCAATGATCTCGTGAATAGTATTACAAAGTATATGTTTCAGCCAGTTGTCATCTCAACAAACGATGGTGTGTAACTTTTTTTCCCGTGAGTATAGGAATATCTACCAATGAAAATCGTTAAAATACTCAATCGGCACTGTCTTACGTCATCATCTCTATTAAGTAGGTCAAACGTGATGTTAGACATCTACGCCAAAAAGAAAAACGAATTTCTTTTCTACCCTCCCTCATTAATGTTGGTTAAGCCTCTGTTATCTGAAAAATGAACTCGGCAAATTTAAGTTATATTGCACGAGAAAACGCTATTTTTGTAAAGCCAATTCTTTGAATTCGGTTAAATACAAATACGGTATCCCCGAAGCAGGTACTTGCGGTACCACGCGACACGTTCCGCAACATAGCGTCTTCACAAGTTCCGGGTAGCGAATTTGTAAGTTCAGCCTGTAAAGTGAGCGCATTCGCGAACAGTGAATGTGATCAGTTTAGTGACGGCAAATGAAAAAAGAAATTCTAGATATATACTTTTTTTAATTCTAAATATAGTTTTATTACCGTACTAAACGTTATTGACTGTGATGAAGAAACCATCTATTTTTTTTATTTTATAATCATGGATGGTTGTGTGTCTGTAGAGGGGTATTGATAGACGTAATACACACATGTAGTGAAAAATCAAATTCTTTGTCAATGACCATCTGTGAACGAGCTGCTTTTAAGTGCTAACGAATATGCCAACATTTAAATCAGAAACGCATTGTCAGAATACTTATATATTAGGTATCTTACATTTGTAACATCTTTTCGGGGTTTGGTCCTCAGATGTTTTCACAACAAAATGGAAAATCTAAATTGTAAATAGTCAATGGAAATGTAATTTTTCTTTATTTACGATTTATAATAAATTAAAACGCATTTGTGATATAAAACTGTGTACGTCTTATGCAATGCATTGTAGTGTCAATATAATTTCACTTATAACCGTAGGCCATGATGATTACATAAGACAGCTATACAGGCTTACAGTTGCTACTGCTTGTTTGAGTGCTAAATATATACATGCTGCAGGGTGGTAAAAAAGGATATGGAAGATATTTTTTATATCGCGTGCGCGCGCGATTCTATTACGTGCGAACGCCATAGCTACATCGTGAGAATGCAATAACATGAAAACTACCGAGTGCGCACACGATAACTATCGCGTTTGAACGCGGTGGCTGTCGCGTGCAATCGTATTTGTTATTGCGTTCGCACGCTATAGCTATCGCTTACGCACGCGATATAATAATGTATTCCATGTCACTTTTGTAGTATCCGCAGATATATAAAGATGACACCATGACCTATATTCTTGGCGGAGGGGTTGATGACGTCACAATACCTGTGATAATCTGGATGGCGGAGATTATGAACATTAGCACGAGCACTATGAAATACAAGATTTTATGGGCTCTCCTTTGATTGCGGCAGCACGACTCGCAGTCCTCCTCTACATCGAACACCTTCTTGAACATCATCAAAATCCCGGTCAGTAGTTGACAGAACACAGAAAAGAACAGAAACGAAAGTAAGACGATAGTTCGAGTCCGGTACTTCCCGTCTTCTCCATCCAACTCAAATAGACGCACGATGTCGGAGACCGTGTTTGCCAAGAGGCCGAAGTTGATCCCAACAGCAGCTGCTTTCCTTACTGAATCATATTCTCCCTCTACGTGCATTTGGCTATTTCCGGTAGCCTGGTGTGATAGAGAAAAACGTTTTTAGCGTCAGAAGGGCATCATCCCATCTACATGCAAAAATCATCAAATGGCTAGTCATATACAATATGTTGTGTGACGTCACATGCATACTGTGTAAGCTTTGACGGGGTTTTAATTTATAGTTTGTGTTTATTAGAGAGAATTTAACAGTTAAGAAGCCAGAACGAGCGTAGCGAGTGACGGCTTCTTAACTGTTAAATTCTCTCTTAAATTCTGTACTACAGATATTTAGAAAGTTTTTTTAATTTTGAAGGTCGAACCAAAATTTGATTTTTCGTTATTCCATTGTATTTTTTGTAAAATTATTGGTAACTTCGAGTTTCGTGGCAGCACTATATTTGTCTCAAGAAGACATCGTCTCACTGTGGGACGTTAAACCCCACAAACATATTCGTTGATAATTTCTTAAAAAAAAAAAAAAAAAAAAAAAAAAAAAAAAAACACACCCCCAAAAAAAGAAAAAAACAACGTGTTTAAACTTTTACTGAGATCCAAGTTCTTATAACTTTAAATCATGGGTTGGTGGACCAGTACTTTTCGCCTGAAAATGGATAGAGAAATTATAGCACAAACGTGGATGTGTCTAAATGAAGCAGTTAAAGGAAGATGGAGCATATTATACTGAAAAGGTATCTCAACATTTATAGGTAATTCCTTGATTCATCTATTCAAGAGAAATAGAAATGTACATTAAGTGGAAGAAGAGGTACTGGAAGAAGAAAAAACGAAGATGTCAATGATGATGAAAAAGAAGAAGGTGTTGATAAAAAAGAAGAAAAGGGCATCTGTACCGTTGTAGATTCCTCGCCCATTTCAAAGTCTGACATTTCACAGCTGAGGCTTAGTCGTCGGAGATGATGATATGATGTTTATGCTGAAAAAAGAATTGAAAAAAGTTAATATCGAAACTGATTTTTTCGCACATTATTTTTGTTTGTTTCAGTTGGACGCCTAACCGACAATCATCTGTCATTTGGAAACATTTTTGCATATAAGACAGATATAATGTAGCAGTTTACAGTGTCAATTGTCATGATAATGTGGCTGGGTGTAGTATCATGCTATCAAAGTCTACAGCGTGAAAACACAGTGAAGCAGCACGACGTCCCTAAAATTTCTGAAATACAGTCGTTGGAACGTCAGTATATAATATCGAGTCAATGATGAATGACTATATAAAAGATTATCCTTTAAAGAATTTCTTAGAGTTGAAGTAGATTCTATTTGTCGCACTGCTGGTTTGAAATGAAGAAAATGCATTGAAATGAAAACAGTTTCACTATCAAAATAGACTGAACTAGAAGCCCTTAATTGCATTCCGGTATAATAAATGTTAAAACAACAACAACAACATTACAAAAAAACCTACAAAAAACAAAAAAACAAACATAAAACCACCAAAACCACCACCACAACAACAACAACATAAGAAACATAAACGAAGTAGTTAATACATGACAATATACTGATGAGTACCTTACAGCATGTTGAATGCAATCCATTATGTATTATCCATTATCATTCAGACGGGGGAAAATGTGTACTTACCATGAACAAGTTGAATGCAGATTTTCAAATGTGTAGCAGTCCATCTAAATTAAAAAATGTGTGTCCTATTCAAAACGACTTATTAAAATCCAGCATAGCAAATAAATCCAACCCTTTTTATTCCTAATTACATGTCAATGTCTTTCCTAAGCACGTTTTGTTTTGCTCTGCTGTTAGTTTTTTCATGCCGTCACAAACAGGTTATATCAATTACAATACACGTTTTAGAAGATTATATGCAGTGTCTAGCTGGCTGTTACCATCTCCACCCCCCCCCCCCCCAAAAAAAAGCGTCAAGACTCTAGTATTAATTGTAATGCAGTATTCTCTATGGTAATAGTAGGTAGGTTGTAAAATAGGGGTGGATAGAGAGATAGGTGGATGGATGGATGGATGGATGAAAAGATGGACATCTTTTTTTAGAGCGATAGGTGGATAAAGAATAAAACAGACAGACGGGCAGACAGACAGACAAATAGATAGACGTATTATGAGGCAAGGTTTACCTATTCGGTGTCAAAGACAAGAGTTTGTGACTCGCAATTTCTAGAACATTATTTGAGAGTGAGTAAGCAAGTTTTATACAGTTGAATATCAAAATACCGAACATAATCAAAACGAATTCCACAATAAATTCCACGTCTAATATAGGTTGTTTATATGGATTATCAAAAACATACTACCGTATATAGACATTTTCTAGGAGAAATTAATGCACTTGTCTTTTTAAACCATAGATAACACTTTCTGTGTAAAGGCATATTGGTTTCAATTAATATAATAAAAAACACACATGCATATTGTTATATAACATATACTTATATTCCCTTTGCACGCATCTATCTAAAATGTAAACATAAACCTTATTACATTCAAAACGACGACGACATCAAAAACATCAACAACATGTATAATCTGAAGGGTCATGCTTGAGGTATATGTATTGTAACGGTATTAATAAAATTATTATCATTTTTGGCCCCTACTACGGTTTTGCGAGATTCTACTGTATTTTTAGACTGTCGACGTAAGCCGTAGTCTTCGGAAGCTGAACTTGTCAGATTGCCAAAATTAATTGTATCACTCCGCGCTCAGTAGAGTACCCACCCAATGCGATTCTGCACCAACGATTAAGCGGTTTTTAAGCAGATCGTTCACAGATGATTGGTAAAAAAAAAAAAAAAGGTTTTCTCCTCTCCCTCATTGTCCTTGCTTGCTGACAACTAAACTCGTCAAGCGCATGGGGAAACGCTTTTTGTAAACGCCCACTTCGGGAGAATATGGTTTCCCCGAAGCAGGTGCTTGCGGTACCACGCGACACGTTCTGCAACGTGGCGTCTTCACCAGCTCCGGGTGGCGAATTTGTAAGTTCAGCCAGGAAAGTGAGCGCATTCGCGAAGAGTGATTGCTATTAGTTATGTGACTGCACACGAAAAAGGAATGTCTAAAAATGGGTATTATAATTTTAAGTATAGGTTCAATACCGTTCGTAATGATATTGCCTTTGATGAATGGAGAACCACCCATGCATTTTCTTTTTACACTCACGGAATGTTCCATTGGACGATCATGCATCTTTTGATGGGAAATAACAGACGTAATATACACATATAGTTAAAAAGCAAATTTTTAAGTCAATGATCATCTGCGAACGAGCTGCTTTAAATGTATTATAATCTGTTTATTTACAATTACTTTGTAGCGAAAGCATCCATTTTAAACAAAATATCTGTGCCATTTACGAAACTGCAACCGAATTTACATACAGGAAAATCTACTCCTGCAAACAAGAATATTGCTTCGTATTAGACATCCCAAAGTATGTAATTTACCCAGAGAAATTCATCACAAATGCTAAGTGTTTTGCATGATAACAAGTTTTAGTCTGTTTTAAAAAATTCCCAGAGCATTTCTTAACTTTGAAATGGAAAGGCGACCTTACTAACATTAGTAAATTTGAAAGTCCGCTTATACGATTGCCGCTTAAATTATCTACACAATTATTCGAATCTCACTTTTGACCTACTTAGGGATGATGACGTAAGACAGTTCCGCATGAGTATTTAACGTTTTTCATTGGTAGATATCCCTATACTCACGGAAATAAATTAAGCACCATTGTTTCTTGAGATGAAAACTAGCTGAAACATATACTTCGTAATCACGTATTGTAATAAAGTATTCTGACTAAATTACAGTTTCTTTGATAAAGATATAGTTTCATTGATAGCAGTGTGTCGTCGTTTCCGTATGACTGATAGACAGCGCGTGACTGCGGTGGAGGGGACGCTTATCTATGCTTATTTTGACTGCCTCACAGATAATGATACCGTTTTTTCCGTTACTTTAATCCTCATCAACGCCGCATATATATTTCTTTTAAAGATAAATGTTCCTCTTTGTATTGCCCCATATGGACTGCTGTGATGTTGAGCTTAACACATGTACTATATTATAAAATTTTGAAAATCCGAAAAAAAAAATCCAATTAAAGGGACATTATTAAAACATCGAACAATCGCAAGTTTATGTAAACCGATGGAAAATGGTTATACGTTTAGTTTCAAAGAAAATACTTGAACTTGTGCCGGGGCTAGGAATATACCTCGCATTGTTTTATCAAAATGTTATCGTATTTCAGTGACAAACCATTTCAGTTTTAGACTGTTGTTCATCACCACTCCGGTATCAAGATTTACGTGTGCATATAATTAGCTAGATGTTTGTTTCAGTCTCAGTTGATGTGTATTTTACCGATGAGAACAAATAAACAGCGGGCGTCTGCTGAATATCACTTGGTATAGGTCAGAAAGATGGACAATTAAGTCTCCATTTTGTCCTGCATTTTATCTATATAGGAGTTTTTATTTTTTCAAATGCCGGAAGGCCAATGCCCCAAGTGGCCATTTTACAATATGATGGCAGATTTATTTTAACGTATACATAAACAAGAAATATCTTTTAGAAATATACGGCGTAAGTGAAGAAAAAAAAAGATATGAAAGTTAAATAAAGTAAAAATGCTACAATACATTATAATACTGCTGGCAAGTTTAGGAGATGTTATATACTTGCCTGTGAAAAAGGGACGACTGAGTACAGCAAAAAGTTTCGTCTTTGTGATTCGATCTAGGAGCCCCCACGAATAAGCTTACGCAAGTTATGCGACCAAGAGGTACTTGTCCACTGCCAAAGTTACAACGACGTTTTCTAAAGACGTGCAACTGTTTACTGTTTCATATATATGAATTTTTCAACAAGATGGCTTTTAATGTTTAAATAGGTACATGCACAGTAGATTGATTTATTTGCCAATATACATATGTACCCTGGATCTCCCAAAATTTATTTTATACAACTTCCGCCGAAAAACAATAGGTCACTTATGGTGTTAATAAGCATGTGCATTGTGATTTAGTCATTTTCTATTGTTTGGATTGTCCCCCTTTGTCCATTAATTATGTCCATGTGAATTGAGAGAGTTACCAAACATGTCTTTTTTTGTTTAAAATTGTTGATTAAGAGTTATTTGGTTTTATCAGCAGGGTTTCCACGCCTTTTCTTTACCACAGGTCAGATGGGCAGAGGATCTCAGAGATCATTAGGACCTTATTTAGAAAGCTGTAGTCAGGGGCGTAGCTAGGTCGTTTTAAGGGCCTGTCAAACTCGGCAGCAGTAGTTACCTTCCCTTACAGTTGTCGATAACCACTTCCACCCAATCTCATTAAATTCAGATTTAGTATGCTAACTGAATCTGACCGCATCGTATAGAGGGTCGTCTCAGTTTGACATTTGTATAAGCCAATCAAATCGGCGGCTACAGAATCGTTTGGTATATCAGGGGGAAGTAACCGCATCAACCTCACAATAGGGTAGAAAGATGTCTAAGCGACCGGGTAGTTCATTCAGAGCGCCCTAGCAAAAGGCCCCGGGCTCGAGTCCCGGTCAAGCTGCACATTTTTCTCACCCTATGACAAAAGAATTTACCGAAGTCAGTTAGAAACGCGCTATTTAATTGGTTTAAAATCGAGAACTTGTTTATGCATACAAATTACTTAAAAGGTCAATCTGACGTGACCCCTTATGCGATCGTGGATAGTAGAGGAGTGCAAATTAGGATATGATTTTAATGAGATTGCACTTCCACCACAAGTAGATTCGGTTGATATAGGCCAGGTTTTCTTTTTATGCCACCACCAAAATTGGGTGGATATAGATTTGCCTATGTCCGTCCGTTCTTCCGTCCATCCTGAAACTTTGTGACACGCATAACTCCGGAAGTATTTGTACTACAGAATTTTCATGGATATATTATTCAGGACATGACCTTGCGCACCTGTGTATTTTCATCGAAACATCGTTCAAGTTGACAGAGGTATGGGCCTTTGTTTGTAAAAAAATGTATTTTTATGCTTGTGACAAACGTGACTCTGAAAGTATTTGTAATACAGACTTAAATTTTCATGGCTATATCATTCAGGACATGAACATGCGCGCCTGGGTGTTGGCCTTTGGTTTAGAAAATGCGACGGGTGGGGGCATCTGTGATGTTGTTGATGTTTACCAGTTGGTTATTGCTATCAGTTGTTGCCAAGCATATTTTGGTCACAACTATCATTACGTGTCTTGTGTGCTGGCAGTGGTTAAAGTAGCATAACTACTTTGAGTGCAGAATGTTTAATTTAGGCATTTTATCCAGCTGTCAGTCAAACTTATTTACAATTTAATCTTGTTTAATCAAATAATATCGGTTTAGTGGTAGGATCTTGTTGATATAAAAGTAACATTTTCAGTCTAAATGTTGCTATTAAACGATTATTATTGTTGGTGATGATAGCGTTTTTGTTAAGTGCGTGTTTCAATAGTTAGTCAATTATAATTGCTATTATTATTTTCTTTGAGGGAAGGGAGACTACTAAGTCTTGCTAAATGAATTCCCGTATTGTTATAACATAATAACTGTTGTATTATTGAAATAGTAGAAAATCACTGGATTATCATATAACCATTATAACCTTTTATTGATCAAATTTGGGATAATATATTTCGTAGTATACCGTGTCACTTTTTTATTTCAAATTCGAAGAAGGTTGGTTTACTATTATCCAGCATCACGGAATAACAGAAAAAAAAGAGTGTTGAATTCCAGTGTAAAATACTATTTATTTCACACACCAAATTGATTCATAAAAAGAAGTAAACAAATCTTTCCTCTATATAAAAATGATAAAACATAGTAAGATTCATTACAAGTGATAATTCATGTTTTAAATAAAAATGAAAGTTTCACTAATGCGGCTAATCTTAATCGGAGGCTCTCATTTCATCTATCTCGGATTTCCTAACATAGGTTTTCTTAGATTTATTTTTGGTTTGAAACATTATTTGAGTTAACTCTGCAGATGTGCTCGCACACACATACTTTACGAATCAGCTAACTTATAAATGGACAGTGGAAGTGTTATTATTTACAACCATGAGTGAAATGAAATTTTTGTGACACAATATATGGTGTATGATATGAAAGCTGAGAGAAGTTGTATAATACAATGTATATGATAATAATCATAAGTATAACTAAGCAGCGATACTAGATTTACAACCCCAACAACCACCAAAAAAAAAATAAAAAATAAAAAAAAATAAAAAATATGGTGTCCAGATCGGGCCAGATTAATCCTCGCCTCTCCAATATGCGACAAAAAGATAAAATCGCGTTGTCTCATGTTCAAAAAACATATATACAAGCGATATTTAATAATCCTCGCGAGGTTTGGGGTTTTTAGGACGATAATTATCGTCTGAATCCTCACATGACTTTCTTAAATCCCGCATCAGGAGTTTGAATTAACCTGCAAAGAGCGACAGAGCGACAATGCGGATTTGTAGAAACCTCGCGAGGATTGTTAAATATCACAAGTATACATATTAGGGACGAGGATCAAACTGACCCGACCTTGACACCGTAAAAATGGCATGTTTGAAATTTTACTAAAAATAACACACTTTAATATAAAAATTAGACTGAAATGATACATGTTCCTTGCAATAGCAATATATGTATATACATGCTAACATGATGCTGCCGGATTACTTATCTGAAAACAACGTCATAGCCTAACTTCTTGGCGGAGTGGTTGATGACGTCACAATACTTGTTACAACCTGGATGATGGAGATTATGAACATCAGCACGAGCACTATGAAATACAATACTTTATTTGCTCTCCTCTGATTCACGGTGCATAACCATATCGACAGGTTCTCTGCGGAAATCGCTATATCGGCAGGCTCTCTGCGTTTGCACCGGTCATTCTCTGCCATAAACACCAAAAACGCTGGACGGAAGGGAAAGAAACAGACCAATGGTCACTTTTCAAAGTTGAGTTTCTCAATATTAAGTATTGCACGGAATATTAGAGTATCTTAGCTATGTGTATGCGTGTAAACTTTTCAATTATTAGTGACTGCGACCTGAAACTCGGCCAAACAGTTCAGTGATGTACCAACATGGAACACAACCTCGGCACTTTCTACAGGCTTCAGCAGGTTATTGATTTGATTATGTCTATAATATGACCATCGAATGTATTCTTTTAAGTATATTCTTCAAGAAGATATCGGTAAATTGGCCGATTTTAATGTCAATTTCTTGATAAGCCCCTACTTTCGGTTTTGTCGTTGCACAGGAGGTCTCTCTGCACATCACTTTTTGAAGCACAGGCAGACTCTCTGCATTTACCACAGACAGACAGGCTCTCTGCAAGCTATGGTTTATCTTATTGTTTACGGAAAATGCATAATTTCATGGGTTCTTACCCTTACTTTGTGTTTTTAGTTTCGTACTTTGCATGTAATTTGTTTTCGTAGTCAGATACAAATCTTTTTCCACCTGTAATTAGCTGGACGTCGCTATATGACTGTAATACTGTCGAAGCGACGGTAAACTCAAATAGTCAAGTCAGACAAGTATGTTTAAAGTATATATGTGTTACTTACTTTTTTTTACTATTTTGTTGATAAGAATATAAATGATACATTTCCTCTAGGGTACTGTTTATTACAATAATTCTCATAATTTTAAACTGAATCGCCATACTTGCATGTTCCTTCAAAAAAAAAAAAAGAGAGAGAGAGAGAGAGAGAGAGAGAGAGAGAGAGAAAGCGAGAGGAAAAAAAAGAAAATGATATTGTATTAATGAGCCTATTAATTTTACTTTTGTGCTAACTTTTTCAGTTTACACATTAACATGCTTGACAAAGCGAAAGTAAATACATAAATGAACAAGTACAAAAGTGCTGCCTGTGGCAGCACATTGAAATAAGCACGGCGGGAAAGAAAAACAGTCTGATAATATTTTTTTATGTGGGTCAACTGGTAAACAAATTGTTTTTATTTTGACATAGCCTTTATTGAGATGTGAACTTGTTTACATAAGTATATAAATAGAAAACTAGTGCCAAGACTTGAAAGGAATCTTAAAATGAAAAAAACAAGATGGCCAGGATGGCCCTGGATCGCTCACCTGAGTATACGGTTACCCAAGGAACATCAGTCTGTATTAAAACATTTTGAAATCTGGCCAGTAGTTTTAAAGGAGATGATCCCTGTAAAGTTTTCCCTATATACATAAAAGGCAAATAAGCCCCGCCCCTGGCGGCCATGTTTTTTAATGGATCAGAATAATTTTAGGAACTTTGGTAGAGGTTGACCCATGGATCATCTGTACCAATTTATTTTAAAATCTGGCCAGTAGTCATAACATGGACAACACATCCCAGTGAAGTTCCATCCACATTTTTGGTTGTTTTGGATGGGTACAAAGATATTGTTTAGATAGGATATGTTTTTGCTGGACACAGGTTGTTTATTTCTAAGCTTAAACTTAAAATATTTATGATTTCTCACATCCATCAAAGCCATGTTTACAGTCGATACACAATTGTATCGATTAATACCATAAGTTGAGCACTACGAAGAAGCACTGACTGGATTTCTGGAGACAAAACTTTGTTTGGGAGACTAAATCATATCATATGCCAAAACATAAATCAAAGACAGTCGGTGCATTAATTTAATTTTTTGTTTTAAAATCCTATCATACCCAGAAATTATGTCATCATGAGAGATGTAAAAAATAATGTCCCTGCCTGGGTTCCAGCCCAAAGTGGTTCAAATGCAAAATAATTGATGTTGAATGATTCTGCTTATCTGGCATGTGCCTGTAGGCCTATCTATCATTCACAAAACTGACATATATACCCACCCCTTGGGTGCTTGTGGGATCAGATGCAAATCACTGCTATAAATACTTTGCCCACCCCCTTATTTGCTTGCTTTTTGGCTACATTTATTGCAGAAACTGAACATATTTCATCATAGCCTCAGCCCAATATTAATGGTATTTAATGTTGTTGTTTTTTTATAACTCTTCCAAACCCACCCCTCTATACAGATAATAAGAATATAACAATCAAATTAAAAGTCCGTTTAGTTTGTACTTACATGCATGTTTTCATTTGAACAGACACAACTTTCTCGAGGCTTGCAAAAAAGTACCGAGATACATTCTGGCTCGAGATAAGATCAGAAAAAAAACTCACATTAAATCAAATAAAAGATGTTTATAATCGTAACTCTATGTACTGATATTTTCATTCTTACAAAACACAAAATACTGTAGGAGTCGAAGACAGATCTTCAATATTGTCAAATTGTAAACAATTTACCATACTTTCGTTTTTACCGGAATTAAAAACCCTTGTAAATAAATAATTCCTTAAAATGACAAATCTTGGTAAAACAAATATTAATAGATAAGTAATCTCGATGCCAAAGTGCCATCGATTATTTTCCAATCAAAAATATTAATACTGATTTTGTTACGCTTTCATTTAAGCAAGGTATCAATAAATACTTTTTTGGCTAGAATTCATAAATGAATAACAAACCCAGAGTAATGTATTATCATACCTTCCTATCTAAAACATTTTACGTAACATAAATAACTCACTACAAAATTTCGAAATTGAAATTTTAAAACTAATGTGTTTTACTTATACTTATAATAAACATGATCCAAAGTGAAAAAAATACGAACTACATACAATTTTAACTTAAAATTGTACAAATTCATGAAAAAAGTATTTATTATTATAAAAGAGGCGAAACAGCCTCGTTTTCGTGTCCATAGACAATCTACGAAGCAAATACAATATGCCCGGCGGTGATCCGCCGTGCAATAAATGCGTCCATGGATTTAAAGTAACAAATGATTATTAAAACTGTTATTACTTTGTCAAAAACAAGGCCACTAGGGACGTGACCAACATACAATATAATGATTATAATATAATAGGCATTTTATATAATCATTTTATTATTCTTAAACATTGCACTGAAGAAAGTAATTTTTTTTATAAGCGTATTTCGAAAAAATGTGATTGTCGCGTAGAACAGATACGTCACTGTTAATTCATTAAATTTACAAACACACACGGATTTATGTAATTTCAAAGTCTTAGAGTATTTATGCAGCAATGTTATATTGTTGTTTATATGTTTGACGGATTTCGGATTTTACAATATGTCACTTTTTTTTCTCTCTTTTTTTAAGAAAATAAATACTAATTTATCTGTTTTAAATACATGTATTGACTTTAATATCACTTTCAGTTGCCGTAGCAACGCGATAGGCTTATTTTTTTTATTTTATTCAATATGAATGAACAATATAAATGCGAGAAGAAATACCTCATATCTCAAGGCCATTTGCAGCCAAAGAGTTTTAATACTAATCGAATGTGTAATAAGTTGACATATTTCGCCACAAACTGACAACCTATCCTACTTCCTACATAGGAGAGAATGAACGGTGTTTATTGGAACAAATGAAGGCAGTGTTTTTTTTCTTTTGTGTGTGTTTTTTTATTTTTCAAAACTATGACAGTTTACCTACCACTGTGTGCATGGACTCACTGCTGCATTTTTTTAAATGTTATATTCTTAATAAACTTGACATGACTTGACTATTTGAGTTTACCGTCGCTTCGACAGTATTTCAGTCATATAGCGACGTCCAGCTAATTACAGGTGGAGGAAGACCCCGAAGGCACGGAGGTATCCGGGTAGAACCACCGACCTACCGCAAGCCAGCTGAAAGGCTTCCTCACATGAAAATCCGTATGACCCTGCCGGGATTCGAACCCACTCGGTAAGGGACTGAGTGAGTGTTAAAGTCAGCGACTTTACCCTCTCGGTCACGGAGGCCCCCCATTCTTAATAAAACTGTTCAAACATGTTGTATCACTGGTCTTATTATATTTTATGCAATAAAACATCATTAAATAAGAGTAAAATAGAATAAAAGACTTACATTATTTATAGCAGAACCCCCCCCCCCCCCCCCCCCCCCTTTGGGCCCGGACTCCTTTCCCCCCATCAGTGAGAAAAACACTTGAAGGACAAGAAGCATGAAACTGTTATTTCACAACAATAAAACACAAAGTACGCTAGCAGTATGCTTTTAAAAAAACAATCGCTGGCAAAATGCACATTGTCTGTGGTAAATGCAGAGAGTCTGCCTGTGCTTCAAAAAGTGATGTGCAGAGAGACCTCCGGTGCAACGACAAAACCGAAAGTAGGGGCTTATCAAGAAATTGACATTAAAATCGGCCAATTTATTGGTATCTTCTTGAAGAATATACTTAAAAGAATACATTCGATGGTCATATTATAGACATAATCAAAGCAATAACCTGCTGAAGCCTGTAGAAAGTGCCGAGGTTGTGTTTCATGTTGGTACATCACTGAACTGTTTGGCCGAGTTTCAGGTCGCAGTCACTAATAATTGAAAAGTTTACACGCATACACATAGCTAAGATACTCTAATATTCCGTGCAATACTTAATATTGAGAAACTCAACTTTGAAAAGTGACCATTGGTCTGTTTCTTTCCCTTCCGTCCAGCGTTTTAGGTGTTTATGGCAGAGAATGACCGGTGCAAACGCAGAGAGCCTGCCGATGTAGCGATTTCCGCAGAGAGCCTGTCGATATGGTTATGCACCGTGGAATGGGGTCTCTGAAATACTAAACTTAATTTCGAGGTCATATTTTCGAAACTTGGTTTCACCACAGAACCTCGGTCTTTTCAATATTTTGAAAATGAAAGTAAGGATGCACAAGAAAAGCAAGAAAACTTAAGCCTCCTGTGACATGTACTAGAAAATCGATTCAAAATAAATTCTGCACAGTGTATACGAACGTTTTAACTGACGTCAAATCTAGCGTCTTATGACGTCCTATGAATTTAAGAATTATTGCATTCGAAAATATTTGCCATAAATTTTTATTGTTCTTGGCATTTGCCAATTAAATTTTCCGAAAATATTTAAAATTATGTAAGAGTGAAAGTAGGGTATTTTTCGAAAATCCATAATTTACAGTGTAGCAATACCACGTGATCGTGACGTTGCTAAAGGTATCAAAACCAAGACAAATCTATCAACTTTTTTAAAAATATTTTAGTCCTTCTAACGTCATATGACGTCAAATGACTTTCTTTTTCACAGAATAGAAAGTGGTCTTAGAGACTAATATTCAGTCCAAATATCAGCTTTCTAAGTCACTTGGAAGCGATCTTGTACGTATTTGAAATTTGACGTCAATGGTTCGAATCTTGGATTCACCATAGAACCATTGCCTTTTCAAATCTGGAAAATCGGACACAGCGATACACAACTAGAGCGTTACATATACATTCTGTAAAGTTTTGGTGAAAATCGGTCCAGAAATAATGGCTGTAGATCGCGTAAAACCGTTTTGTCCTGACGTCAAATCTGATTTAATATGGTGCCAAATGAATATAAAATACATTGCATTCAAAAGGACATGATTTGTTGTACATGCCATAACATTTCCATGGTCTTGGGTACTTAACAAAGTATTAAAATTAACGCGTAGATATCAGAAATTCTTTTGACCTTATGACGTCATATGACGTCAAATGACCTTAATCTTCACAGAATGGAAAGCACACTTAAAGACTTATAATATGTTCGTCATATCAACTTTCTAACTCATCTTGTAGCGATTTTATACGTATTCGAATTTTTGCGTCAATGTTCGAATCTTGGATTCGACTTTAAACCTTTGCCTTTTCGAATTTTGAAAAAAAAAAAAAAAAAAAAAAAAAAACGAACAAAGGGATGCACAACTAGAGCCTAAATATGATGAAAATCGGTCAAGAAATAATGGTTGTAGACCGCGTACAAACATTTCTAGACGACGTCAAGTTTGACGTCAAAACACGTCGTAGGCAAATGAAAATCATTTAAATGCAAAATGTTCTATCTGAAGCATATGCTCTTGAATTTTCAAATAAATAAACAAACAAAAAAGCAAACAGCTGACCTCCTTTTGGAAAATATTTAGATTATATCAACCCTTTTTTTTTTCTATCGAGAAAAGCAGATCGTTCATAATTATCCGGTTGGATCATATCGATCACAAGATGTATTTAGTTTAATTTCTTTGATTTAGGAGAAAAATGTGTTCAAAATCGCTCGTTTGTGTAAAAAGTTGCATTAAGTCCTGTAAAATACAGTATTTGGATAATCAGATTCAGATGATAACGATTCTTTTTTTATGTTGTGGTTTTTCTTCCGGTGAAAAGTGTATTCTTATAGATACTGGGTTACCATTTAATCGAAATTATTTTTATCAGTAGATTAACGTACAGTGTTAAGAACAATGGTCAGAGATTACACAATATAGGTCTGTGTATGGTTGTGGTATGTCTGTGTTTATCAAAGATTTAAATTGCATTTGGTAGCATCGTGGTGTATATATATTTATATAATACATGTTATAATAATAATAATTATAGCTAAATTTGGTGTACTGTTCCTGGACTTCATCCAGTGAGTTTTTGAACCGCACTACCCCAGTAAGCTTAGTGTTTCGTCAAGTACCTATCGCCAGTCAAGTAAATACTATTACACATCTCATACTTTTCCCGACACCAAATCATGTGTGTAACCAGCTGAAAAAAATGAGCAGCCAGACCGGGACTCGAACCCGAGAACCCTCAATTATAAGGCGATTGCTCTATCT
Organism: Solen grandis; assembly: GCA_021229015.1. Lineage (NCBI taxonomy): Eukaryota > Metazoa > Mollusca > Bivalvia > Adapedonta > Solenidae > Solen > Solen grandis. Next base: position 13,764,500 of record CM037780.1, on the reverse strand, counting down.
ACTGAGATACCGGACCGTTACACAAATTTCTAACCGATAAGGGTTACTTATAGGCCTTTCCTATACTCCCCCATGCCACTTTGAATTTGTTCCTAAATTTACAGTACAGAGGATAAATCGCTATCTTTCCAACGAACACATATACTGGAGAACTATACTGTAACAGTCCAACATTGGGCGCATAATGTAAGCAGGTGAGAAAATGTGCAGCCAGACCGGGACACAAGCCCGAGATACCTTGCTTACAGGGCGAGGGCTTTACCGACTGAGCTACCGGACCGCTTCTCCCTCATCCGGTTACTTACCTTTATGCAAAACTGCACATCACTATCAATCCTCCATGCACGTATACGGAAATTCCATGGAGATATCCTCTCAAATAATTATTTTTTACGTTTAATTAATGGCAGTGATTTTGCAGTTAATAAAATTATCCCCAACAATTACTTGTATGTCAAAACAAATTTCTTTCACATTTCTCATATATCCGCCCTTTTTGTCAGGAAATAAAACCTTGTTCCTAAATATGTATAATTACACACCAGAACTTCGAGTCTGCTACTTATAGTTAAAAGCATTTGAATAGATTGTCGACCATTTTGAAAAATGACACACACACACCTCATACAGGATTCAAACAAACAAAGAATACGTGATAAAATATGAGCAGTTATGAAATAGAACATACTATAATATTCTTAATAACTGGAACACTGAAAGACAGAACATAAATAATGTATTATTGCAAGTTCAGGTATTTCAGCAGGATTTGCAAGGAGAATTACTTATGTATTAGAATACCTTCGTCATTAATGTACAAGCATCTACATTTCGGGGATTATATGAATAACGCGGAAAATAATTGAAGAAATTCATATATGTAATATATTATAATAAACTTTATTAATAATAATAACATGTTTCTTTTATTTGTTCATGTTCATTTTAATCTTTCTTCACATCTTTATCTCCTAAGATTTTATGATTACTTTTTATGTTCCAATGTCTGAACATTTTATGTTGATTGGTCAAGATTTGCATTGAATAATCAACCTACTAGACACAAACACGTCTTTAGTTTCAGTAATAAACAACAATAACCATAGAAACAACAACAACGAATTCAACAATAACAACAAAAAAGGAACATTTAATTTAACACACTTTTTGTCAACATTTGTGTAAATTTCCATTAAAGATCATAAATAAAGATATTGTTTTTACCATTATATCAAATTACCTATTTTAATGTATTACATATAGATATTAAGTACAAATTTTAAGATGTATATAAATACAATTACCTTGAAAATGTTTGAAATTATCAAAAAAATTCTGCAAATGCCTTGAAAACGTTTTCACTTAACACTGAATTGAACAACAGGACACACTCAAAAGGCGCGCACAACTGTTATGAACACAAAAGGAAGTTTTTCCTTCATTTTTCAAGTGGCTAACCCACGTGACATTTTAATTAGCTAATTTTCATTTTCAAAATGCCCAAATAAGACGAACACCATATTTATATCAGATTTTATCTTGTTATATATAAGATGTCACTTTAAAACTCGTTTTTAAACCATGTGACCCAGATATGCTACAAACCGGAATTCGTAAGTTCGGACTGTTAAGTGATCGCATGCACGAAGAAGAAATGTGATCAATCAGGTGACGGCGAATCTAAATATACATAGTGTACCATAATATATGACATTAGTTAAACACTTATAAAATCACAGATTACTTATTAAATAGCCAAGTGTCATATATGATTGTAATGGGGGGAATGTAAATTTCACTATTCGAAAAGTACTTGAACTGTTGTGACGCCATGACGTCATTGGTAACGTCATCAAAATGGATTTTTGTTCTAAATGGCGTCGGCACAAATCTAAACTGATATAATTCTAGTGGGGCTGTTAAGGGCCATATATTAGTGGAATCGTGCACATTGGGTTGAAATCATGAAACCTGACACACATTCTAAACTAACCACACTGAATATTTTTTAGATATGGAACCAAGTCAACAGCGCCCCATGTTGACCGTGACGGCCTTTTTAAAAGATGGTCGATAATTTCTTCAAATCCTTTTATCTTTCTAACTAGATATAGTAAACGTATGTCGCAGGGTAAGTTTGACTGCGGATATTTTTTAAAAGAAACCCCATATAGTCAAATTCATTAATTTTCTTAACCTCATTACATATAGTCATACTCATTTGTTTTCACATTTTCATTCCGTTCCCTAGAGGTTAAAGTCGCAGACTTTAACACTCACTCAGCCCCTCACCGCGTAAGTTCGAATCCCGGTAGGGTCATTCGGATTTTCATGTGAGGAAGCCTTCCAGCTGGCTTGCGGTAGGTCGGTGGTTCTACCCGGATGTTTCCGTGCATTCAGGGTCTTCCTCCACCTGTAATTAGCTGGACGTCGCTATATGACTGAAATACTGTCGAAGCGAGGGTAAACTCAAATAGTCAAGACAAGTCAAGTCAATTCATTACATATCGTCATATCTATATCAATTATTTCAGTCAACTATATTCTCCAACCCTGGTGACGGATGTACTTACTTCCTCTTTTTAACCTAGCATGCGCACTCTTTTAAAATGTGGTCAATGGCGAGAGCCACGCCTTCGTTTCTCTTGAAACCTAACACTTCTTAGAGCGCGCCTACCCGTATTTTCAGGTATGTGAGTTGCTTGGAGTTATAGTTGAATGTATTATTTAGATGTTCATTACTTTTCATGACATTATTGTTTTCATTGTTTATGAATACTTTCTTCCTTGGATGTTGCAAGGGCACTCTATTAAAACTGTTGAATGGCGAGAGCCACGCCTTCGTTTCTTTTGAAACCTAACACTTCTTAGAGCGCGCCTGCCTGTATTTTCAGACTAAACCCTACTATCACAGCCCAGCCGAGAGCTGAACCCTAATGTTTTTTTTGTTTTTTTTGTTTTTTTTTGTTCAGAAACCTGACAAATCCAATTCGCAACATTGGTGGCCAGTGTTACTTTCGGTTTGACAAGGTCAAGTCGGCCATTACACAACGGCGAGAGCCGAGGGCGCCGCAGATTACCCGTATATTTGCGACTGTCGTCATTTGGTATAATATTCAATACAACCAATCAGAGAGGGGGTTTCCCGGATTCCGGCGTAAACAAAGTGGCTGCACCCACAGAGATAAACTGTTGACAGTTTGGCCTTAAGTTTCTTCTCTTTTCGAACTGCGTTATGGCAATTGTTACGCTACATATACTTTTTGGGGGAGTTTATCTCTTCAGCGCTTTACTGGAAAAGATGTGGAATTTAAACTGTACGCTGGCACGCATGTTCACTTATCTGTCAACGTTGGATTGGTAATTCTCATATCATCGTTGCAGCTGTAAATCCTTTTGTCAACGTTGGATTTATTAGGCATATAGCAATGAACTTCCTATAGTGTTACTATCATAGACCATTAGCATCGACGACCTGGTGTAAAAAACTCTCTACAATTAGTGTCATTTAATTCCTTGTCTACAGTTAACTTTTAATATTAAATGCAATAAACATACAATTAGGAATAATTCAGTTGGACTGTATATTGAAAAAACAAAAAAACAACAATAACAACAAAAAATAAATAAATTGACATTTAGAAACTTTGAAATAGACAATGTTTGTGTTTTATCCTTGCTGATTGTTTAAATGTTAAACTTCATCTTTTACTTCAGTAGAGTGAGACATTACTGAAGCTTTCTGAGAGTGAATCATGCCTTTAGAACTACATACCTTAGCATGGGAGTCATAAAAGATGAATCAGGCTAATATCACCATGGTCAGGCGGTGAACACTTTACTTACACTTATCATCTCATATTTTCATTTGTATCTATATTCTGCATGTTTCCCCACACCAAGCCATGGTGAGGTTAGGTTGAATTGAAGTGCAGTTCTTTTAAACCACCTATGATTTCGTAGATGTTATTGCGCCTGTTTTCTGTGTAAAGTTTGGCAATTACTGAATCAGCCCTGCTGTCATATACTGCTATTTTAGTGTAAAATATGGCTGGAATTGGTTAGCTTAATCAGTCCTATTATCATATAATGCTGTTCTCCCGTATTGTTTTGCTGTGAAATCACAGTATAAGCAATTGTTTGACAAATATTCGAAAAACAAAGTGCAGACATAATTGTTTAAAAAAATTGCAGGAGAAGATCGAGAGCAGACTGCGGAGGAGAAAAAAAAGGTAATTTCTGTTAAGATTCAGGTTGTTCCAGAGTGAATGTCACTATGGAAGCAACTTATAACATTACAGATATGGCAGAGCACGAACTGGATTATTTTTTGGAGCTGGTGCGCAAATCTGGGCGCTACCATGTAACGCCAGTGCAGGGAAATGTAGATCCCCATTATCGATCACTCTTTCGTGCCCCAATACAGATTCCATGCCCTCCTAGATTCCCTCCTCCGACTCCATTAGCACCCCATCATTTCATTCCAGTGAACTCATCCCCATTACTTGTGTTTAAACCAAGAACGCCCCCGCCACCTTTATCATTCACCTATGGCTCTGAACCCTTTGGTGCCAGGGGTTCCAGCAGGACACCCAAGGTTCCAGAATTTTCAGGTGGAACATCAGGCGACGATTTTAACTGCCTTGTTCGCAGTCAACAATATTCAGACTAGGTACTGATGGAAGCAGTTCGTAGGAGCCTTAAAGGTAAGGCAAAGCCTGTGCACTTATCCCTTGGTGAGTCAGCGACTCTGCAACAAATTATCTCTGAGATGAAAGGTTTGTATGGCAATGTAGCCTCAAATGAGAGGCTGAAGGAAAAGTATGCTGCTGTGCAAGAAGAGGGTGAATCAGTGGCTGAATATAGCTTGCGCCTTGAGCAGCTTTTGAGGTATTCTAGTGCGGGACTTGATGCACCCACCAGAAACCAAATGTAAGCAAGCAGTTTGTGGTCCGGACTGAGGATGAGACCTTGAAAAATATGTCCAGATATAAGTTTGAAAATGTTTTAGAGTTTAACACCTTAAGGAAAGAGCTAAGGAAAACTGAGTAGGATTTGGAGAGAACTAAAGCTATGAAGCCTGAACAAAAAGAGAAATGAAACTTGTCAAGAAGATGAGAGCATGAAAGGGAATGAGAGAAAGTGTGAGGATGTGTCAATGAATTTAACAGCTCTTGATAACAAACTTTTAAAGCAAATGTAGATTTGTAGAGAACTCCTTAGACAACTTGTTGCCAGGCTTTTATATTGTTAGCCCGTGTACAAGTGATGAGTTATATCACACTTGGAATATATGGAAAGACTATCTCGATGGAAACATCAGCCCAGCTATTAGGGGGCTTAGAACTCCACCCGGGCAACTTAAAGTAAACGAATAAATTCAGTCATTTAATGATTATATTGAAATCAAGAATGACCCAGTGGCGGTATACCGTCTAGGCGTCTATTTAAAACCTCAGCCTTGCTGTTTTAAAATAGCACTAACACCTGTAGCTGCGCCTTCTATCGGTAAAATACGATATGCGGAATTTTCGCCAGTAATATTCTCGTTTGCATTATGATAATTCTTTCATAGTTGTATTTGAAGAAATGTTTTCTAAGGTAAATTTTCACGTGACTTTGTTTCTTCTTCAAAATTATTCTAGTCAATACCTTCCGATTAAAACCTACATTTTCAATCTTAAGTGTTAATCAAAAGTAAAGAATAAGCAAGTTAAACTACACCATAGAATCTACATTTAAGAATGTGTAATATACGCGCGTAAACTCCAAACTTTAACTTTAAACGTAAATATCTTAAACAGAAACTTACGATAAAAAAATGTTTTGTTCAATTAACAATTTCAAGATGTAATAAATATTTTGAACATGTAATAAGCAATTTATAAAGATAGTAAACATGAATTGTAATAAGCGTGGTTGATACCTAAATTAGGAAAGGAAACGAACCGAAAGATATTCCCTCCAATACATAACTACTAATGTTACTAAATATTCAATCAAAAAACCGAATGTAAAGTTAGAAGTGCTTAAGAAAAAAAATAGTAAAACTCTGAACTTAGTTAATCTACGTTTGAGTGTGAGGGTAAGTCAAAATCCGCGATGCTATAAGACCATTTTTAGTTATTTATCGACGTTGTTTCTTGAACGAATTTATTTTGACATTGGTTTTAAGAAATACAGATGTGAAACTTCAAGCTCCGGTCACCCAACCTTATATAAAACAGAAAGGATAAACTATGTTCACAATCAAACGCCACTGTCTTATCGTACATGTCTAAAAATAAATAAAGTAACACAAAAAAAAGTAAAAAAAAACACTTGGTTTCATCTTCAGTAGTTCTGTAGATGATGGTGTCTCGTATACGTGTTAAAATAAACCCCTTGCACCCATTACTACAGACCCGTCACTTTGATTACATTTCAGGAAATGACTTAAGCGGTTCTTAAGTGGGTATTGACGTCATCAACGTCACGCGGCGATGCGTCATACGTTAAGCGGTCACGCGGCGATGCGTCATACGTCAAGTGTCAAGTACCGACGCTACTTCAAATATGTGGATATTGACGTCATCGTAGTCACGCGGTGATACGTTAAGTCGAGTACCGACGCTACTTCGGTTTTATTTTAAACGAACCAATGAGACGTCACTTCAGCTGACGCCACTCGAGAACGACGGTTACGTTTTGAACCGAACTCCAGTGTACCAAATTTTGGATTGAATACATCAGCAACGCCATTGATATTTTAACTGCAAAAGACTACGTTATACCGAGTTCACGTTTGTGTTGAAGGAATTTAATATATATTAGAGGTAAGTGCTTGTTGTTTTTTTGGGGGTTTTTTTTTTTGGGGGGGGTGTTATCATAAACAGGAGTTATTTTACCTTATGAACTACTCGTAAACGCTTAAGAAGAGTACTTGACTCCTAATTGTAGGCTGGTTTTCATTTAACTTCAAACTCGACTTTTGGACATACATCTTATCCGTATTTTACGTTTGAATTAATTTCTAGTAATTTATGTAATCATCATTTATATAGCGGTACATATTATATAAAACGCAGCGATATCCACTATGAAACGTATTGTCATTAACTACGAAAATACAAATTTTATTTCGTTGAAAAATTTGTTTTTTTTACATATTTTTAACGATTGTTAATGCCAAAAGATGTACACTTTTTACGATTAAAGTAGCCTTAAGTACTCCTCACTTTGATTTTCTACAAACGGGAAATGATCTGAGGACTTATACCGCCAGAACGGAAATATATAATACTGAGTACTTGATTGTGTATATCATAACAACTCTAATAATTTTTAAAGTAAAAATCGCAACACAGCTTATTGATAACGGTTTATTGAACCATATACTCAACATCAAATTACAATGTTTATAGCAAAACTATATGGTAAATATTATAATTATAAAGTAGGCTACAATTTGTAATTGATAAAATACATATAAACAACAAGACATTCATAAATCGAAGCTGCAGTAACAATTCATTTTCACTGGTCTGTATTCTGTAATCACTCAAGTAGACTTTGAACTAAATACGAGGTAAGAGTCTATACCGCCAGAACGGAAATATAATTAAGTAGACCGTAATACTGTATTATCGACGTATTTAATGTTTTTGAGGAATTGCAATATTCACATGATTCTTTAGCAGAAATAATCTTAACAATGATTCACAAAATTCTTTTTACTATAAATTGACATGTAACATAATACTTATTGAATGTTTATTTATTCTGTTTCACGTTTGGTATAACTATTGTGATCGTCTGCCACAACAAAATTACTGTGAAGTATATTTGCAGCGAGAAAATATTGAATGAATAGAGTAGAAAAGTGGTTGGTTTTGTAAATATTTTAATATTTTGATAAAATATGTTCAAATAAATGTAACTTGAATTCGGCAAAACATCGTAGTGTAACATAGAGCTATCATTTATTATGATTGTTAAATACATTTTAAGCTGAAATATCACCCGATTTTACAATACGTCGATAATAAAGTTACGTCAATAACAATACACATTTAAAACATATTATAAAACGACCAATGTCAAAACTGTCAGTCATCCCAGCATGAATTTTACAAAATATTGTACAGAATGTACACAAGTAAAAAAAAATGCAACAGACATACCTTTTTTTTCTCAACAGAACAAAACATAAGAAATTGATCATATGTTAATTTTTTTTGTTATTAAATTTCTATATGACCCTGTATTTTGTCAAGAGACAAACCACCAGGGAGATTTCTGCCCCTTAGTATATCACTTTGTACTTGTTAATACATACGGACTTGCGATGTTTAAATGTATGGCTGCATGGTTAACTTTACACCCAATATTACCTCGTATTTGTTGACACAGGACCATGTCAGTTATCACGAAGATGAAAGAAGACATCCTCGGTATGATATTCTATTCTGGTTCAATGTCAATCAAGTTCAGGTCACTGTCTGCATGTCCCTCTTAACACACCACTTAAAACGATTTAAAAACGATTGGCCGATGCTTTTCGTTTGTAATGCAAACTTTTGATATTGAAACTGACATATTAAAATGAGATATTAAAACTATATTATTCATACGGTTTCAGTATGGAAACTTTTACTGTAAAAAAATATAACATCATTTTTCTTTTTTAGATTTAATGATTATTTGAGTACGTAAGTCAGAAATATTGATATACAAAGTTTGAATGACAAACACTACGCAATTTTACACATTAATACGAGGTACAATGTACGGAAGATACACTTTAAAAACATCCAATATTTAATACTCGCGTACAATTTGATGATTAACACACACACACACACACCACACACACATTTCTTATATATAATACAACATAATAACATAGGTACATGATGCAAAGTACAATTATCATTGACAAAAAATACGCACTCAATATATTGAATTTATTTTTATATCAAATAATAATAAATCGATGCTCTCTATATTCATATGACATCCCGTTTATTTAAACATTATACCAGCGTTCATCAATTAAGGAACGCAAGTATCCAATTACTCCCCCACTTTACATTTCTTCAAACGGGAAGAGATATTAGGACGTATACCGCCAGAACGGAAACGTACCGAGTATGACATATACGTATGTTAGCATTGATTATAGCAACACCACCGCCACCATCATCATCATCAGCAGCAAAAAACAATTCCTCAAACCGGAAACAAAGACATACATAAATCGAAAATGTATCAAGTACGTCAGATGTTACGATTTAATAATCTCACTTTAAACTTAATTTAAACAAACTTTATTTCAATGTTACAATGATTTTAAAATTAATTCAGAGATCCTACATTTCTTCAAACGAATATTGAAATTGTATAAATGTATCATTGATTCCATTCAGTCCCAACATTCTGTCGGTACCGGTCATTCAGGTTTTTTCAGTATTATTATTATCATTTTTATTTGAATATAAAATTGGATATACGGGAATTGGTTATGCCGATATAATCTCCTGTTTACTTTCGTTTTAAATAACTAAAACGCCATAACACGGTTTGCCGTTTATCGTTATATCGACAGTTCTGTCACATATTTTTTTTATAATGTTTAACAAATTCGAGTCAACGAAAGGGATATTATTTTATTTTTATTTACTATAATAAAGTTACACTTCGTCACAAATTCACACACAAAACATACACATAAATGTACATTAAAAAAATCATGAAATAGTATAAAATGTCGTATAGATTAGACATAACTTAAAACAGTTCAGATCCACTTGGGAGAAAAATCCTGTGAAGTGGATTATAAGCCCTTCCGTTAGTTAATCGACAGGTCCTATTGTGATCCATTCAGATTTTTTTTTCAGTGGCTTTTTACACCTTCAAATAAGGTCAGATCGTTATCGTGTTTAATCTGCGCTCATTTTGTAAATACGTTGTCAACGAATCTAGGTTTTCTCTCTCACTGCGTGAGCGACGGGTTTCGTTCTCTCCTTTGGATAGGTGACTGACTCTCATCTTTTTTCAGTTCCGACTTGGCCAATTCGACAGCGTGGGCAATCGATGTAACAAAATCAATTTCATGTTCACTCGTTTTACCCTCTCCAGCTTGTATATCTTCCACGATATAGTGACCTTTGTGAGTCGGTTCGACCTTCCCCTCCGCCATACGTTGAAAATGTCTCCTCCATTTGTCTACTTCCATTTTTTCAGATGAAGGGTACAGCGTACAGTCGAATCCGTTACGTTCGTCCGCTTAAACTGACTCCCTCTTACAAAGATTCTTACGCGATTTAATACCGTCGGCTTGATTTTCACGTACATTGGATCTTCGAAAAGAAAAAAGGTAACCACTCGTTTTTCTCTTGGTTTTTGTAACGACAGCAGCACGGGAATCATGGTGTTCTCGGCGTAGGATTCTGAGCAAATGTCAGAGCACACATACTCTGTTCTCGAGCCGAAATCATTATTTCCTTCAGCGCGCAAGTCCACTGGCCTTTGAGTTCGTAAGATCGTGGTAATTCGACGGTGAAATCCCCCGGTTCGTTAGATGGATGCCGATCTTTTGACAAGCTGCTGCTCAGAAACAGGTAGTGCTCGTCCATGTCTCAGTGTCGGGGACGGCAGCGCGTATCCTATGGCGCTACAAAGTAAACTGATCCACAGTTTCGGATTTCCGTTCTTCAGAGATAAATTCGCGATGGAAGTGATGATGATCATATAAACGATGACGATCTGACAAATGTAGACGATTTCGGCTTTCGGAACTCTACTGCCGAAGAGACGCCACTCTTGGCTGTCTTCCCTTTCCATCGCGTTTTGACGTTACCGCTCAAAGATGCCTCTTATTAACTATACTGCTGGAGGTCATCTTCCGGTATCCACGAGTCATATTTCTTAGACCAGAGTTTACATGCGGCGGCGGCGTGTCATGTAAGTATACATGCGGCGGCGGCGGCGGGTCCGGCGGCGGCGTGTCATGTAAGTATACATGCGGCGGCGGCGGCGTAACCGGCGGCGGCGGGTCATGTAAGTATACATGCGGCGGCGGCGGCGGCGTATCCGGCGGCGGCGGCGTGTCATGTAAGTATACATGCGGCGGCGGCGCGGCGTGTCATGTAAGTATACATGCGGCGGCGGCAGCGTGTCATGTAATTTTACATGCGGCGGCGGCGTGTCATGTAAGTTTACATGCGGCGGCGTGTCATGTTCATCGTTGAGCCCTAAGTTTCTTCATCAAGCAATCTATCCAACATAGTAATATGTTTCCTCTATTTATTTCCTTGAACAAAATATTTTATGCAAATCTACTGTATGCGATTTCCGAACTGTATCTTAACAGCGTTAACATTCTCGAGTTTCTTTTATACTCTTCTGAAACCTACAAGGCGAATTACTAGTTTATATATAATTGCAATCATCATTACAAGAAAAAAATCAATTCAAACTCTTATTCGAACATCGATTAGAATTGATCATTTCGACTCTGAAATTATTTATTCAAACTTAAACAAGATAGTGGAACTTTTACTGCCATGTACACAGTTAAGGTGTATGGTTCTAGAAATGCTCGTATGAAGTGACCATCTCGATTAAGGACCAATCCGTATACTGACAGAACCAGATAATGATCAACCCGGATATTTTTATAGGGGCTTCAAATATATCAGTGCGTAAACGTTCATCCTCCGGGGGTACTCGATTTCAGATCTACAACCAAGTAACCGTACGGTTTGAAAACCTTTTTATAAAGATGTTGTTATTTGTGGGATATATATTCTTGTCAACGTGGCCACTTGCTGTCTGTCAATCGGGTTTTTGAACAAAACCAAATGCTGGGTATTTAGCGCGATGTATCGTTACTGACCGGATATTGATCTTGACTTGAATTCAGGAAATCCGTAAACTGACCAACGACTTAATACTCTAACATTAATCTATATCAAATTCTGTAACACCATGTCTTCACAAGTAATGTATTTATCTATTTATTGTGTAAAGTTTTGCACAATAAAGTATACGGGATAATTGTAGGATGAAATCATTAATTTTACAACTTACTCGTGTTACATTATTTTCACAAATATGTGTTTGTATAATGTGATAAACGGCATATGTATGAAGTTGTTCCCCTTTCATTTAGTATCAAATTATATGTGAAGTGATCAGCTTCATTATTAAATCGGAAAATGACCGGATGTATTGCAATTTTTCACATTCATACGAGGTACAATGTACGGAATATACACTTTAAAAACATCCAATATTTAATACTCGAGTACAATTTGATGATTAACACACACACACACGCACGCACACACACACGCGCACATTTCTTATACAAAACACAACATAATAACATTGGTACATGATGCAAAGTACAATTATCATTGACAAAAAATACGCACTTAATATATTGAATTTTTTTTATATCAGATAATAATAAATCGATGCTCTCTGTATTCATATGACATCCCGTTAATTTAAACATTATACCAGCGTTCATCAATTAAGGAACGCAAGTATCCTAAGTACGTGTATGTTTTGTGTGTGAATTTGTGACGAAGTGTAACTTTATTATAGTAAATAAAAATAAAATAATATCCCTTTCGTTGACTCGAATTTGTTAAACATTATAAAAAAAAATATGTGACAGAACTGTCGATATAACGATAAACGGCAAACCGTGTTATGACGTTTTAGTTATTTAAAACGAAAGTAAACAGGAGATTATATCGGTATAACCAATTCCCGTATATCCAATTTTATATTCAAATAAAAATGATAATAATAATACTGAAAAAACCTGAATGACCGGTACCGACAGAATGTTGGGACTGAATGGAATCAATGATACATTTATACAATTTCAATATTCGTTTGAAGAAATGTAGGATCTCTGAATTAATTTTAAAATCATTGTAACATTGAAATAAAGTTTGTTTAATTAAGTTTAAAGTGAGATTATTAAATCGTAACATCTGACGTACTTGATACATTTTCGATTTATGTATGTCTTTGTTTCCGGTTTGAGGAATTGTTTTTTGCTGCTGATGATGATGATGGTGGCGGTGGTGTTGCTATAATCAATGCTAACATACGTATATGTCATACTCGGTACGTTTCCGTTCTGGCGGTATACGTCCTAATATCTCTTCCCGTTTGAAGAAATGTAAAGTGGGGGAGTAATTGGATACTTGCGTTCCTTAATTGATGAACGCTGGTATAATGTTTAAATAAACGGGATGTCATATGAATATAGAGAGCATCGATTTATTATTATTTGATATAAAAAATAAATTCAATATATTGAGTGCGTATTTTTTGTCAATGATAATTGTACTTTGCATCATGTACCTATGTTATTATGTTGTATTATATATAAAAATGTGTGTGTGTGTGTGTGTGTGTGTGTGTTAATCATCAAATTGTACGCGAGTATTAAATATTGGATGTTTTTAAAGTGTATCTTCCGTACATTGTACCTCGTATTAATGTGTAAAATTGCGTAGTGTTTGTCATTCAAACTTTGTATATCAATATTTCTGACTTACGTACTCAAATAATCATTAAATCTAAAAAAGAAAAATGATGTTATATTTTTTTACAGTAAAAGTTTCCATACTGAAACCGTATGAATAATATAGTTTTAATATCTCATTTTAATATGTCAGTTTCAATATCAAAAGTTTGCATTACAAACGAAAAGCATCGGCCAATCGTTTTTAAATCGTTTTAAGTGGTGTGTTAAGAGGGACATGCAGACAGTGACCTGAACTTGATTGACATTGAACCAGAATAGAATATCATACCGAGGATGTCTTCTTTCATCTTCGTGATAACTGACATGGTCCTGTGTCAACAAATACGAGGTAATATTGGGTGTAAAGTTAACCATGCAGCCATACATTTAAACATCGCAAGTCCGTATGTATTAACAAGTACAAAGTGATATACTAAGGGGCAGAAATCTCCCTGGTGGTTTGTCTCTTGACAAAATACAGGGTCATATAGAAATTTAATAACAAAAAAAAATTAACATATGATCAATTTCTTATGTTTTGTTCTGTTGAAAAAAAAAGGTATGTCTGTTGCATTTTTTTTTACTTGTGTACATTCTGTACAATATTTTGTAAAATTCATGCTGGGATGACTGACAGTTTTGACATTGGTCGTTTTATAATATGTTTTAAATGTGTATTGTTATTGACGTAACTTTATTATCGACGTATTGTAAAATCGGGTGATATTTCAGCTTAAAATGTATTTAACAATCATAATAAATGATAGCTCTATGTTACACTACGATGTTTTGCCGAATTCAAGTTACATTTATTTGAACATATTTTATCAAAATATTAAAATATTTACAAAACCAACCACTTTTCTACTCTATTCATTCAATATTTTCTCGCTGCAAATATACTTCACAGTAATTTTGTTGTGGCAGACGATCATAATAGTTATACCAAACGTGAAACAGAATAAATAAACATTCAATAAGTATTATGTTACATGTCAATTTATAGTAAAAAGAATTTTGTGAATCATTGTTAAGATTATTTCTGCTAAAGAATCATGTGAATATTGCAATTCCTCAAAAACATTAAATACGTCGATAATACAGTATTACGGTCTACTTAATTATATTTCCGTTCTGGCGGTATAGACTCTTACCTCGTATTTAGTTCAAAGTCTACTTGAGTGATTACAGAATACAGACCAGTGAAAATGAATTGTTACTGCAGCTTCGATTTATGAATGTCTTGTTGTTTATATGTATTTTATCAATTACAAATTGTAGCCTACTTTATAATTATAATATTTACCATATAGTTTTGCTATAAACATTGTAATTTGATGTTGAGTATATGGTTCAATAAACCGTTATCAATAAGCTGTGTTGCGATTTTTATTTTTAAAAATTATTAGAGTTGTTATGATATACACAATCAAGTACTCAGTATTATATATTTCCGTTCTGGCGGTATAAGTCCTCAGATCATTTCCCGTTTGTAGAAAATCAAAGTGAGGAGTACTTAAGGCTACTTTAATCGTAAAAAGTGTACATCTTTTGGCATTAACAATCGTTAAAAATATGTAAAAAAAACAAATTTTTCAACGAAATAAAATTTGTATTTTCGTAGTTAATGACAATACGTTTCATAGTGGATATCGCTGCGTTTTATATAATATGTACCGCTATATAAATGATGATTACATAAATTACTAGAAATTAATTCAAACGTAAAATACGGATAAGATGTATGTCCAAAAGTCGAGTTTGAAGTTAAATGAAAACCAGCCTACAATTAGGAGTCAAGTACTCTTCTTAAGCGTTTACGAGTAGTTCATAAGGTAAAATAACTCCTGTTTATGATAAAAAAAACAACAAAAAAAAACAACAAGCACTTACCTCTAATATATATTAAATTCCTTCAACACAAACGTGAACTCGGTATAACGTAGTCTTTTGCATTTAAAATATCAATGGCGTTGCTGATGTATTCAATCCAAAATTTGGTACACTGGAGTTCGTTTCAAAACGTAACCGTCGTTCTCGAGTGGCGTCAGCTGAAGTGACGTCTCATTGGTTCGTTTAAAATAAAACCGAAGTAGCGTCGGTACTCGACTTAACGTATCACCGCGTGACTACGATGACGTCAATATCCACATATTTGAAGTAGCGCGGTACTTGACACTTGAATCGCCGCGTGACCGCTTAACGTATGACGCATCGCCGCGTGACGTTGATGACGTCAATACCCACTTAAGAACCGCTTAAGTCATTTCCTGAAATGTAATCAAAGTGACGGGTCTGTAGTCCCATTGTACAGACGTGGTAAGCAGATCCTGGTCTGAACTACGAGTTGATCATAATCATCTTCATTGTAATTATTCATTGTAAATTTTGATTATTCCAAGAATAAGATGATGTAATTATTTTAATATAATTATTTTTTGTATATATCATGTTAAAATGTCAATACAATCCAATCCACCTGACTGTTCTTACTACTCCTATGTCGTTACTTCGTGTAAGTCCATATTGTTCACACATATTCGCATGACTATTTTTATATAGGTCCATGTAAACCCTGTAATGTACGGATGTCTTTCTTTTGAATAAGTGGTACATCCGGCCACTCTTTGCTTTAGTTTTATGTAACGCCTTAAAAAGGTGAACACGATTTTCCCGTGCACTGTCTGTACATATGTGAAATTGGTCATAAATGTCTCAATACTATCATCCAATTCCAAGAGAAAGGAAAACACAAACAATTTGATTTTATTTTCAAAACTTGCAATGCCGCGACTTTCTGCACATTAGCATATTGAAGCGATGATAATGTAGTTAAGTAGAGGTGATTCCGACAGATAATCACGTGACTTTTTGGTAACGCTTACTTATTGTTATCAGCTAAACCTCATATATTTTATCATTATCTTCATGCTAACAGGTTTTTTTTAAACACTCTAAAATTCGACCGGTTTTGGTCCGCCATATTACCCGTTTCAGTACCCGTTTCCAGACATAAAAGTCACGTGTCTCTCTGCAAATTAAACAATCTAAGTCATCTTCGTTCAAGGTTTTAGTAATCTTGGACAGTTCGTGGTCGTCCTTGATCTAGTAGGTCTCGCGTAACTGATGTCAAATTAAACCGTCATTTAGAACTGACTTATACAAGACGTCGTTTCCAAACCGCTACTGTTACAGGAAGACAGTACGGTATACGTAAAAACAACGTTCTTAGGTGTCTGCGCCATTTTGTCCGACCCATAAGACCCCTCACGTCATCTTGATGCCCGAAGGAAACAACATTTACGTTGGCCAATGCGTCAGTTGAATTGAGTCGTCTTTTCTGACGAATCTAGATTTAGTCTAAAATCCACGACTGTAAGGAAGAGGGTATTCCGAAGGAGAGGGGAGAGATTTACTGGCGCTCGTGTTGTAGAGAGAAACAGAGTTGGCGTGGCAGTGTCATGGTATGGGGTGGAATAATTGGAGACAGGAAAATTGATCTGGTCATTTTGAATGGTACTAGCAGCGCAGCTGAGTACATAAATCAAGTTATAAGACCAGTAGCTGATCCATTTATTTACCATATAGTCCCCAATATTTATAATTATTATTATCATCATCATCATCATCATCATCATCATCATCAGTATGTTCATCATAATTAAGTATTTATATTGTTATTATCATTATTATGTCTTGTCATGCTCAACTTCGCCGAATTAGCCACATCAGAGAGTATCTTACTACTGACGCAACAAAATCGCTTGTTAACAGTCTTGTTACATCTCGATTGGAATACTGTAAATTTGTGTTATATGGATTACCAAAAAAACACTCTCCAAAAGCTACAGACTGTCCAAAACACAGCGGCTAGGATTATTAAAAAAAACACGTTTCAGTCATATAACCCCCATCCTTAAAGATCTGCATTGGTTGCCTGTAGAAGCCAGAATACAGTTTAAGATATTAACTCTTACGTTCAAGGCACTACATGGTCAATCAACGGAGCATATTCAGTTAATGTTAGAAATTTACAGACCCAGCCGTGTATTTAGATCCCAAGACGTTTCAGTGACTCTAGTCCAACCTATAACCAAAACAGCGAAATATGGGGACAGATGCTTTACTCTTAGTGCTCCAAAACTCTGGAACTCGCTGCCAATATTAATACGCCAGTCCAGCAGTTTCGTCTCATTTAAGAAACTCTAAAAAAACATACTTCTTTGTTCAATTCTATAGCGATCATTAAAATGGAAAATTACTCGATTACTGTACTTTTAATAACTGTGGAATTTGTCACAAAATAATTTTGACGTGGCCTGAAAATAAGCGTAGATTTAGAGTACGTTGTATTTGTCACGTAGGCCAGAGTGGAACTGTGTTAGCCGATTCTGATTATATAAGGTTTATCACAGGTTTCTTTTATTACCTTTTGTTCAGAATGAGATATGATTATGGTTTAATATGGTTATATCAACTGTTTTGCTAAGTTTTAAGTGTATTAAGAGAGATGTTTAAGGCTTAGAAGTTTAAACCTATAGTTTCTTTACATAAGTCCTTTTTATCAGTATACCGCAGTGTTGTCAGTTTTTCTCGGGATGCACGGGATTCAGCGATTTACAATTTATTGCACGATTCACGTGAGAGTAAATCGTGGGGTTTTAGTATATAAGTTGATTTGTATGGAGCCTCAGTGTCAGATATCGATGGGAGCTACGGAAGATGCCTAGTCCAGTCTAGAGTATTCTGACCAAATTACACTACGGAGCTTGTGTGAGTAAAAATTTTATTTTGTATTTCATTTTTGCAGGTAGATATGAAACTTTTTATTTTAAACATTTATTTGGTAGATTGTTGTATTGTTTCTTCTCAGGAAAACAAGTGTACAATCGTATTTAATTTTTTGTAGTTTTCAAAGTTTTGGTTCTATAGGCCAAGGAATCTAAGTGCATAGTTCTGCATTTTTATATACATTTGATGTAATTTTGAGAATAATTATGTTAGTTTATAGGTATGTCCTTAATTTTTTATATTACCTGAATATACATGGAAGCATTTGTCCAACAGTATTTGTTTTGGAATTAAGAAACGTGGAGTTGTATGGAATATCTGTCTGGTATATAATTGCTAACGAGGACGGTTCTCCGTTTTTAATGCACTGATGTAATTATGAAATGTGGAGATGTATGGAATATCTGTTTGGTATATAATTGCGAACAACAAGGGCAGTTCTCTGCGTTAAAGCACTTATGTAAAACCATAATATTGTTGTATGGTATAAAATGCACGTATGCAATACCAGAGATTTGTTATTTGGTATGAAAGTAGTATTATGAAGTAATACAGTGTCTGTACATTATATTTGGGGTGATAAGTAAATAAGATCTATTTATTGTTTGTAGCCGTATTTAGTTGGGGCATGGTGCCTATGTAATCTGGGAGGTCACAGTCGATACGGGACCCCGAAGGTAGACTACGTCGCAAGGACGGAAGAATCTACGAATGCGTCATATGGATGACAGGGTGTCTACGGTGGACTAAGTAGATCACATTTACTGAAGGGACAGCGACGACAGAAAGTCGGTCCAGCGTTCATCGATAATAGCATGTGTTATAGTTTATGAGTACTGTGCATTTAGGAACCATTTTGTGAGTGTGGCACATTGAAATGTGTTCATATCAGTAAGCCATTGTGTAGATTAATATGCGGGTTTAGAGTGAAGACAGAACATTCAGTGCAGCTATTATTGTACCAACAGATAAAGGGACAGTTAGCCGGCTGTTTTTTTCATATTCTTTAATTCTTTTCTAATATCCGCATTGTATATATTTTTATATTAAATATACTTTTAAAGAAAAGTTGTTTGGTATTTATTCTACCTTAGAGAATTGTCAGCCCTTTGCCATTTTGTTTACAGAATTAAACATTTTAATGTTGGTTTTTTACACGTTTATTTAATGATATTTTCTCAGTTTGCTTCTTAAATTTTATCAGGGAACCTTTACTATACTTTAATACTATTTGATATGATGACAATGTTGTTATTTATATTTTGAAACACTCTACGCATGATATTCTTATCTTATTTTAGGTGTATTTAGTTTCAGTGGATGGTTTTATTGCATGTATTTTACATCTATTTTCTGTTTTGTGTTTAAACAGATTGTAAAGCACTTTTGAACGTATAAAATATATGAAAAAAGTGCTATATAAATGTGGTGTAATAATAATAATTGTCAAAATTCTTTGGATGTTTGTAATAATAGATTTTCCAAGCTATTTTTTGACTCTTATGGATAATTTTTCCGTAATTGAGGATCAAC
>CM037780.1:13710434-13735032 GCA_021229015.1 Solen grandis | reverse complement strand
AAAATTTTATTGAAAATGCAAAATTCTCGTTGATAAAAAAGTATTAAAGTTTGTTTTTTTTTTTTTTGTTTTTTGGGTTTTTAACCCCCCGACGTTTCAGTCATTTGGAGACGATTTTCACTGAGACAGATATAGTACTGCCACATTGCAGTATCACGCCGTAGACATGTGGCATGATACCACACCCAGTCACATTATCCTGACACCGGGCCAACCAGTCCTGCAACTACCATTATATGCTGAGCAAGAAGCTATAACAGTACCATTTTTTTACGACTTTGGTATGTCGCGCCGGGATCGAACCCACGACTTCCCGTCCGGGCGGACGCTCTAACCACTCGGCCACCTGGACCGGTAAAAGTATTACTGTATGACTCAGGTTGGCCGTTATCATATTAGGTTAACTAGTCCATGAAGGACCATCCACCTTTAATAACACTTAACTACCTAAAAAAGAAAGCAGATTTTAACAAAGAATAACTATGTAGGAGAGCGATTTTTTTTGTTGTTGTTGTTTTTATTAGGTTTATTCAATTTCGATGTGTCGCAAACTGTGAAATTTTTATTAATATATATTTATTTTTGAATCTTCTCCTTCCACCAACCCAATACTTCACATAGGGGTCTCAGTTCATATGTGAGTTCGCAATAATAACAACTAAAGATTTATGTGAACATGTCATTTATTTAAAAATGACGCAAATGGATTTCAACTACAATATGACTAATCTATAAACACAATTTGAATATAAAGCTGGCGAACGCACATAGGTGGGACAAACAACCCGCCAACAAATAAACAAAACAGACTAATTACAAAATTAACACATTCTGGCACGCAAATTAGAGCAATCAACCAATTGACTAGAAAATCAACAAATTGGCTAGAAAATTTAAGCAATTGTGGCAGTTTAGGAACTATATCTTTCAAGAGAGACAAATTTAGGTAATATCTACATTAAGGTGGTGGTAGGGGAAAGATGGTGGATTTCGACAAATTTTTTCAAACGCCTTCGTCTGTACACAGCGTCTCGTGACTTTGTTCTACACGGAAGGATCACGTGACCCAATATTACTGGGATCACTCCACTAAATATCCTCCGGGTAAATTCCACCAAATAACCTGGAAGGACGACTCAAAAACATTTAATTACATTAAATTATATTTGAATCTTCTCCTTCCACCAACCCAATACTTCACATAGGGGGTCCTCAGTTCATATGTGAGTTCGCAATAATAACAACTAAAGATTTATAGTGAACATGTCATTTATTTAAAAATGACGCAAATGGATTTCAACTACAATATGACTAGATCTATAAACCAATTTGAATATAAAGCTGGCGAACGCACATAGGTGGGACAAACAACCCGCCACCAACAACTGGCCAAGCTCTATGCTGGCGAGTTGAGTCCCCCCCCCCTAGAAACACAAGTACAACTCTTGAAAACTTTTAAGCATACAAATTAAAGAAAAGAAGACCACATATACTAACGATACCGTGTGTTCATATATGTATTGTAAGGCAAAATGTTTTGTTAAAAATGAGCAGCCTTATGCTGGACTCGTCCCATGCCTCATAATGCAAAAATGAGTTTTTGTACATTAGAAGTTAACTTTCTAGAATAATACACTGTGCTGAACTTTGTAAATTGCAAAAGTGAACCATAAAAAATGTATTATGGAGCAGCCTTATGCTGAACTTCTTTATAAGAATATAAGGAATAACAAATGGAACTGATACAACAATCCTGAATGACTCACGCGGACTCAAACGTGATACACCATATTATATCTAGTTAGTTTCTTTTCACAGGACCTAAAAATTTTCAAGGGAAGCAGCCTTTTGCTGGCCATCCACTACAACAATAGTTTAGACTGGTATCAAAATTAAGGTGTTACATAACAATAAGATAAATGTACACAATTCTGTATTGAAGCAGACTTATACTGGCCTTCCTTCAAGTTCAACTGTAAGATCTGTCCGTAAGAACAATATATGCAAAGGATTTCAATTGTAGAAAATACTCTCTGAAACAGTGACCAACCGAAAAGTCACTAATAAAATAAAATGAAATGTTACACAACATTTGTATGTATCTCAGATAAGCAGCCTTCTGCTGGACTTACCCCACGTTGTTACCTACTGTTTCAACAAAATGACTTAACTAGTTTTTCGACACATCAACCCAATGACAAACGAGTAGACCTAAATGACATCCCTGATTACCTACGCAGTGGTCAACTCGAATAGTTTTAAGTAGCCAATCGATGACTCTGCAATCGCAGCACTGGCAAGCGGATATAATTTTGCAAAGCATTTGACTTCCAACGCCCCATTCTCTTTATTTCATCTTCTGAAAACCCTAATATGGCTGCATTGTTGCGGCCCCTATCCGAAATGAGTGTGATTTATAGCGGAGACTATCATATCCCACAAATTTTACTACATCCTGCAAGGTCTTTCTGAAAAAATTGTAGGTAACTGGTGTTTCCATCTGAAAATTGGAAGAATGGACCAGTGGCGTGTTTTACTAAAGATAAATAGAGTTGTGTAGCCGCCACCGGCACAAACACAATTCTTGACCATAGACAGGCAAAAACAAAGTTGCTGCCTGAGTACTGTGCTTATATTTCCTCAAGGTCAGTTCGATCCCACAGATATTTCCATGACTACCTATACCTTTACATCATTAAACTGTAACACAGATGAGCTATCACTATCAGCCTTGACACAGATTTCCCCAATCCTCAAAAAACATGGAAAGCCAAAGACACATGTTTGCAAAAACCACCCTTTTGTAAGTATGGGCACTATTCTTGGTAAATGCATAAATCATCTTTTTCATAGGGATAGAGAAATAGGCAGACGTGAATCGGCACTCGTTTGTAAGGACTTTCCGTTCTTTACCCCCTTCAGAAATTGTTTGACAAGGAATGAGTCATTGTAATCTGAAAACCCAAACAGCTTGTTAATATAAGCAATGGCAGACACATGTGAAGATAAAGTGTTACTGCGATAACCTTTTTCAGACAAATCAGCCAAAAAAAAAAAGTACGGTACAGGCACTGGCAATCCAATTTTCAGGTTGTTACTATTACAGAATGTTTCATAGTGTGTCCAATAGTGGAGGTACAGTTTCTTTGTCCTGTGATTTATGGCCCGTCCTATAATATTTCTAGCTGTGGCACTTAAATTGTCCATAAGTGGTCCGGAATCTTTAGGGGCCAGGTTGAGGTGCGGAGCATTTTGGAAAAGCTTTCTGAAAATCAAAACGCGATAAACTGTCAGCCACCACATTAGAGTGCCCTGGAACATGCACTGCTTTATGTCTCATTGATAATAACACCAAATGTCTTAGCCAGCGCATCATCACTGCATCTTTTGATGTCTTTTTGTTAATGACACAAACAGTAGCCTCATTATCAGAATGAAAAACTATTTTGTGATTCGACATTTTTCGTCCCCAGATTTCCACTGCAATGACAATAGGAATGAGTTCCAAAATATTAATATGAAACTTTTGTAACAAATTTGGCCATTTTTCTGCTATCCATTCTGATCCAAATACAGCGGCACAACCTATTGTTGATGCAGCATCAGTGTATAAATGTAAAGTTCTAGCCTCAACCATATCATCATTTAAAAACATACAGCGACCGTTAAAGCGTTGCATAAATAAGCTCCACATTTCTAAATCCGCTCTAGCCTCTTTGTTTAAGCGAATAAAATGAGATGGAACTGAACAGCCGATTGTTAAGTTATACAGTCGTCGCAAAAAGGTGCGCCCTGGTACCACACAGGAACACGCGAAGTTTAACAGGCCAAGCAAGGATTGCAAATTCTTGAAGGTAACCTTGCGCCGTCTTTTGATTTCAGTAAGCTTGCATCTAATTTTTGTAATTTATCACTAGGAAGTTTGGTTATCATCTCATCAGAATTTACCTCTATGCCATATATAATCAAGCAAGTTGAGGGAGAAACTGTTTTCTCTGACTTTATGGGAATGTTGATGTGTCGACAAACTCCAAGGAAATGATTTAAATTCTGCAAACAAATATTTGAATTGGCTGGCCCCACAAAGAAAAAATCATCTATGATATGGCTCATAATAGCGTTAAACTTGTTTTCCATAATGAATTGCAATGCATTGCTAAAACGAGTGAAAATTGACATGATACACTAAGGCCCATGGCTAAACAAGCATCTACAAAATACTCTATCGTGTCCTCTAACGTCCAAGAGAAACCCAATAAAAACCGATCATCCCTGTGAATGGGAATTAGTCTAAATGCATTTGCAATGTCGGTTTTAGCCTAAGAGCATGGCGTCCGCATAGCTTGACCTTTTCAATGACAGTATCAATGAATCGTATTGAACTTCTGTATGTGACTTGTCAATTGAGTCATTCACGAATGCCCTTTCGGAATGACAGATCATGGATTAGGCGGAATTTTCCGTCTCGTTTTGGTATTAAAGCCAAAGGAGAACAAATTAAATTATTAGGTTTGGTTTTGAAAGGCCCTAACACTCGCCCATGATGAATTTCCTCAAGAATTTTGTCTGTAGTTGCTTGTTTATTATGCAATGCAGAGGATGATTGCGGGAAAAAGTATGATGTGGCATTTTTTGTGGATCGTATGGAATTCTAAAACCAACTTTAAAGCCATCTACCAAAAATGATGTTTCCTCTAGCGGGTAACCTGCCAAAGTACATGTGCAAAATATTACTTCTTACTGGGGTTGGCACGAAAGGAATGATCAGTGCTGAAACTGATTTTAATTTTGTGTCAGAGGAGGTAGATGGGACACCCGAGTTCAACTGCCTGCCATGACGGGAATAATAATGAAATTCAGGATGACTTTTCCTACAGTGCTTGCACACATGCTGGTAACGGCAAGCCTTATCTGGGCAGCCAGCTGTTTATTGTATTTATAGCAGTAACGCAGCTGGGGATTACCATTACTGCCGCTAACATTCATATTAGACTTTACAACTAATGTAGTTGCTTTTATCCATAGTTCTTGATGTAGAGCACCCCACTGCAGGTCCTTAGACTGTCTTAACATCCTAAAATTCCTGTCATAGTAGTTGAACACACTTGTCCCATAAACTCGCTCTAGTTCACGCATCAAATTCATATATGATAGAAGTCCGGACGCCTCATTTGGATATTTGGCAATCCGGACATCCATATACATGGTGAAGGCTGACAGCCACTGTGCGATGGACAGATTCCTCTTGTCTGCCTTTGGGTGAAGGACAGATTCCCAGTAGCCGACATTTGCAAGGTGAATTTTGCGTATTTGTCTTGTTTAACAAGTCGTTCATTTCTATGAACTTGTTGTCCCATATCAAAGTTTGTATTCGTGGAGTTACTGAAAGTCGCAACCCTGAGAGTTCAGCCTTTTCAGATGATTGGAACCCGTCCATACCTGGTTTCTCCGAGTCAACTTGAAGGGCTGAGCGAATATGCTCGGCTAGTCCGCCTCCTGCGCCACGTCAGGTTGAGATAATGCCGAGTCATTAGCATCGGGAGCAGTAGCACCTTGCTCCTTGTCCCTCACACTTTCCACACCCTGGCTTGGTTGCCCCGTAGAGATGGCATCATCGTCACTGGCACATTTGGGAGGAGGCCTCTCTGTTCTAGTATGTCAACAACAGCTGCTGCAGTGTCTGCTACCAGAGCCTTCTCCGTTCGGACCGTCTTCTCGCAGAGTTATCAACCATCAGATAACCGAATGCAAAATGCAAATAAAACCAGAGCATAAACAGTTAGTGCATCTAACACATGATATGTTCAACACTGCTATCCAAAACTGCAATTAACATGAAGTAATCTGTCAGAACCATCCCAGGGAACTAAACTTTTCCACCACATATGCTACACATATAGCAGCAGTGGGGTGAATGACTGTTTTTGTAGGCGACCCGGTCCGACTGGGCCCCACACGTCCCCCCACACCATTTCGCGTACTCAGAGGACGGCCCACAACCCTCGCCACAGCAGGGGGGGGGGGGGGGGGGGGTGGATGGACTTTTTTGTAGGGGACCGGGGATGGGAGGGACTTTTGGTAAGGGCGGCCCCACCCTCGGAGGGGGGGGGGGGGGGGGGGGGGGGGGGGGTGAATGGACTTTTTTTGTAGCGACCGGAGTGAATGGACTTTTTTGTAGGCGTCCCGGGCCCCACCGCGCCCCCCAGCACCATTTCGCGCGACTCAGACCCCAATTGAGGACAGAGCCCTAGGGACGGCCCACAACCCTCGCCGGCCCGGGCTCAAGGGGGAGGGGCAAAAAAGCGGGCGTCTGCTATTAGTCTGAGGTAGAGACCTGGGTTTTCTTATTCTCTCGGAGACGTTTTGCATTTTCTCGTTAAGCCTCTCAAGCCTCTGAAGACCGGCATCGACCTTATTCTGCGGTGCATTATAAAGATCACCATACTTACTATGGTGACAGGATAGATAGCTGGATCAAATCGATGATTGTCGGGGGCACATACTCGCTGATCTTTCCCTTCCGTATATAGGGGGTGGGTCTGGGTCTCTAACAAAAAACGCAGCTCAGGGGAATTCAACTTTTTGGCGATTTCTGCGAGCGCTTTTTTTGCGGCCTTCGTCTGGGATTTTTTTTCGAAGCTCGCCCATTTTTACCGAGAGGGCGCCTTTTGGCATAGCCTCCCTTTCAGGTCTTCAAACTTCTGGAGCCCCATCTAGAAAAACCTGTACTCGATGTCAGAAATGTTACCGTCTGCCCAGGGATTTGCTAACGATGTCGGAGATCTATTCAGCTTTAAAACGGGCAATCTTCTCAATGCGCGATGCTTGAGGTCCCTTGGGGGAAAGGCGCCGCCCAGCCCCCCTTTGCCAATAACACAGAGACCCCACAACCGAGAAAACCCCATTTTCGAGCCCTACAGCGACCGGAATGGCCCGACTGTCGAAAAGGAAAGACGCCCCCGACCCCAAGTCCCCCCCCCAGGGGGCCCCCAAAAAGCAGCGCCCAGGCCATCTACGGCGTTCAACGCCCTTCTTTTTTTTCTTGCATAGGCCCCCCTTTTTTTGGGCCCTTCGCGCGTTAAATCGGCCTGAATGCCTTTATTTGTTGAAGACGGTAAGCGGGCCACGCCCTAATTTTGGCAGGGGGGGAAATACAGGGGGCGGTGCCGTAGGTTGTTGTATTTTCACCCCTTCATTTTTCGTTTTAATATTTTTTTACCCTCCATTTTCAATTAGGATTGCGACCACCCCCGGAAGCGGGGGACCTACTCGTGTCACGCGTCTGAAAGTTGATAATACCCTTTTCTAAACCTTCAGAGGCGGTGGGAAAGGGTTCTTGGAAGCGACATAAGAGTGCTGGACCTTAGTGATATCATAGCCTTTTTTGAAATTGTCCATTTAAGGGACCCTACAGACACTTAAATCCTCCGACTGTCCATTACGCTCGGCCGCGGACAGAGACTTTGGAAATGATCTTGCCTTTTTTCATCATGACGTACCCACTTTGCCCTGGGCGGCCCCTCCGAGTTGGAGCCAACGACCATTCAACTCCCCACCAACCAAAGGTCCGCGCTCCTCGGCCACTAAGTTATTACGGGGGGGGGAAAATTTGGGAAATTAGCCCGACCCTTTGCATCGACGTCCCTTTGTTTACGGCTCTTTAGAGGCTGAGGAACGTACATTTATGATCCGGGGCCCCCAAAGGGTAAAGGCCCGTCTTCCATGGGCGTTTCCCATTTTTTCACGACTTCCCCCTTTAAAAGGGGTCCCACCCCGCCTGGCCCATTTTCGCAGAAACGCCGTCAGTGGGCCCCTGCGACCCCACCGACTTTCTTTAAGCCGCCTCCTTCAAAGGGCTACATTTCCATCATCCGGCTTTTTTAAAATACTGCGATAGATTGGGGGGTGGGGGGACCGTCGCGAAGCGACTGCCCTCGACGAAAACCCGAGTGGGGTAAATTCCCTTAAGGATTTATACCCCCGCCCCCAAAGATTCTCATTTTTACCTCAAGGTCGACAGTCACTGGGAAACCGTGGTTTTTATAATGTTACCACGCTCGTCCTAACTGAGAGAGAAAGCTCTGAGATGGTACCCTGTCTCGGAAATTTGAACTCGGGATTGGGGGGTACTGACGTTTTTTATCTCCCCGTAAGCCCAGCCCCCCAAAGGCGACAACGGGGAGCAGACTACTGGGGGCGCCCTTCAGGGCGTTTTCGGTAGTGTTTAAACTGCTCCAGATGAATGAACAACAACCCTTTTGGACTGAAATTTTCCGGACGCCGCCCACGCACACCCCCCTTTCCTGAACGGCAATTTTGGGGCGGGGCCCAAGCCAAGAAGCTGCGCAACCCCTTTTTTTCCGTGAAATTTACCCCCCTTCCCTTTGGTTGGAACGAGGATTTCCCGGTTTTTCTCGTTCCGCGTTTGGTTAGGGCCTTTAACAAAGGGGTTAGATACCCAACGTAGCTGCTTTAAGAGTCCAAATTTCCCGGGGGGAACCACCTTCTTTACCCCTTGGCCCGGGACCCCCCGTTTTTTGTGAATTTAACCAGCCAACCGTGTATGTGGGGTGGACCGAAACCCGACTCTGAGACATCCGCTCTATTGTCGATTGGCTTTTGGAGGAGGTGGGGCCCGTAGTTATATCAGTAATCTCTGAAACTCTTGGGAATATTTCCCATGGAGGTATTTACGTTTAATAGCGGTGCGAAGTATAAGGCCGGGGGTATCAGCGGAGCCTAACCGCCAAAAACTTTTCCACGATACAGATCGTAGCCGCCCCCCGGGAAGGTCTTCTCTGCGAAAAAGCCCGACATCTCGCCAGTACCGTCTACCCAGGGTCAAAACAGATGCCACAGTTTAAGCTTGGACTAAAAGCCCCCATGAGTTTTTGGCAGAACCAGGTTTAACTTTTAAACTGGTGCGGGAACTTCCGGTTTGGGAGTTTCATTTAATGACCACCTGAATGGGCCGGCGGGGCACAAACTCTGCTCATTCAATTTTGTATACCTCTTTTACGTCTACTACACCATAAGACGCATTTTTGACGGAAATGAAAGGGCCCCCCCCCCCAAAAAGGACGCGTCCTGGGCCCCCCTAAACAATACATAGGACCGGAGAGCGTATAAAACGGCTTTGCCAGGAATTCGGGGTCGATCCCCAGACAGACGGGCGTCAGAAAGATATCCAAACAGCCGCGGCCGGGGGGACGTTCACACCAGGGGGCACGTTGCGTGGCCCCAGACAGATTTCCCGGGCACGACAACCCAGGCAAAACACATCCCCAAGCCAAAACCCCGGGAAAACCCTTAGACCCCGAACACAGGGACATTCGGCTCGGAGTCTCTGGGGGGCCGTAAAGTGGGTTTCATCGTGCGACGGGCAAACCGCCAAAAAGGGGCCCACATCGAGTTCATCGGCAAGATCCCGGCGTTGACGGCTCTTGGAGCACGTTCGTCTTGAAACTCGAAAGGTTTTCACCCAAGCCGGCATGGACGAATCAACGCTCAATCCGGATTTTGTGTGGGCTCTGCTGGGTGCCCAGGCACAAACCAAGCCCAGGATCATCGAAAAGGGCATCGGGCGGCTTCGAGGCTCAAAAGCAGTTCCTAGCCCAAAGGGGAAAAAGGGGATGCGATAAAACTCCCCGGGTTGACATCCAGGCCTCTTTTACCCTTCCCAAAAGGCGTTCTCCCAGTAGGGGCCGGGGAGGGTTTAAAAAATTCTTTCCGGGTTTGGGGGGCCCAAGGCAGCTTCAATTTTAAAAATCGGGGGCAAAAAAAAAATTCAAAACCCCCCCTCCCCATGGCCCAGGGTTTTTTCAAAGCAACTCTGCTCCATTTTCGGGGGCCCAATGGCAGCTTCGATGATGGAAAACGCGGGAAACCCCCAAAAAATTTTCGGGAAGGCTCCGGGCCCTGGGGTTTTCCCCCCCGGGGGGGCGACTAGAACAGGCCCCAAAAAGGCCCCCCCCCCCAAAAAAAAAGGGGGGGGGGCGAAAAACCCCCCCTTTTTTCCCGGGCCCCCCCCCGGGCCCCACCTTCCCCCCCTTTAAAAAGGGGGGGAACCCCTTTTTCCCCCCCCCCCCAAAAATTTTTTTGGGGGGGGGGGGGAAAAAAAAAATTTTTTAAAAAAAAGTGGTTGGGCCCATTTGGGGGGGGGCCCCGCCCCCGGCCCCCTTTTTTGGGCCCCCGGAAAATTTTTGGGTTTGGGGCCCCCCGGGGGCCCCCGGGCCCCCCAAACCCCCGGGGCCCCCCCCCCCTTGGGGCCCCCCCAAAAAAAAGGGGGCCCCCCCCGGGGCCGCCGGGTTTTTTTTTTTTCCCCTTTTTTTGGTTTTCCCCCGGGTTTTTTTTTGGGGGGGGGGGGGTTTTTCCCCCCCCCCGGCCCCCAAAAAAAAATTCCCGGGGTTTTTTTCCGGGGGAAAAAAATTTTTAAAACCCCCCCTTTTTGGGGGGGTTGTTTCCCATTTCCCGGGGGTTTTGGGGGGCCCCCCGGGCCCCAAAAAGGGGGGGGAAAAACCCCCCCCCGGGTTTTTGGGGGGAAAAAACCCCCCCCTTTTTTTTTAAAAAAAAAAAAGGGCCCCCCCCCAAAAAACCCCCCAAAAAAACCCCCCCCCGGGGGGGGGCGGGGGCCCCGGGGTTTTTTTCCCCCCAAGGTTTGGCCCCAAAAATTTTCCCGGGGGGCCCCCGGGGCCCCCGGGGGGAAAAAAGGGGGGAAAGGGGGGGGGGGGGGGGAAAACCGGGGGGGGGGGCCAAACCCCCCCCCCGGGGGGGAGGGGGGGCCCCCCCAAAACAAGGGGGGGGGGCCCCCCGGGGAAAAAGGCCCCGGGGGGGGGGTTTTTTTTTCAAGGGCGGAAAAGGAAAGGGGGGGCCCCCCCCTTTTTTTTGGGGAAAACCCCCTTTTTTTTAAAAAAATTTTTTGGGTTTCCCGGAAAAAAAAGGAAAAATTTTCCGGCCCCAAAACCCCTTTTGGGCCCCCTTTTGGGGAAAAAGGGGAAAAATTTTCCCCCCCGGGGGGGGGTTTCCCCCGGGGGGGGTTTGGGGGGGCCCCCCCCTTTTCCCCCGGGGCCCCCCGGGGGTTTTCCCAAAGGGGGGGCCCCCCCCTTTTTTTTAAAGGGGGGTTTGGGGGAAAATACCCCGGGGCCCCAAAGGGGGGCCCCCCCGGGGGGGGGGGGGGGCCCCCCCCCAAAACCCCCAAAAAAATTTTTTGGGGGGGGTTTTTTAAAACCCCCCCCCTGAGAAAGGCTAAGGATTTCCCTCAAAAAGCAGGCCACTGGCAAACCCTACCTCCCAGCCCCCGCGCCATATACCCAGGCCCCACTTTGCCGTTTTCGACGCCGAACGAAGTGCACCAGGCCGATCTCTTTTTTTCCCTACCACATGACACGGGTTCGCGGCGCACATAAAAGGGTTTTCCCTGCCCGTTGTCGATGTGGCTAGCGGGTTCAAAGCCGCCGAACCCTTACGACAAAAGGGGCTAAAGGGGTTCCCCCGCTGCTCCCCGGCGGATTTCAAGCGGGGTCCGCTGCGATGGCCGAAACTGCTGAAAATTTTTGGGATCCTGGACGCAGTTCATGGGCGAAATCAGTCAGCTCCTGGCGAAGCACGGGGTCGAGGTCAGGCGGGGCCCTTGTGGATATCCACCGTGATCAGGGAATCGTAGAGCGGTTCAACCGGTCACTTGCTGAACGCTTTTTGGGCCCCCCCCAGTATGCGGTCGAAATGCGGCTGCCAAAAGGGCCCAGCGGTCGTCTGAATGGGTTGGCAGGCTGCCCGCGGTTGTGGCTGCGATGAATGGAGAAGTGACTCGGTTTTACCGGTAAAGGCCGGTTGACGCCATAAAGGGTCAAATCCGGACACAAAAGCCCTCCTGGGTTTTGTACCCGGCCGTTCGGTTGGTCCAAGGACAAAAGCTCCCCCCCGGGTGTGGGTGTTCGCTACCTCTACCAGGCCGGCGAACTGGAGGGTGGCCCCGGGCCGGGCCACTGACCCTGTGTGGTCCCTGGGCGTGTATCTCTCGGGGGGCCTTTTCACCAAGCCCGACGGCCCGTGGTTTACTATTCCGGATGGACCAGAGCGCGGGTTCGTCCGGGGGAACTACTCTAGTGCCATCCGACACACACTGCCCCCGGGATGGGGTTCTTACGGGGAAAAGGCTGCGCCGCCTCTTTTTCGATTGCACTCGAGACAGGTCAGGGGGAAACATTGCCCCAGGGGTGTGGCCTCGGGAAAGTTGTCCAGCCGGTCCACATGAACTGCGTGTGTTTTGGGGGCAAAAAACCCAGAGCACTCGATGTTGCATGCTGCACAAGGTTTTTTTGGGGTCCCCTTTGAGCTGCAGGAGTGGTCGCCCTTTGGGGTTGAATCCCACCCGGGCCCCTTTTTCCTGGCCTTATAAGCCACGAGTTTCCCTTTTGGGATCCCCTTTGCGGGTTGCTGCTCGGTGAGTTGCCTTACCTGGGAAACCCCCTCCCCCCGGGGGACAGACTACTCGTTCGAGTTGGTGCATTTTACTCTACTGGGGATACAGCAAGGTGGGCCAGATTGGACCACTGTAGGTAGTCGTCAATGTTCCATACTTTCTGGGGGCTGTGGATTGTTAGGCCCTGGGAGGAGTGGACTGTGATGGAATACCCCAGACGCCATCACCTGTCTTTTTTATAGCAGTCTCTACCGTCGTTGGAAAGTCCACGATGTCGTTGAGAACAAACTCTTCTGTCCGGAGAGTACCCGGGACCATTTACCCGAATATTTTTGCCTTCGGGTGTCTATCGGGGGTAGAGAAAGGGACGGCAACACGGGGAAAAACTCCTTGTGCTTTTGGAATAGAAGCCTTTTGGGGGTCTGTCGCGAACCTTTTGTCTCGAGGTCAGAATGAGATCGCCTGGCTTCCACGCGTCCACAAACCGATCCCATCCCCAAAACCCCTGGGCAACGCCCCCCCGCATCTCTCGGCACTGGATTTGTCGGGGTTTGGGGACGGATTTTTCTTTTCAGGTCCCCGAGTGCGGTGTCCTTCGCTCTGTGGTCGACCTCAACCTCCTCATAGGGTCCCCTTCTGCCCCACCAGTCGTGCGGCAATCTCTCCCCCCGTTGGCGGTGGGTGTCCCTGGGCCCCCACAGCAGACGACCTGGACCCCCTTTTTGGGGGGAGCCCCCCCCCCGCGAGAAAGGTCTCGAGGATTTGGCCGGGGTAAAGGTACAGACCCGTCCCCCGATAATCACCCTCGGGATGAACTTCTGCCCCATCCTATCTTGGGGGCCACCCCTTTGTCCGCTCCAGCGGGAAAAAGCTGTGGTAGGTTTGAGCCTTTTCTTTCCCCCTCCCCCATCTCTTTGGCCAGACGATGGGTCGGGGTGAAGAAACCCAAAGGGGGGTCTTGATCAAGAGCTCGATGGCTCGAGTGGTCTTGCCGGAGCCCCCACCCCGTTGAGGTAGCTAAGCTTATACCTTGTAGTGGAAACATCATGCCTTGGTGCCGTGGATGGGGCGTTGGGCCTTTTTTTTGTTTTTTGTATTCAGGGGAGGGGAGGTACGCGGCGTGCTCCATTTGGGATGTACAGTTCCCCGCCCTTGTCCCTCCCCCTGAGCTGGGGGGAACCTCCATCGGTGTCCCCAAACACTGGAGTATCGTGGCATAGGTGGCAGGTGGTACAAAACCCCTTTTGGGTGCTGGTCAATGGTGCGTAGGGATCGACTCCCTGTAGCTTATGCAACGCCCTTTTCTGGGTGTAGATGGAGTAGTTGCCACCGGACAGCCTCGTCGGGCGTAAAACCCGGGGAAGCAAACTCTAGGGGGTTGTTTTGGGGATATGCCCGCATGCTGGCCCTAGGTGGGCGTACTGCGGGTGGGTGCCGTCGTAGTAGGTGAGGACTTTCCCCCGCGGGCCCCCTTTGTGGGGCCCCGACCAGCGTGCCCTTTGGCGGGTACGGGACCAGGAAGTCGAGCCTCCGGGGTTTGGGTTTCGAGCCTCCGGGGGAGGCGCTTTCCGTCGGGCCTTTTCTGCCCCGGGTAAACTTACCGATAATGTGCGGGCCCCGGTTTCGGTCTTCCGGGAGCCAGACCTCCGTTTGCTTCTCGAATGCGATGATAGCCTCTCGGCCCTTTTTAAGAGAATTCAACGGGCCCACTTTCCAAAGGTAGGCCAACAGGGACGTGGGGGCCCAACCGTTCTTGTAAAATTGCTTCCCAAACCAGGCAGGGATGACGGGGTTTTGTATTTTTGGCGCGAACCCCCACTCCTGGACCTGGGCAAAGCCTGTACCAATATTTCCGGGTGCCCCCGTTGTTGGCTACGCGGGCCAGGCGGTGGTTTGGGATGCCCGAACCTTTGGAAGTAAGGCCGGGCCCTTTCCCCTTGCCCCGGGAAGTGGCAGGGTAGCAGGCCTTCATACCCCAAATGCTAAAAAATTTTCCCCGGGTATCGTTTTTTCCATCGATTTCCCCAACCACCCCGCCGTGTCCGTGCTTTTCACAAGCCTTTTGGATGTCGTCGGGAAGCTGGCGGGGGTTGGTTTCCCGCCTTTTTCGCTCCTTGGCCTTTTTTGCTGGTTTGCGGGGTTCTCCTGAAAGCCCTATCTGCCAGGTCCTCTTTCCCCCCAAAAAAAATTAAATACATCCTGCAGTCTTTGGGGGGCCTCCTGAGCCCGGTGGGTTTGCGGCCACCGGGGGGCACGAAGGGATCAACACTGAGGGGTTTGGTTTGGTTTGCCTCCGAGCACCCAAGCGGTTTACCGGGTCACCATGGGTTGCTTCCTGGATGGCCTGCCAGACGTCGCCCCCGTATAGGTGGACCTCTGGGGCTTGGGGAAAGTGGGGTTTTTTGCCCAAAAGGCATGGCCGTTGTGGACGATGAGTTTTTTTGGCCCGGTGACCCCCTTTCCCCCCTTTACCTATTTCCCCAAATGTTGAAGATATCCTCATTGGCGATGCCCCGCAGAACGATCGCTCGCTTGAGGATCTTTTTCCAATTTACCCACATCTTTCGACCTTTGCACCCCTCTCGTGAACTTTGTCCCACTCCTGAATTTTCTGGCGCCTTGTGGGGGCAGCCCTTTGGGCCCCCTTAGGGCGCCCTCAAAGTGCTTTTACGACTCTCGGGGCAAGCAGTTGAGGTCCCCATCTTTCATCGGAGCTATATTGGCGGGGTTTTGGGCTTGATGGGTAGAGTCCTTACACCACCCCCGGTAACAGGATAGGCGTTTGATAGAACACACTGTCAATCCCGTGGAGCGCACCCGGCTTGGTGTCCGGGGAAAAGGGGACGACTGCCTGTCCCTTCTTCCTTTTCACCCCTGACTGGGTCAAACTTGTCTTCGACTACCCGTCTCCCTCATCTTTCCCCCTAAAGAACTTGACCCTGAGCATGTTTTTCACCCTCTGGAAGGGCCGTGAGAAAAGCTGTGCCCTCTCGTCAGTCATGCGGGCTTCCAGAGCCACCCGACCAGCCCCGGGCTTATATCCCATCAGAAATTTTGACGTGCCAATGTCCAGGGGTCTCCTGCTTCTACCCCCCAAGTAGAGAAGACCGCAGTGGCGCCGTCGACTTCGAACTCGTCGATGGCGTCGTTTAAAAATCTCTACCCATGGCTCATCTGTAGGGAGTTTTCCCTGGGGGGGAAAAACCTGGTCATCCAGGCCCGTTTAAACTTTTGGGACCCTCTGGGACGGGGTTTGGACATTTTGCAAGTATCTTTTTCAATCAAGTCATCCATAGGGGCCCCATGTTCTCAGGGGGTTTATATCTGTTACACGGGCCTGTCTCTAAATGGATGTTCGATATAAAAGAAGTTCATTTCAAAAAAAAGATTTAGCTGCTTTTTGGCAGCTTTCCCCAAAGCCATATGCTGGTGTCGAACTTTATCTCGCCCAACAACCCCTGCCAGGTTGTATTTCATCTAAAAACCCCGTTTCCGCCCCTTCTACAAGGCACGGAAATTTTGGGCTGCCTTTGCGTTTTTGGGCCAAGTAAAATCTTACGTACTTTTGGCAACGCTTTTCCCACAGACCACATTTTCCCCAACTTTTAAACCCAAAAGCATAAGTTATGACCTTTCATGTTGCAAAAAAGGTCTTGGTTACCTACTGCAACATATATCTCTAAAAGGATGTTCGGGGTACAAGAAGGGGCCGGCGGGGTTTATGGGCCCGTCCCTTAAAGGGTCTGGGCTGGGGAAAAGTGGCTGGGAAAACCGGGCGGGGCCAAAAAATTTTTTGAGATTTGCCCCCCCCCTTGGGGGCCCGGGCCCGGGGGAGGGTTGTGGGCCGTCCCTAGGGGGTCTGTTTCTAAATTGGGGGTTTTTTAGTCGCGCGAAATGGTGCTGGGGGGCGCGGTGGGGCTGGGGTCGCCTACAAAAAAAAAATCCATTCCCCCCCGGGTCCCTACAAAAAAAAAATCCCTTCACCCCCCCCCCCCCGCTGTGGCGAGGGTTGTGGGTCGTCCCTTGGTAGCGCAAAAAAGGTGCGGGGGGGGGCGGTTTGGGGCCCCGGTTTGGCCCGGGTCGCCTACAAAAAAAAGTCCCTTCAACCCCCCCGCTTTTCATATGCACTGATAAGAGGAAAAAAACAAAATTCCCCCAAACACATTACATACATTATTTCTGGGGTAAAAATGGAACTACACATTCTTCGCCCACCAAAATTTTGCTTACACATATGTATAATTTAAAGGAAAAAAACATTCC
The DNA here is from genome assembly GCA_021229015.1 of Solen grandis. Taxonomy (NCBI): domain Eukaryota; kingdom Metazoa; phylum Mollusca; class Bivalvia; order Adapedonta; family Solenidae; genus Solen; species Solen grandis. The sequence goes on along the minus strand of CM037780.1, from coordinate 13,718,348 downwards.
CAAAAACCACATTTGCTTACACATAATATGCATTAATGCAGGGAAATAAAAAATTTTCCCAAAAAAAAAAAAATATGCTTACAATAATATGCATTAATGCAGGGAAATAAACATTTCCTAAAACCCACATATGTTACAATATGTATTAGTATAGACAGGGGAAAAAAACATTCCCTAAAACCACATATGCTTACACATTATGTATTGGTACAGGGAAAAAAACATTCCTTAAAATCCACAATGCTTACCATAAGCTGCTAGGGGCCAATGAAATTTCGATGTTTTCTTTGTCAAAAAAAGCTACAGATTTGTTAAACAATCATTAAGAGTCTGACATTACAAAAGACCAGCTTACGGTGGCCTAAAGGTGACATGAATGATATTTTTTTATGTTACGTGCGCACGCAGTAGCTATTTGTGCGAAAGTAATAGTTATCACGTTCGCACGCAGTAGTTATCGCGTCCCCCACTTGGTTTTAATTTTTACTACCATCATCACATTTTACATGGGGAGATATATCCCAAAGCAAAATACCTGCGGCATGTTTTTGCAGTTGTCGGTGTAACAAAAACGGCCCCGGCCCCGGAAACTGACCCGGTCCGCCGTCGTGATAGCCCAATATGCCCCTAACCCTGAGCCAAAGAGTCGACCCCTGACGCCCAAATTTTCAGAGATCGTCCATAACTTTCCCCCCGCGGAAGCTTCAACCCGAAACTTGGGGCCCGGGGAAAAAAGTGGGGGAAGGAACTCCGGCCTGACAGTTGACATCCCACCCCTGCCCCAAGTGTAACAAAAACGGCCCGACCCGGGAAACGAACCCGTACGTCCCCCGGCGTGATAACCCCAAAGCTCTAAATGAGCCAAAGAGTCAACCCCCTTTACGCAGTTTTTCAGAGGGTTGTATTTTTTACATTTTAAAAGACGCATCGTCACACCTTTTTTTTAAAAAAAAAGGGGAAAAAGTTCAAATCCCCTATGTTGTTTGGGTATCAAATTCACCTGGATTTGAATTTTGCATGATTATTTTATCAAAATGATAAGTAATTACAAAATATTCTGAAATGAATGTCTGGATATCCCAAAATGAAACTTTTACCTGAGTTTGAAGCACTCAAAACCCCTCGTCAGCACTTTTTTTTCTCTTTAAGATCTTTATTTCTTTAACAAATCATATTTAACTTCAAGGGACAATGTTAATGCCCATGAGATAAAATATTTGAAATCAGTGTTTAGGGGCTTTTAAGTTTTAATTGAATAGGGGTTATTTTGATCTGTAAGTCTTGAATAATTTCCTTTGAATTATTAAAGCTAAATTTTCCTTTGTTTTTCTCTCCTCGGTCATTCACATAAAAATTTTAACTCATTTAAATTTAGAAGCAATGTTTAGGCTAAAAAGGCCTCAGCCAAATTTAATTATATCTAAAATCCCAGTTCTACGTTTCAGACTCTATAAAAATTTTTTCATTTATCAAGCATAAGTGAAAGTGGGGTTTCCAGTCTTTGGTTCCCATTTTATGAAAAAGGAACTGAATTTTGGGGGTTTTTAAAAACACCTTTGGGGCAAAAATTCTGTCATAGCCTTACAGGGTTCAAGAAATTGGCCAAACCCAAAGAACCACGGGCCCAAAGAATCGGGAATTTTTTTAAATTTAAAAAAAAAAGATGTTTTAACTTATAAGCAATTTTTTTGGGAAACTTTGAACTTTGGTGGCGAAAAATGGATAATATATATATATATATTATATATATATCAAAGCGCGCGCATGATAACCATTGTGTGCAAACTTGATAGCTTCGGGAAATGCACACGCAGTAGCTTATGAACATTGTAGTACTGCGTGCACATGCGAAAGCACGGGCATGCGAACACAGTGGTTTTTGCAGGGGGACGTGGTAAAAAAATGATAAACCCATGTCTCTTTGATGCCCCTATTTTATATTATTTTTAATGGTTTCAAGGTATACCAGGAAAAGGGAAAGGAAAAAAAAAGGGGACAATTTATTATTATGTTTGCTAACAACAGTGTAATAGTCACCCATTTTATTTTATAAAATTGATTGTAGGTTATGTAAAATCTTGTTTACAAAAGCTGCTATTTACTATTTTTTTTTCTTAGAGCATTTGTGAAAAAATGCTTTAATATGTATAGATGGGTAGTTTTTCATGCAGTTTGTTGTTATGAAGATGTTTCAACAAACAAACTAAGACTGTTAAAAATTGTTTAATGTCTGTTGTATTAAAATCTCATATAATTTTATTGTTTTTTGATTATCATTTCCTTTTTTAAATTTTATTAAAAGCTTCATTTTATGTTTTTACTTCATCAGATGTTAGTATTGTTTTAAAAAAATCCTACAAACCTTTTAAAATCCCTAGTGACATCCCGAGCCGTTCCAGGAGTTCGTGTTAGGGGCGCAATTTTTAAAAAAAAAAAAGTAGGCAGGGGAACAATGAAACGGGGTAAAAATTTCCGCTTTGCCGGGCCGGATAAGGGTGTTGTTTCGGTTGGACTAGGCATCTTGGGGAAATTTCCCGTGCGATTTTTTTTAAAAATTTAAAGCTGTAAAATAGTGCATTCCTGTGACGTTTTTTTTTTTGTTTTTTTTTTTTGGGGGGGGGGGGGGGGGGGGGGGGGGGGGGGGTGCCTTCATTTATGTATGGTCGGGGAATTTTAAGAGGGGGGGCCCCGGGGGGGGGGGGGTTTGGGGGGGGGGGGCATCCCCCTTGAATCCGCCATGACATATACCACCCGTACTTGGTACTTAACATACATATAAGGTAATTATAGGGGCTGGTTGGCCCGGTGTTGTATGATGTGACTGGATGTGTTTCATATCAAATGTCTTTTTTAAAATCCTGCAAAGTGCAGCACTTTATCTGTCTCATGTTGATGTAGTTTCCAAAAAACTTGGGAAAAACTGTCAGTGGGGCGTTAAAACCCAAAAAACAAACAACAACTGTAGGTTAGTTTGATATATCCCTTTTAATCAAAAAAATTTTAGTCAGATACAAATGTTTTTTCATTTTGATTTCTAATTTTTGTTTAAAAATTGGGGGGGGGCCCCCTATTCAGTGACTGTGGTTTAAAATAATCAAACAGTTCACAAATTCACAGATTTCTATTTTCGATTTCCATCATGAAAAAATGGGTTTTCCTTTTCCCTTTTTTTTGTTTGGTTGACTATCACGTGCGGAAAAGTGTTTAAATTTACGTGCCACGGAAAAACTTTTTTCGTGCGCACGTTTTAAATAAAATAATTTTTCCTGTCACCTTTTTGCCACCGTACCCAATTTGGGCTCGACTTAATAGTCCCCTACCCGGGGTTTACACCGGGGCCCCCCGTTTTGTCCCCTCCGTCCGCTGTCTGTCCGCTCAAATCGGGGTCCCGCGATAACTTAAAAACTAAGCAAGCTAACTTTATGAAACTTGGTTTAAAAACAAGATGCCAAAGTGTTTGATTATGCAAAGTCGTTTTTTTTTTTTTTTTTCGACTAAAATTTTTTAGTTGCTATGGTAACGGAAATAGTAAAAAATAGGGCAAAAAGGGGATCCCCATAACTTTTTAACTAAGCAAGCTAACTTGATGAAACTTGGAAATATGACTAGATGGCAATGTATAGATTATGCACGTTTTTTTTTTTTGTTCTTAAACTAATTTGGGGTTTTTTGTTAAGGGAAATAGTGAAAATAGGGAAAAAATGGGATCCCGCGACCGCGATAACTTAATAAAAAATTTTATAAGGCATATTTTTTATAGTCAGGGTGGTGATGCAGAGTGAAAGTTCTCATTTCTATAAACAAGACTAAAGCTATCAACCCCCAGTATATTAAAACGGCCCAAATCCCCTCCTCTCTGCAGCTGAAACAGTAAAGTATGTGTGTGTAATTATGTAGGGTGTAATTATATGACTTATTATAACTTTTTTAAGATTGCTGAAAACTTACTTTAATAAAATCACTGAACATTTGATTACTGTTGCCCTTTTATTTATGAAATTAGGTTGTTTATGGTAGCAGATCAAACATTGATCTTTAAATTTAACTTTTTTCCAAGTCATTTGAGTCAAATTTAAAAAATTTTTGTTGCATTACATTTCGTATGTCTGAAGACTATTTTAAAGACTTGTTCATAAATTCATAAATGTATTTTTGATTCCCCATATTTAAAGTCAAGGGGGGCCCCGGTGGGGGACTTCATGTGTTGCATACAAAAACCAGTTACTTGTTAAACATGTTTTTGAAGAAGGTATTTGGTTTGTATTCTGTGAAAAACATTCCCCAAAATTCCCAAACAGTTTTTTAAACGTTGATGTAAATCCCATTTCTAAAGCGGGGATCTTCTTTTCTAAATCCCCTGGGAGAAATGTGCATCCATCCCACCTGTTTTAAACATTAAACATACTCTCGAATGTAGCGGGTTTTTTTTTTATCTTATCATTAATACATGTATATAAAGTCTAGGGTCGGGGAAGTTAAGCGGTCGTTTAGAAAGGGTTTTAATCATATCAAAACATGTCCCAGAGACTTTGGGACCTTGCAAATAAAGATAAAACCCAACGTTCCCCCAAAGAAGTGTTAACCGACTGCCGGGTTTCCGTCCATGGGAGCCGGGGAAATTTCTGACTTTTAAAAAAAAAAAATAGCATATCAAATTCGTAATAATTACATGTGGTTTTTTATTTTGAAGTGAGTTTTTGGAACAAAAACCCTTTGGGCGAAAAAACAAAACCTAAAACGTTCCCCCACACAGGAACGTTAAGCAAACATATAAATACTATATTTTCTTAAAAGTATAGATAGTGCTTTTACATTTAGTTACTCCCCAAAATAGTTTGTGTACAGTTTAGTGCATTGATCCAAATTTTTGGGAAATTTTAAAAATCGTGCATTTTATTAAAACAATTATTCTAATTGCACCAATTTAAAATGCTGACGCACTATTTAATTTTCATTAATGTACCCCTTTCCCCGCAGGGCAGTCGTGCTGTAGCCCATAGATAGATATAATATCAAAAATTTTAAACTTATTTATTTTCGACCGCCCGAAAAAAAAAACTTGAAATTTAAACCAATTCTTCTCTACATTTCCTGCTTTGAAAAGTACTTGGGGGGTCTAAGGGAAAGGCCTTGGGAAAAACCTCCGCCCAAAAAGGGTTCGAACCCAAAACTTTACGGATTTTGAACTCATGTGCCAAGGCCCCCTATCGAAGAATATTGGCGAGACCTAGTTGCGCTCGTGCTTGGGTTTTAAAACTAATCCAAAAATTTCTTGCTCTCTCTTTTCTAAATTCACTTTATAGATTTATAAGAAACGTGACTAATTAGATCATTTTTATGAATGTGTATGTATGTTTTTTTTGAGAAAATGAGAGGAGAAAAATTTTTAGAATGTATGTGTGTTTCAGATACATTTGAAAAAATACACATATATTATGATAAAATTTAAAAGGGGAATTATTATGTAAAAATTTTTGACGGATATTGTTAAGTAGCATGGTATTATTTTTAAAAAAAAAAAAAAATTTTTTCCCCAAAAAGGGTTTAAAAGCTGTGTTTTATAAACTGCATTTTTTGGGATAGATTGTAAGTTTTATTATAGGGAAAACAAATCCGTATATTTATTACCAAAAGGAAGGGCTCTCTTAAGCAACCTTTTCCTTTTTGTATTCAGCCATTAAAATAGGTTTTTAAAAATCTCGATCTTTGGGTTTTTTTCCCGACTGTGAGAAACGGGTTTTTATAATTAGATAGTCTAATCAAAGTCGACATCCCCTGTTCATAATTAGTCACGATGCCATTCATGTCTTCTTTTAAAAAAATCAAATTTAGAATTGTAATAATGTCCATTAAAATTTTTTTTTTCTGTTAGTAAGGCTCATAACGTTTTGTTATTAATATATTTACCCTTTGAAAAAATTCATGAGTGCGTTTACAAATGCCCCCATGAGTCAAAGTCACCTTCTGTTTATATCAGAAAAATTAAGCCATTTTAAGTTAAAAGAAATGCGACGTGAAAATTGAATGGGGGGACCAGTAGAAGCAGGCCCCCAACTTATAAACCGGCCATCCTCCCGCCATTTTACAGAGGTATAAGCGGGTTTCCTCGGTCAAAAACTGAGGGACCGCAGTCTTGTTTACAGATACTCGAGACCGTGGATAGTTCACCAGCTTATAACATACGGGGGATGGGGACGGATTCCATTGCCTTGAAAAACATCGATGTTTTGATGTAGAGATCCCTGTCTTTAAAGGGCCCGCAATATTTTTGTAACTGTCATGAATAACATGGGGTTTCAAAAGGAGTGAGTGCACGGAAACCCGGGTGGTTTGAAATCGGATTTTGTTTTTTATTTTGCAAAAAGGCGATAATTATGACAGCCAGGGTCTGGAAATTTTTTTTAAATTATTTATTAATATTTTGTAATCATAAAAAAGGGTTTATATCCATTTAAGGTACATTCATTCTTATGTTTCCCTACCTATTTATAAGGACTATTTTGAAAGAAAATGAGACAGTTTATGTGTCCCCCATTTGATTAGTGTTGTCAGGCTATTGGGGATATCAGTCATCTTAGTTAATGACGAAAATTATCATTAAAAAAAAAAAAAAAAAAAAAAAAAAAAAAAAAAAAAGCGACACACACACATGCACACTCATATTCTTCTCCTGTACATTTCTTTTTTTGTTGAACAAAAAGGGTCCCGGTTTTATTGAAAACAAGATTTTATTAAATAAAGCTATATATAATTTTATATTTAAAAAACCCTATTAAAATTTTCAGCAAAAATTCGTGAAAATTTAATATTTAAACGTTTTGCTTCCCAGGTTGGGCGACCTGAACCTTGGGGAAAAAGCTGGTGGAAAAGTTTGCGTTATCCCCCATACCAAAAACCAATCAAAACAAAAAGCATACGAAGCATTTTGGGAGGGAGGTTTTTAGGGCAAAAATTTAAGCAAACATTGCCCTGGAGAATATATAATTTTTTAGGTAATTAGAAAACCCAAATTTAAATTTTTTTTGGGTGACCGTCTTTTTCCGCCCCACAAAAAACTTATATAAAAAAAATAAAAAAAAAAAACGGGAAGCAAAATTTTTTTTTTAAGTTTGTTGAAAAATTTTTTACAATTCAGTATGTTTAAATGAAAGCGAATTCATTCATGCGAAAGTTTTAAAAACACCAAATTTTTAAAAAAAAATTAATTCTGATTGAAAAAAATACAGTCTTACAATGTTATCTATCTGTGTCATTTACTCTATTTCCCTACAGTTGTATTATTTTTATTTTAAACATTAAATTGGTCATTGAAATTTTTGAAGATTTTAATCAATATGCAAAATTTAAAGTGCAGTATAAGGATGTGTACCGTTAAAAAGTATAAAGGGACAAAAAATATGGAGGTAGCGTTTTCAAAAGAAAAAATAAATTAAATTTTTTTGAAAATTTTGATTTGAAGATTTTTTAATGCAAATTTATGTAGTCTCAGCTGGCATCCTTTTATACTTGGACAGTCGAAGCAAAATTTACAGTGTGGTCGTGCGGGGCTGGAGGGTCGATCATTTGAACCAGTTCCCAAAACTGGCCCCTTGAAAATGTGAAACGTTCTGGGTTTTGTATCATTCGCGCGTGAAAATGATACTAAAAAAATATAGCATGCGTTTTTGGTCAAAATTTGGCAACATGTTTTTCCCAAAGGGTCTTGTATGAAGATCGATCTGTCTACACGTATTGTCTGCATCTTGCGTGTTTGGGGCCCCTTTAAAAGAAGGTACAAAAGGGAAAATTAGTTTCCCCGGTATTTTGAAAAAATATTTGTTCAATACTTGTATTTATAGTGTCCCCAAAAATAGCCAATTTTATTATTTATCATCATTAACACCCCAGGGGTTCGATCGATGTGATTAGGAACAT
>CM037780.1:13660334-13710334 GCA_021229015.1 Solen grandis | reverse complement strand
GATGGACATTAAGTAAGAATATGTCACCACAGCATAGCGAGTCATTCGAGTATTACATAATTGTGATAGATATATTGATAATATTTATGTAAATGATTATATAGTTATAATTATAATAATAAATATATAAGTATTTTGTCAACTAATTTGACCACATTGAATTTAAACCCTGGTACCAGCAATTTAATTTCGCTCGTAACTGGATTCGTAACTCAAGGACTTTGGTCAAGTGGATATTTTATAAACTAGATGTTTTAAAGAGAGAGGTAGAGTTTTATAATATTTAGACACATGTGTATGACATTGTCCCTTATATGTACCTAAAAGACTCACTACAATCACGCAACATTATGCATGCATGCACTCGTGACTTACTAGACTATTTGAATTTACCGTCGCCTCGACAATATTTCAGTCATATAGCGACGTCCAGCTTATTACAGGTGGAGGAAGACCCCGAGACCGGAGGCATCCATGTAGAACCACCGACCTACCGCAAGCCAGCTGGAAGGCTTCCTCACATGAAAATCCGAATTATCATGCCGTGATTCGAGCTCACGCGGTGAGGGGCGGAGTGAGCGTTAAAGTCAGCGACTTTACCCTCTCGGCCACGGAGGCTCCACATGCACTCATGAATGACGGCATCTAGATAATGTATATTATATATATTTATATTTTTTATCAAGTCATATTAATTTGTTAATTAGAGTAAGAATATTATTTGTGGACTGGCTGTTCTTTTCGTGTTTAAATATTTAAGACTGACTTAATATTCATTAAAATATAGGGAGAAGACAAAACGACATAAACATATTTTCCCCGATTTTTGCCGTTTTCTCAATATTTAACCGCCCATATCTAAAAAGTGGTTAAAGATACATACATTTATATAGCGTGTGAATTGTGGGGAATTAGAAGACCATTCTAACGGTACCTAGCTTTTTAAAATTGGAAATCATATAAGGAAGTTACATGAAAAATAAGAATTCATTTATACCGTTCTTTCATGCACTTCTGCAGTAAGTCCCAATCACTTGATTGCCTTTTTCGAAGAGACTATAAATTTTTGAAAATAACATAAAGAACAATATGTTTTAGCGTGATGCAATGCGGTTCTAATGGTATGCAGGTCTTAATGATCGGACCATTAATTATAAAGTTATTTGTCGAAGGGAAATAATTGACATGAACATCTTTTTGCCGATTTTTGCCGTTTTCTTGAAAAATAACTTTCTAAATCTCGAAAACCGTAAGAGAAAAATTGAAACCAATCACAAAACCTTGTGAAAACTCTAGAGGCCACAGTTTTGGCCCAATCTTCGTGAAAACATGTCAGGGTATTTGTCTACATGATATCTTGGATGAGTTCGAAAATGGGTCACGTAGGGTCAAAAACTAGAATCATCTAGAAAAAAAAAAGGCCTTTCCCAAAAAATGTTTTTTAAAAGAATTAAAATGGGTCATTTGGGGTTAAAAACTAGGTCACCAGGTCAAATATCAATAAAACCTTGTGAATATGCTTGAGACCACATTTTTGGCCCAATCGTTATGAAATTTTGTCAGGATGTTCGTCTATAGGCTATGACGGATGAGATGAGAAATTGGGTTATGTTGGATCAAAAACTAGGTTGCTAGGTCAAATCTTAGAAAATCTTAAAAATCCTTGTGAACGCTCTAGAGGCAACAGTTTTGGCCCAATCTTCATGAAATTTGGTAAGAACGTTTGTCTACATGATATCCTGGGTGAGTTTGAAATTGGGTCACGTGGGAGAATTCGAAAATGGGTCATTTTGGGTCAAAAACTAGGTCACCAGGACAAATTTAAGAAAAACATTGTGAACACTCTAGAGGCCATAGTTTCAGCCTAACCTTAATGTTACTTAGTCAGAATTTTTTACAAATTTTAAAAATCTTCATTAAACTTGATAAGAATGATGACTGCATGAATTCCCAGTTGCGTGCAAATTCAGGTAGAATCAAAATCTAGGTCACTTAGTCAAATGTTAGAAAAACACTTTAGATGTCACCTTTTTAGCCATCATGCCTAACACAGCAAACTTATTCAGGTGAGCAACACATGGCCATCTTGGCCCTCTTGTTTAAAATAACATAAGAAACAATATTATAGCATGATTCAATGCGTTACTAATGGTATGCGGATCTTAATGCTCGGACCATTAATTATCAAGTTATTTGTCGAAAGGTAATAATTGACACGATCATCTTTTTGCCGATTATTGCCTTTCTTTTGGAGGAATAACTTTCTATATCTCAAAACCTTAATTTAAAAATGAAGTAGGTGAATGTTGGAATTCAGAAGACCTTTCTAACAGTACCTAGGTTTTTAAAATCGGACATCATATAAGGAAGTGACATGAAAAATAAGAATTCTTTAAAACCCGTTTTTTCCTTGTGCTTCTGCAGTTGATCCCACATATTATTCCAAATTTTATTTCTGTTACATAAAAGGTATAATGTGACAAAGTTATTTATTTTAATGCTCTGTGCCCTCTTTAATTCAGCAAGAATATTCAATTAAAATATTATAACTAAATGATTTGCAAGAAAGGAACCTGCATATCTTTTTGACATGTAAAAGAGGACTAGTGATACTTCATTCCCTTATAGAACACAAGTTTGAGTATTATTGTAGTCTTTTTAAAGATGGTTCTAAAAAAGCTATCATTATGAAATCATAACTGAAAACAAAGCCACATACTCCCGTTTGAATACATTGACTTTAAAATCTAAATTATGTCATATGGCGTCACAGATTTCATATGCTATTTATATAGTTTGCACTCTACAGCTGTGAATTCGGAACGGATTTTCTTCAATTTTTTGAAGATGGTGTATGTCAGAATAGGTAAAGAGTATGATCAGGTTTGATATGGTTTGCAGTGCAGAAAGCCCTTTCTTTTGTTCAGAACAAAAGAAGTGTAGGTCTTATTATTCTTTTCTTCTTTTCTACGCCTTAATTTCTATATGTTGCAAGAGCCACTGGACCATGACAAGTTGATGGGATATACTTCAGATGATGAAATTTTAACGTCAATGATTTTTATATGCCTATGACGTCATATAACGTCATACTTGACGTTGTGTACAAAAGTTTGTTCGCGGTCTACATCCATTATTTCTTGACCGATTTTCATCATATCACAGAACGGTTATGTTACGTTCTAGTTGTGCATCCCGGTATCCCTTTTTCAAAATTCGAAAAGGCAAAGGTTTTATGGCGAATCCAAAGTTCGAACTATTGATGTCAAATTTCAAAAACCTATAAACTTGCTTCCAGATGAATTACGGAGATGATTTTTAGATATATTGTTAGTCTTCAAATGTGTTTTACATTCTGTGAATATGAACGTCATTTGACGTCATATGACGTCATAAGCTGAAAAATAATTTCTGATTTCTATGTGTTGACTTCTATATGTTGCAAACGTTCGAGCACCTTGAAATTTTAATAGCATATGCTTCACGTAGGATGTTTTGCATTTCAATCATTTTCCTTTGCCTTTTTAAAAGTCTACAGCCAATATTTCTGGACCTATTTTCATCCAAATTTCATTTCTCTCTCTTCTGTATATGTTACGCTCTAGTTGTGCATCCTGCTTTTTCCAAATTCGAAAGACAAAGGTTTTATGGCGAATCCAAGATTCGAACCATTGACGTAAAACTTATATCACTTAAAATTCACTTCAATATGAGTTAGAAAGCTGATATTTGGACAGATTATAAGTCACCAAGTTTGTTTTACATTATGTGAATATGAGTGTCATTCGACGGCATATGACGTCAAAAGGTCAAACAGAATTTTTGATATATACGCGTTAATTTATATATGTTGTAGTGTTTCAAAGACCATGAAAATAAATAAGCATATGCAGCAAATGGTGAACTTTTGAATGCAATGAATGCCATATTCATGTGATTTCAAATAACGTCAGATTAGACGTCAAGACAAAAAAAGTTTGTACTTGGTCTAAAGCCATTATTTCTGGACCAATTTCAATCAAAATGTTACAGAATGTGAATACCACGTTCTAGTTATATATCCAGGTGTCCGTTTTTCCAAATTCATAAAGAAAAGGTTCTATGGCGAATAAAAGGTTCGAACCATTGACGTCAAAGTTCAGATACGTATTAAAATCGCTTCCAGATGAGTTAGAAAGCTGATATTTATTAGTTTTTATGACTTATTTCTATTCTGTAAGGATGAACGTCATTTGACGTCATATGACGTCATACGGTCAAAAAGATTTTTTTTTATATCTACGCGTTAATTTCTATATATGGCAAAGATCCCAGGGGAATGAAAAATAAAGGCATACATTTAAAATACTGCATATTTCATTTCATTGATTTTCTTATGACTATGACGTCTTCTACAAAGGATTGTTCGACGTCATATGACGTCAAACTTGACGTTGTCTAAAAATTGTTTGTACTTTCTGATTATGCATCCAGGTGTCCATTTTTCCAATTTCATAAAGGCAAAGATTCAATGGCGAATCTAATATTCGAACCATTGACGTCAAATTTCAAATACCTATAAAATCGCTTCCACATAAGATAGAAAGCTGCCATTTGTACTGAATATTAGACTCCAAGTCTGTTTTACATCCTGAGAGGATGAACGTCATTTGACGTCATATAACGTCATAAGGTGAACAATAATTTCTTATTTCTGCGTATTAATTTCTATTTGTTTCAAACGTCTGAGTACCATGTATATTTAACAGCATATGGTTGACATAGTTTCTTTTCCATATCATAGATTTTCATTTGCCATTGGCGTGTTTTGACGTCAAAAGGTTTTTATGCGGTCTTTAGCTATTATTTCTTGACTGATTTCCATCGAAATTTCACAGGATGAATACGTAACGTTTAAGTTGTGCATCCCGGTGTCCATTTTTCCAAATTCGAAATGGCAAATGTCCTATGGCGAATCCAAGATTCGAACCATTGACGTCAAGTTTCAAATGGATATAAATTCGCTTCCCGAAGAGTAAGGAAGCTGATATTTGGAATTAATATAAGTCTCTAAGAGTCATTTACATTCTGTAATGATGAACATCATTTGATATCACATGACGTCATCCGGTCTAACATTTCTTTTTTTACGCCTATTTTTTCATATATTGCAAAGGTCCCAGGACCATGAAAATTCAAAGGCATATACCTCAGATATTGACATTTATATTTCAATGGTTATTCTATGCCTATGACGTCATATGACGCCAAACGTTACATTGTGTATAAAAAGTTGTACGCAATCTACAGCCAGTATTTCTGGGCCGATTTTCATCAAGTTTTCACAGAGTGTATATTTTACATTCTAGTTCTATGGTTCTATGGCGAATCCAAGATTCGAACCATTCACGTCAAATTTCAAATATGTAATAAAATCGCTACCAGATGAGTTAGAAAGCTGATTCTTACACTAAATATAGTCTCTAAGACTTCTTTCTATTCTGTACGAAGGAACGTCATTTGACGTCATATGACGTCACGAGGTCAAAATAATTTCTTATATCCAAGGGTTAATATCTATTTTGTTGCAAGGATCCCAGGGGAATGAAAAATTAATGGCATATATTTAAGATACTTTATATTTCATATCATTGATTTTCTTATGCCCATGACGTCATATAACGTCAAACTTGACGTTGTCTACAAAAGATTTTACGCGGTCTACAGCCATTATATTTGGACCGAAGTTCATCAAAATTTCACAGAATGTGTATGTTACGTTCTAGTTTTGCATCCCAGTGTCCGTTTTTCTATATTTATAAAGACAAAGGTACTATGGCGAATCCAATATTCGAACCATTGACGTCAAATTTCAAATACGCATAACATCGCTTCCAGGTGAGATAGAAGGCTGATATTTGGACTGAATATAAGTAAGTACGTATTCTTTGCATTCTGATAAGATGAACGTCATATGTTTGAATGAAGGGTGCAACATTAGATCCTATGGCGCAATATTACTTCCGTTTCCAGAAAAAAAGCAACGGTCAAGGTCATAGGTCAATTAGCGTTTTTTTCTTTGACCTTAAATATCTCTTACACGATAATATTCTATCGAGATGCTATACATATAATTTGTAGTGCTTTGAAAGACATTTCAGATTTTGATGATCGGGGTTGAATCAGTTGAGTTATGGCTGAAAAACAAAAATTCTCTTTCCCCCAGTGCGCTTAACAGTTATATCTCGAATATGTTTGCTTTTCGAAAATATGAATATGATTATTATTTGTAGGGCAATGTTTGGTCGTTCTTTTGATGCTTTAAGTTTTACGATTGACCTAAGAATCATGGAGTAATGCAAATAACAATATTCGTGTATGTTACTTTATGATAGACCCAAACCTATTGCAATCGGATTGAATGGATATTCAAGACATTTCTTTTGGTAACTTGATTACTGAAATTGGTCAACTTGTAAGAAAATTATGTCAAAATAAGAATTGATGTTAAGTTAATTTTGATATGCGATATAAAGCTCTTACGTATGACAAAGCTAGCAGAAAGCCCTATAATTCATATCAACGAATGAAATCTATTGTTTATTTCTGTTTTGTAAATTATGTCTCCGTTAATAAATAAAATATGAATTGAATTGAAATTAAAAAAATGATATTATTAATAAAGAATCAACATACAGTAAATTAATCAATTTATATATTTTTGTCTCAAATCTTTCTTTTTTATTTCATCAGCTGACTGATCGAAAAGAAATGCTGAGAGAGAGAGAGAGAGAGAGAGAGAGAGAGAGAGGTGGAGGTGTTTGGTACACTATCCCTGACATAATGATATTCTTCTATAACTGCACCACTTGAAGTGCGCATGTGTGATTTTTTCACTGCAAGCAGAAGACGTGGATTAATCGGAGTTTGTTTATTATTGCAAAAGTTTGATTTCTTTTAAAATTTAGTGTTAATTGAATGTTTTTTGACACAAAAAAATATTAACTATTCAGTATTAATTTATTCAGTCTACGGCAACGTGAAATGCGTATCATGTGTTATTAACGAAAAAAATATCAAGTCACCGATTCTGATCTCCACTCAGTTTTAAGTGGTTTTGACATGAGGCACAGAGGCGTGACAACCTGTACCTAAAAAAAGCAGGTCGCACCGGTCGCATTGTTTGGACTAATACATGTACTAGAACCACTGTATAGACATTGAGCGAATAAATCAATGCGTGCAAACACTAGAGTAGTTTAATATGTCAATAAACAATGAATGGACTTTGCAAAGCTAGACGGCAGACAGTAACGGACATTATTCATATCGGGGCAATGTATTCATGTAGTGTGTGCATATTTGTAATCTCCAGGGACTTCAATGGAGACCAGGTTACAAAACGCAATAAAGGCATTATTGATAAAAATTATCGCCAGTGATACAAACAAATTATGCAATCAATTTCAAATTATGCACACACAAGTATTTGCAGCGTGCAAGGACACATAAATAGAAATGACAGGAAATTTACCTGTACCCGAGCATTTTGTATGACATGACATAATATAGACTCTTATTATTGAATAAATTGGATATAAAGAACTATTGAGGATATTATTTACTTTAACTTGTTAACTTACCTATTTTACCTCGATCGGGAAGCAAGTTTCTTGTAACTTATACTAATCGCTCTCGACATTTCATGGGTTGGACCAGTACTTTGCGTTTGTGTAGGTCACGACAACTTCTGTCCCAACGGTGTTCGAAAGAAACCAAAACATTCATGATCACATTCGAGCACATAACCATTGCACCACTGCATCCACTTTTAATGGAACAAAAGAAATGTGCAAATAAAATAAACTATTTTGAATTATCATTTATATAGAAGCAGCATCAAGATAATAACCACAGGACACAATGCAGATAAACTTTTATCAGGGGATTGGATTAAAAATTTGGTTATAGTTATACGAGATTTTTGTTATGCATGTATTTGTAGGTTTAATCTCGCGGAAAACGTATAGGGTTTGTTATTTTTACTCTTCTTACTAGGGCTTTCTGCCTCAAGCAGAAAGTTCTGTTGGGTTTGTTTGTTTGTTTGTTTGTTTTTTGTTTGTTTTTTTTCTTCTTATTATTTTTTTCTCATTTTGAGGTTCAAATTAAAACAGGTTGCAAATAAGCTAGCCACATGTAATTATAATAGTTATCAGCGTGACTTTGACCCTTTTGAATGCAACAATTTTCATCTCCATATGACGTCATGTGACGTCACATTTGAAAAATGCTACCAAATTTGCTTGGTGCTCTGCCGCTGTCATTTCTAATCCGGGCGGTCTGATATTTTCACAGGAAGTGAACATTAGGATGTAGATGTGCATACTTACTAAACTTTTCAAGATTCCAAAAGTTCGAGATTTTATCTCAAAAACGAGATTCGAACTTTGGTCATAAAAACGTAAGTTCGTATTACAAAGGCTCCTGATGAGCTAGAAGCATATATATTGGACAGCCTATGTGTCTTGATATCTTCTTTGTATCCATGACAACTGACGTCGTATGACGTCATTTAACGTCAGAACATAATAAGCAATTTTGCATTTGAAATAATCGTTTTTTTAGTCCATGCAGGCTTTATTTTTTGACGATTAACATGTAACTTTCAATTAATGTGCAACCTTGTGTTCCGTCGAACATGGTGACATCGGTTTCCGGAAAATCACAAAGGTCAAGGCCATATTTCAGTTATCGGTTTTTTCTTCAGACTTTAATATCTCAAAAAGGATAAATATTCTATCGAGACACTATGGATATAATTTGTAGAACTTTGAAAGACCTCCCAGATGATATTTAGTTTTTGATGATCGGGGTTTGATCAGTTGAGTTTTGGCAGAAAAACCGTAATTCATTTAATTTATAAAAAAATTAATTTTTAATTGGGAATTTTTTTAAATTTTGGGCGAAACAAAACATCATGAACATATTTTTTGCAATTTTATAACTATCTATATTTAAAGTGATTTAAGATACATCCATATATAAGCATGTTAAATTTATTTAATTTGAAGACCCTTCTAACGGTACCTAGGTTTTTGAAAGTGGACATCATATAATGAAGTTACAAGAAAAATAAGAATTTAGAAGATTCATTCATGTACTTTAGCAGTGGTCCTTTAGTTATCTGTACCGAAGAAGCTGTTACAGATAGGTGAATTTTTTATTATATGCCCTAATCATGATAAGGCACTTGTCCATCTGTCAGTCCGTTAGCGATATCAATTTCCACTTAATAACTTGATGACTAATATGTGTGCTATCTTCATACTTAGATGAGAGATTGACATGGATAGTGGATGATCACTATTGATTTTGAGGTCATTACGTCAAAGGTCCAGGTCACATTGACAGTTAGTGTAAAATCCTTGTTCGCACAATAAATTGAGAAGGAAAACACATAGGGTTTTGAAACTTGGTAGGGAAATTGCTCATTGTCGGTTGAAGATCCCTATTGATTTTAAGGTATTCGATCAAAAGTTTAGGTACAGTAATTCCTTGAAAATGAATAAGCTTATGTTTGTGAAACTTGTTAGGAACATAGTCCATGGCCAGTTCACGATCCTGTTTTTAATTTTGAGGTCATTAGGTCAAAGGTCAGGATCAAAGTGACAATAAATATAAAATCTTTTTTATTTATTACGTGAGAAGAAATAAGCCTATGTCTGTGAAACTTCGTAAGGACATTGCCCACGGCCTGTGACACCTACAATTTGAGGTAATACAGTCAAAGGTCAAGGGCAGAATGACACTGAGGTCATTTGAGCAGAAAGCCCTATCGTTTGTTCGGGACAATCGAAATCTAGTTATTATTATTCTTCTTCCAACCTAATTCAAAAGTAAATTTATATATGTTGCCAATGGCCAAGCAACATGAAAATTAAAATGCTTCGACAAAAAAGTATAAATTTTTAAAATCAAGTATTTTCAATTTTCAATGACGTCAAATGACGTCAGATTTGACATACATGTATATCTACCTATCGATTTGTTATGTTTTCTAAATGTTTAACAGTTTCTTTTTCTTAATCTGTAAAAATAAGCAAATATATAAAGCAAATGAATTGTTGAAAGTTTCAAGACGTTTATAAAGTTTATTACATAGAAATAAGAAATTATTTTCATGATTTTGCTTATACCTCTTCCTTTGTTTCTATCTATTTTTGCAAACGTAAAACCCAATCAATTTAAAGGTTGAAAGTCATGGATTTCAAAGTATTTTTTTTTCTTTTTTACAATTTCAATTGTGGATCAAATTGCAATGAATATTTGGTTAGTCATATTCTTACGAAGAAAAGATATAAAATAAAGAATAAAAAAAATAAAATCGATTGAATAACGTAAGAAAAAATTCTTGAGGATAGTATTATCTTAAAATTTTCCTTTTTTATGCAAAAAAAAGTGAACGGTTGCGTAATCACATAAGATCCATACATATGCTTTATCGATATCTTTTAAGAAGATGAAAATAAAAGAAATATTTAAAGCTTATTTTTGAACATAGTTTATATTTATGATAATGATGATTTACGTATTTAATCTTACATCATTATGCATCATTATTCCATTTCTTTGTATTAACTTATATATTCAATACTTTTGAAATAAGCAAACGGAAGCCGCTTCGTTTGTATCTTAAACAAACGACTTCTGTTTTTTCTTCTTATTATTACGAATTCTTCCAACCTAATTCATGAGTTAAATGGCCAAGCAACATGAAAATTAAAATGCTTCGACCAAAAAAAAGTATAAATTTTCAATTTTCAATGACGTCAACTTCAAAAGTTTGTTCGCGCTCTAGAACCTTCAATTCTGTTCCGATCATCATGATATTTTCATAAAAAATGTATTTCAGGATGTAGATGTGCACCTTGGCATTCGAATTTCCAAATTCGAAAATATAAAGATTTCATGGCAAAATCTAGATTCGAACTTAGGTCCTAAAAATATATTTTAATGCTACAAGGCCATCTAATGGGTTAGAAGCATGAAACTTGTACAGCATATCGGCTTAGAGGTATTCTATCTACTTCCAAAATGATTTTTCTTAAGCCACGTGGTTATGACGTCATAAAAAAGACTAAAAGCATCTTTTTGAAAAAAATTCTTTCGCTCTGGTATCACGACATTTGTCTCAATCTTTTTGAAAATTGTATTGCAGCGATTAAAAAGTTTAAATTTATAAATTCATTTATTTTTAATTTTAAATGACGTCAATGACGTCAGATCTGACATCAGCTTCAAAAGTTGTTTGCGCTCTAGAGCGTTCAATTCTTGTCCGAATTTCTTTATTTTTTCACAGAAGATGTATTTTAGGATGTAGATATGCACATTGGCAATTAAATTTCCAAATTCGGAAAGATTTCGAACTTTGGTCCAAAAATTAAATTTAAATGTTACAAAGCCCCCTGATGCGTTGAAGCGTGAAAATTCGGCATAGAAGTGTACATTTTTTTTCTGAATGATTTTCTCTTAAATCGCGTGGTTATGACGTCATCAAAAAGACTAAAAGCATTTCATTTTAAACATTTCTTTCGCTCTGGTATCATGAATTTTGAGTCAATCTTAACTAAATCTTTAGAATTGATTCAGTTTAAATTGAAGTGATGCATACTGCAAGAAATATTTGTATTGTCACGTGGTTATGACGTCATGCATACTAAAGTAAGAATTATTTTAAAAAATCATATAAAATCGCAAATTAGATCAATGGATTTAAAATTTTCAAAAATGTTGAAACTTAGTACGTTCATAAGGTCTTGAAAATTTCAAGTGATTACGTCATCAAACATGGCAGTTATTCATGTTTGATGGAATGCCTACTTGAAAATGAGAAAGCAAACCTGTTCACATTCTCGAAGATAGTTTTTTTTTCTTGATCAATAGAACGTTAGCTGATTATGTCCTCCTAAAAAGGATATTTTTCTTCAGTCACTTGATTTTGACGTCGTTGAAATATAAAATTCATTCATTTAAATATGTTTTCGCGCTCCAGCGCCATGAGTATTGATGCCAATTTTAAGCATACCTTAAGGAATTTATGTTGTGTCCCTTGTTTATGACAACATTGATTTGTTAAGCAAAATATATAAAAAAGTTCAACAGATTGGATATATTAACTTTAGATAAGTAATATTGCCTACTTTAATATGCGAAGAAAATGTCCAGAAAATTTCAAGTGATAACGTCATCAAACATGACTTATTCATGCTTTTCGTAAAAGGGCTAATTCACGGAAATCTATTAATTTGAAGAATGAAATGTAAGTGGTCATTGGGTTGGTTGAGCAAGATTCGATTTTTCTTTTGCAGGAATGAGTGCCTGCGTTGAATAGTGAATTTTGATACGTTTTTGAGTAAATGAGTCGCATTTACGATGAATTAGTATAATATTACTAGAGCCAGTAAACCTTTACGGATATCTTATTGCATTTGCTATCACGGCTTTCTGCAAACCTGAAGAAAATGACAAATACATGTATATCTACCTATCGATTTTTCATGTTTTCTAAATGTTTAACGGCTTCTTTTTTTCTAAATCTGTCAAAAAAAAGCAAATATACAAAGCAAATGAATGAAAGTGTCAAGACGTTTATAACGTTAATTACAAAGAAATAAGAAATTATTTTCATTATTTTGCTTACACCTCTGCCTTTGTTTCCAACTATTTTTGCAAAGGTAAAACTCAATCAATTTAAAGGTCGAAAGTCATCATTTTTTTAACTTATTTTTTTTTCTTTTTTACAATTTCAATTGTGGATCAAATTGCAATGAATACTTGTGAAGTCAAATGCTTACGAAAAAAAAAGATATAAAATAAAGAATATTTTTTTAATCGATTGAATAACGTAAAAAAACAATTCTTGAGGATAGTATTATCTTAAAATTGTCCTGTTTTTTTTTTCTGCATGATAGTAAACGGTTGTGAAATCCAATAAGATCCATATCTCAATATGAGAAGATGAAAATAAATAGAAAAAAAAAAGATTTAAAGCTTATATTTGAACATAAGTATACATAATTTATGATATTGATGATTTACATATTTAATCTTACATTATAATGCATCAGTATTCCATTTCTTTGTATTAACTTATATATTCAATACCTTTGAAATAAGCAAACGGAAAGCCGCTTCGTTTGTATCTTAAACAAACAACTCTAGTTTGTATTGAGATTCACCGTATATTCCGGCTACTCTGTGATTAACGTCTTAAAACTTTCTTGTTGTATTCACAATGATTTTATGGTTTTGTAATCACTGTTTGTGTGCTCTCTATCATTCAATAGGCGAACATAGCTATTCTCACTTTCAAACAACAATGATTAATTACACATCGAAGAAAATCATTCCCTTACAATAATCTTAATCAATGACTGGCCAAAACCATCACACTTTAATAATTGACAATATGGAATAGTTCAGTAATCGTAGACTATAGCAACTTAGTATTCAACATTTTGTTTAAACTCTATGTACGGTTTGTGGAAAAAAAGACTTGGGGCGTATGCATTTCTGGTATTCCATTAATAACGTAAATTCTATTTTAAGAATTTAAAACATCCATCTTAAGAGTAACTGCGTAGTTATTTTATCAAACCGGTATATCACGTGACGTTTCCAACAGGTGGGCATGCGCATTCGATCACAAACTTGAGCGTTTCTAGAAATGGGACAGAGAATAACCATGATCAGTCAAACTTGTCGTGTTTTACTCCATTTCCCCAACTTTACCTTAAGTCAAAGGTAAACATTATTTTAGATATAAGTACAAAAATTATTTTGCAGCTGAAATGAGTTCGATAAAAACTAATTTGTATTTAGATTCACCGTATATTCCGGCTACCCTTTGATTAACGTTTTTAAAACTTTCTTGTTGTATTCACAATGATTTAATGGGTTTGTATTTACTGTTTGTGTGATCTCCATCATTTAATAACCGAACATAGCTATTCTCACTTTCAAACAACAATGATTAATTACTATATAGCTACCAAGTATTCAACATTTAACTCTGTGTACGGTTTGTGGAAAAAAATGGGCGTATGCATTTCTGGTATTCCATTAATAACGTAAATTCTATTATAAGAATAGACCAATTTTAGAATATCCATCTAAAGAGTAACTGCGTAGTTATTTCATTAAACCGGTATATCACGTGACATTTCCAACAGGTGGGCATGCGCTTTCGATCACTTATTTGGGCGTTTATAGAAATGGGACAGAGGATAACCATGATCATTCAAACTTGTCGAGTTTTACTCCATTTCTCCAACTTTACCTAAAGTCAAAGGTAAACATTATTTTAGATATAATTTCAAAAATTATTTTGCAGCTGAAATTAGTATTGCGATTCACCGTAGATTCCGGCTACCCGGTGATTAACGTTTTTTTAAACTTCCTCGTTGTATTCACAATGATTTCATGGTTTTGTAATCACTGTTTGTGTGATCTTATCATTTTATAGTCGAACATGTTTTTGTTTAGTATTAAATAGTCTCAAATCGTGAAAAGTTAGGTTGCTGGGCATTTCCCAGAAAATAATTTCGTGCGGGAGGATTGGGCACCTTCCATATCATTATACACTCGTCGAAGACGGGTCGTATTGTGGATTCACATGCGGATGGTAGGGGGTAGGCGGCGTCCAGCAATGTTGTCCGCTAACTTGAACAAACATGAACTGATCTTGTTTAAAATTTGTCACAATGTATATGAGCACACTATCTCGGTTCCTTTTGATAGCCAGCGAGATTGTCCTAGACACTCCGGAGTTATTGCCCTTGAATTGATGAAATATGGTTATATTAAAAGTGTCCGCTCTCTAACTCGAACAAACATAAATCGATCTTTACCAAACTAAGTCACAATGTATATTGGCATACTAATTCGGTTCTTTTTGAAAACCAGCTAGTCGCAGACACTCTGGAGTTATAGCCATTGAATTGATGAAAGATTGCTGAATTACCAGTATCTGCTCTCTAACTCTCTCAACATGAACAAATCGTTACTAAGCTTGGTCACAATGTACACATGTATATGGGCACAATATCTCAACCAAGTTTAATAACTCACTTGATTGTCCCAGACACTCCAGAGTTATTGTCCTTTAATTGATGAGAATGTTAAATGAACAGTGTCCGCTCTCTTACTCTAAAAAACATGAATCGTTCTTGTCACAATATCGTGACCAGGTTTGGTAACAAGCCAAAATATCTTGAACACTCTAGATTTAATTGATGAAAAATTACAAAAGTAACAGTTTTTACTGTCTAATATTGACAAACGTGAACTGATATTTATCAAACTTTGTCACAATGTGTATTTGCACAGTATCTCACTCGAGTCATAAGATCCCACTTTAGAGGTATGACCCATGAATTGATAAAAAGGTAGGACGGGCTTATTTTGAGATATCAAGCGCTCTTGTTTTGTTTTACATTGACCCGCCAGATGACTCCAACAGGGTCTCTATATATGTTATATTCACCGAACAAAACTTATATAAACCCCCACCTAGTAAAATTGAACACAGACTTATCAGTTTAATGAATTGTGTGACTTTGAATTTCGAGGGAGGCATGTTAACCCCAAGATTATATTTTGCTAAATCTTGTTGGAAATTAATGAAATTTGGAATAAAATGTATTAACCTCACATGTAATCATTTGTTAGTTATGCATACAGGTTTTTTCCAGTTCCAATATGCGATTGGCCTTTATGAGTTTTGTTCAGTGTTAAAATGCCTGTTAGATAGATAGATAGATAGATAGATAGATAGATAGATAGATAGATAGATAGATAGATAGATATTGACTTCAAGTTACATATAATATTGCAAATGTTTTAAACTGTTCAACAGATAATGATTGAATAAAAAGGTGAGAAAAATTACATATGATTAAGGTCAATATATGTTTTTATTTTTAAGTAATAATACTGTTCTTTACTGTTTCTACTAATGCAGGGTCATGCCAGTGGAAAAAAAACTGAAGTGATCACCCAGCTCTTCAAAGCTATTTTTCTTTATTATTTGAATTGACCTTCAAAAAGAATACAATAATGTTCTAACTGCGCTCAATGTGACTTTTGCAATAAACACTGTACATCTTTGTGTGTTAAGTGCATTTAAAATATGTCTACTAGTGACTGATTGGCACAAACATACTTGAGGATATTCATCATGAAACACTTTTGTAGCGAGTATACTGTGAAATATAGATTAAATGAAGTTATTTTAAAATAATGGTAGACTTCAAGTTTGATGAATGTTATCTACCCATGATTACCTAAATGCAACATTTTTATGATACTATAAAGAGCAGTCATTAAAACAAAAAGGAACAATACATTTAAAAAAAAAATTAACCCAGTGCTAAATCTTTTCTCTCTAAGATGGTATTATATTATAAAGGAAAGAGTCATTAAATTTAAGAAAAATAATTATTTACTAATTGGTATACATTTCTTTGTTAATCAATTTCAGAATTGTCTAAGCCATAATGTTACTTGTATACTGATTTACGTGATCAAGGTGGTGCTAGACATCGAAAACACACACAAAACATCGAATCAGAATAGCTTTAGTTTATGTTTGAGTTAATTCAGTGGCGTAGCATACGTGGAAGTCCTCTAGCTACGCGTCGGCCAGTAATTTTATACAACAGACTAACAATGAAAAATGAAAATTCACCAAGTTACTCATGAACCAGCTTGGAGATATCGAATACATAGGTAGACAAAATATTATTTTTACCTGTTACAGGTATACCCGTATATGGCTCTTAACACAAACAGAAGATTACGATAAACTTATACAAAACAAGGGCAAGTTAAGTCTAGGCGTAGTTTTCATATTGCACGATGTAATCACAAAACACTGAACATTAGGCAAAAAAGCTTCTCTGTGCCTTTTAAAATTTTCAACAGGCTAACGATAAAATAAATCGGACACAGTTATTTGGGAAACTTATTGGAGATAATGTTAGTACAAAATTCACAAGTAGTTAAAAATATAATTTATGTATTTAATACAGTCAGGTCATGCGATATGTAAGTCGGAAGTTACTCAGTTTTTCTCTTCATTCAAACAGGGGCTTAAAGCAAGGCGATTCTAGCTTTGTTCTTCTTCTGTTTGCAGATGGCACAGGCATGTTTGCATAAGTCCATACATACATATTCTTTATTTGGCATCAAGTATTACATTATAGCTAATATATGTATGAAACATAACAAAATGATGTATGAAGGTGTTGGTTCAGAAATGGTAGAGTTTTCAGAGAATATAAATATACATATTATGTTATATAATATGAGTTCTTTTCTCTTGGAATCACCAATTGGTAATCCGTTTTTTTCTAAAATAACACAAAATTAGCACATATACTAGTACATTACAAAAATAACAGTTAACTGACATAAGGTTAATTAGCGCACATCATATATACTACAAAAATACAATGACTTGACATAAGGTTTATTATACAATAAAGCGTTGAAAATATATATTTTAGAAAATATTTTTCTCTTTGAGTGAGGTCTTTACATGAATGAACAATTGACTTCAAATTCTATTAAGAATCAGTTCAAAAATATTTTTTTATTCCCTTTTCTTATATAAAATTTGAATTACCAAAAGATCATAATATAGAACTTAATTAGTGCATTGTTGTCTTCTTTCAGAGAGAAAGTATGACTTATAGATGCAGTATTCAATTTGACTTAAGATAATGTTGATGATATTGAATTTTTTGTATTCAATCTTATATCCAATTAAACGAAATCAGTTCAAAAATGATTTTTTTATTCAATCTTATATCCATTTAAAAAATATTTCAAATTATTCATGAGTTTATGTATATTACATTTCTTAAATGTTGCATTTATATTAGACCAAAATTTAGTAAGATACGGACAATTAATTAAAAAAAATGTTCATAATCTTCTACTTGTTGACAGTGATTACAGAGAGGGCTAACAGAGATATTCCAGCGAAATAAATTTAAATTTGATGCCATGATGTTATGGTTCAGCTTGTTTTTAGATTGTTTGACTTTATTATCTTTTATCACCCAATACAAAATAAAATACCATGATCTCCAATTTATCGATTTATTAAAATGATTTTCCAGTGTTTATTTATGAATGGCTTTTGGAAAGCCGAATTACAATATTCATGTATTTGGTAAATTTCTTTATTTGTGAATTCCTTGAAACTTTTAAAGCCTTGGTAAGTCTCTAAATTCTAATAACTATTGTGTTAATTGATGTACTTGATTTGAGAAGAGTTTACCATTCTTTCGGAATAGCTAATTTTATTTTGCTTATCTCTGAAATCCAGTTGTTTTTTATATCTAGTTTTTGTATAATTTATTGCACGTCTACTTCATCAGTTTTTGAAATGATATCTTTGATAAATATATAACCAGAATGTTTCCAGTTCTTAAATAAAAGGCATTTGTTATTGAATTTTATATATTTGTTTGCTCAAATGAGTTGTTTTCGTTTTGTATAATAATTAATCACAGTGTTTGGCTTAGAGAGAGTTTTGAAATCCAACTATATTTTAATCACGTCTTGGTAAAAAACAGTCAGTTTGATACTAAAAACAGGAAGCGACTTTAATAAATCTAAGTTCATATTAAATATCTGATAATTTGGACCTATTTTTCATGAAGATTGGGCCAAACATGTGGCCTCTAGAGTGTTAACAAGGTTTTTGTAAGATTTGACCTCATGACCTACTTTTTGACCCCACGTAACCGAAATTCGAACTTGTCCAAGATTTTATGGAAACAAACCTTCGGACCAAGTTTCATGAAGATTGGGCCAACTATAATAAGGTTTTTCTAAGATTTGACCTCATGACCTTCTTTTTGACTCCAAATGACCAACTTGAACTTCGAGTCGAACTTGTCCAAGAATTAATGGAAACAAACATCCTGACCAAGTTTCATGAAGATTGGGCCGAAAATGCGGCCTCTAGAGTGTTAAAAACTTTTTTCTCAGATTTGACCTCATCACTTACTTTTTGAAACCACATGACACAAATTTGAACTTATCAAAGAATTTATGGAGACACATTCTGACCAAGTTTCATGAAGATTGGCCAAAAAGTGGTCTCTAAAGCGTTGACAAGGTTTTTTCTAAGATTTGACCTCATGAACTACTTTTTGACCCCACATGATTCAATTTCGAACTTTTCCAATTTTATGGAAAAAAACATTCTGACCAAGTTTCATGAAGATTGGTCCAAAAATGTGGCCTCTAGAGTCTTAACAGTGTTTTTATAAGATTTGACCTCCTGACCTACATTTTGACCCCACATGACCCAATTTTAAACTTATCCAAGATTTTATGAAAACAAACCTTCTGACCAAGTTTCATGAAGATCGGGCCAAATATTATAAGGTTTTTCTACGATTTGAACTCATGACCAACTTTTTGACCCCTCTTGACCCAAATTCGAACTGGTCCAAGAATTAATGGAAACAAACATTATGACCAAGTTTCATGAAGATTGGGCCAAAAATGTGGCCTCTAGAGCGTTTTATTTTTAAATTTGACCTCATCACCTGTTTGACCCCACATGACCCAAAATCGAACTTGTCCAAAAATTAATTGAAAGAAACATTCTGACCAAGTTTCATGAAGATTGGTCGGAAAATGTGGCCTCTTGAGTCTTAACAACGTTTTTATAAGATTTGACCTTATGACCTACATTTTGACCCCACACGACCCAATTTTAAACTTCCCTCTGACCAAGTTTCATGAAGATTGTGCCAAAGATTATAAGGATTTTCTACGATTCGACCTCATGACCAACTTTTTGACCCCTCATGACCCAAATTCGAACTGGTCCAAAAATTAATGGAAACAAACATTCTGAACAAGTTTCATGAAGAATGGGCCAAATATAAGGTTTTTCTAAGATTTGACCTCATGACCTACTTTTTGACCCAACATGACCCAAATTCGAACCTGTCCAAGGATTAATGGAAACAAACATTCTGACAAAGTATCATGAAGATTGAGCCAAAAATGTGGCCGCTAGAGTGTTATTTTTCTTTCTAAGATTTGACCTCATGACTTACTTTTTGACACCACATGACACAAATTTTGAACTTATCCAAGATTTTATGGAGACACATTCTGACCAAGTTTCATGAAGATTGGGCCAAAAATGTGGCCTCTAGACTGTTACCAATGCTTTTCTAAGATTCAACCTCATGACCTACATTTTGACCCCATATAACCCAAATTCAAACTTGTCCATGATTTTTTTTTTTTTTGCGAAAAACATTCTGACCAAGTTTCATGAAGATTGGACCAAAAATGTGGCCTCTAGAGCGTTAATAATTTTTTTCTAAGATTTGACCTCATGACTTACTTTTTGACCCCACATAATCCAAAGTCGAACTTGTCCAAAATTTTATGGATAAAAATTTTTTTGACCAAGTTTCATGAAGATTGGGCTAAAAATGTGGCCTCTGGAGCGTTAACATTCTTTTTAATATGATTTGACTTCGTGACTTACTTTTTGACCCCACATGACCCAATTTCGAACTTGTCCAAGATTTTATGGAGACAAAAATTCTGACCATGATTCATGAGGATTGGCCTAAAAATATGGCCTCTGGAGTGTTAACAAGCCAAATTGTTGACGATGCACGTCGCACGCCGGACGAAGGGCGATCACAAAAGCTCACCTTGAGTACGTTGTGCTCAGGTGAGCTAATAATATGTAGCATATTACTTAAATATACATGTATTGAAAAAACTACACAATACGACATTCTGACATAATTCAGTCATTATAGTATTTATAATTATACATTTAAAGCATTACTATACATTACAATACAAAAGGTTACAATACAATAACAACCTCTTAAGCCATTTAGTACATGTAACTCACCAATTATGGATTGAATGCTGTTTATTCAGCTCCTACTCTTGTGTGTATGAAGTCTGTTAACTGTTCTGGAAGTATTAAAATAGTGAACATTAAGAAAAGGTGCACATTAGACTGTATGTAATTAAATTCTGACATTCCGGTCCCGGTGGCCTAGTGGTTAGAGCGTCCGCCTTCGAATCAGAAGGCCATGGGCTCGTCAGGTCAAGGTAAGGTCTAAGAAATGACAAACTATATGTTTAAAGAAAATTCTCGTCTGTGTGCATAGCTTTGAATGCAATTCTATTCAGCCCTTTATCAGTCGTAATTATTAGGTGTACCTGCATGCTTTTACCTGTCTGAATCAGAAGATTCGAACAGATGAATCATTTTATATTTGAGCTTTTTCATTAATTATTTGGTACAATATAGTAACTTAAATAGGTATTATCTTTAGAACATGGGCCATTATTCAATGCTTTAAGAAAACCATAGTAAATACATGTATAAATTGTAAACATATAGAGTAAAATAAAGAAATTATCTGAACCCCCAGGGGCCTTATTATTCAAAGGATCAAAAAACTTTAAGCAAATTTAGTATTGGACAGTGAGGTCATCATTAGTGCAAAACAAGATAAATCGGGGCTTTCTGCCTCCAGCAGAAAGTCCTATTGGGTTTGTTATGTTTTTTCTTCTTATTATTATTATTCTACCCTTTTCTCCCTTTTGTGGTTCAAATTAAAACAGGTTGCCGATGAGCCAGTTGCATGAAATTTTGAACAGTAATCACAGTGACTTTGGTGCTTTTGATCGCCGCAATTTTTTCTTCACGTGACTTTACGTGACGTCAGGGCTGAAAAAGCTACCAAAGTTTGTCCGCACTGTACAGCCGTCATTTTTGGACGGAAAAGCCTGCAATTTTCATAGAATATATACATTTCGTTCTAGATGTGAACCTCTATATACGTTTTCCCAAAATCGGAAAGACCAAGGTTCTGTGGTGAAACCAAGTTTCAAACTTTGGACGTGAAAATGTATTACGAAGCTTACAGATAAGCCAGGAACTTGAAATTTGGACAGAACATGTGCCTTTCAGATGATATTTAGTTTTTGAAGATCGGTTGAATCAGTTGTGTTATGGCTGAAAAACAAAAATGTTGCTACCGCATGTGCACTTAACTACGTACATCTGAACAATTATTGATTTTTGTAAATAAGAGTATGAATATAATTTGTAAAACAATGTCCGGCCGTTCTTTCTTGTATTTAAATTTTAAAGATTGACTTAAAATTCATTAAGTTATAGAGAGAAAACAAAATGACATGAACATATTTTCCCCCGATTTTTCTTAAGGTTTAATCGCCCATATCTGAAAAGTGGTCAAAGATACATACATTTATAATGTGTGTGAATTGTGGGGAATTCGGGAATTCAAAAACCTTTCTAACGGCACCCGGCTTTTTAAGATTGAACATCATAAAAGGAATTACATGAAAAATAAGAATTCATTAAAACCGTTCTTTCATGCACGTCTGCAGTTAGTCCCAATCTCTTGATAGTTTTTTTTCTAAGAAACTATTAATTTCTCAAAATATTATAAAGAATAATATCTTTAGCGTAATGCAATGCGGTTCTAATGGTATGCAGATCTTAATGATCGGACCATGAATTATTTAGTTATTTGTTGTAGCGTAGTGCTTGACATGAACATGGGCATTTGAGAGTATTTTTTTTTGGTTGGGAATTTACTTAGGCGAGCTTGGACAGCGTAGTGCTAATGCGAATCTCTTTTCACCAATGCCTTCCAGGCTCGATTCCTGGTCACGTACGTAAGACGGTATATTGGTCGCCTGTCCAGACACGTGGGTTTTCCTCGGGTTCTCCGGTTTCCTTCCACAATAATGACCACAAACGCCGCCACTAGAGACATCGCGAGTGATTAATTTGTAATAAGTTGTAAGAACTTGTTTCGAAATCGATGTAAAATAAATAAAGTTTAAACTTCATACTTGTGGAAATCTAACTTTTGAGTAAGTAAATAGATCTAATTATTTGTATAAATACTTTATAGGCCCGTAGAACTTCTGCCGATATCCCGTATACATTTCACACAGGAAATACGCGTATGTGCTGCAGTTGCTATTTCTATTTTTCATTTTAAACATTTTTCTTTTAGGCGAGTCATGACAGTCGGTATGATGAATATGTACAGTACAGTAAACAATTAGGGCAATATCTATCCTAACATCGGTTCAATTTTCGGTTGGTAACAGGATTGAAATTTTGCAGTTGAAATATAAGACGCAACCCATTTTCGTTCTTGATTTTTCACCATCTAGAGTTTCATTTTTAAACAAAATCTGTTATATTTGCATAACCGGTCATATTGTAAAATTTGTGATAATAGAAACTGTCGAGATCCTCTTTAATCCCGAACCGATAAGGGTTTGAATCCCGGCCTGGACACTCAGATTACAGGGAACCTCGAATTAGGTAAGCGGTGGCTCTATCCGGCAGCGTCACTGCCGTCGGGATCTTACATTACCTGCAATAAGCTGAATCCCAGTTTATGACAGTATACAGTAATATTGCAATTGAAAACAAAATCAACTTCTACTATTAAATACAAGTTTACATTTAATACGTTACTTGTCACACATTACTTCAATATCATGGATTTCTAAAATAATAATAGGTCATCAAATATACTTTAGTATAAAAAGCATAAACATATTATCGCTAAGTGATCAATAGATATTTTTTCTTCAGTAGGGAAACATTCACCAAGGAACAACACCACTGTAATATCCCAAATGATTATATCAGTTGTTTTTGCTGTAATCTTGTTTTCACAAAGTCAATCATATCGTATGTTTCCGTTCAATTAATCTCTTTTCCTTTTTTGGAGACTGTTGGGGCAGTAATTGTCTTACATATTTGTGACTTTAAATAATATCTACAGCCTGAAGGGGTTATCCAGTGACAAATGATTGTACAGGTGGAAACTTTTAATATTTCCATTTAAAAAATACTTCTTTCCTTCGAATAGAGGAGCGGTTGAATACATTGGTTAGGTGCCCACTTGTGTTTCCCACTCCTAGACATGATGTCGTATGGTCCATATTTGTACTCATTTTTGTGTTTCTGACTGTTGAGTGGTCCTCCTGATGTTGCAACATTTGTTGTTGGACGTGAGAGCTTTTGGTTTAGTTTCGCATATTGACTTCAATGCTCTTTATTCTTTCAAGCAAGATCTTCATGATTTGAATTTCATCTTTGAATTGTCATAATTTCTATGATTACCTAGATTTTCTGTATTGTCAGGAATTTTCCCAACTGTATATTCCTGATAGTCGCTACTTTGACATCAGTCATTTTGTATTTTTCAGACGGATTTACAACTTCAAAATTTGAGTAAGGATTATACGTCAGTCTGTCGAAATTTGCCTGGAGAGGTAGCACTATAGTTTCTGGTCTCCTTATCTAATTGGATCAGTGACATTGTATAGACAAGACCTAGGCAATAAGTATGTGGTCCCTCTGTGTATATATTTCTGCATGAATGGCAGTTATACGATTTGACATAAAAGTCCATAAAATCTAATCATGCTACCAAAACTCACATCCCTAACATTGTAGACATTGCTGACACTTGTGTCGCATGCGGGACATATCCCAAGATCTAACATTTTGGTCGAAGACATGTCTTTTGCGTCGAATGTGAGATTTAAAGACTGTTTTTCTCTCCATTTAATTGTTTCCTTCAATAGCTCAATAGCTTTGTACTGCAATTATGAATCCAAGAGTGTAACCATATTATTGCCAAGTTCAGTTAAATCTTGGGTTTCTTCAACTTCACTTTATATGTCTAATATATTGTCAGCCCTGGGGGTCAAGGTTATTTGAAGATCAAGGTCATCTGGCGGGTAGAGCTCATCAAGGTGCATTCACCTGTGAACCTTGGAGGTTGTTGGTAGAAGGACATTCAAATTATGGCCAAGGTTAAAGTTCTCTAACAAACAACCAAACAGGCAAACAAACAGACAGACGGGCAGACCAAAATCAATATGTCTCGATCTATCCATACGTCTACGTATTTCAATGGGCGTTTTATAAAAACACTTTTTAGGCTACTGAAAATGTCATGTTGGCGAAATGTACATATAGTGATTAGCTGAATGATTAGAAATTAGCTTGTTTTTTTTTCCCCAATATTTTTTTCTCTAGACCTGACTTACAGTGTTGGTTGTACGAATCCCCCCCCCCCCCACACACACACCACCCTGCGCAACTTAATTGCGCATGTCCCTGTGGCATTGTGTCTAATATTTTCGCAAATTTTCCAAAACTAGCTAACTGTTCGGATACATTTGCGAATTCTCAACATATATCAATACATTTTAACTTCTTTTTTTTTACATTAAAAAAATCTTGGTGTTTCATTTTGACTAAAAGAGTGTAGAAAACATAAGTTAATTTCCTAGAATATTTCGAAATTGGTCTTGAATTCGTGCTTGAATGTGGGTTACATAAAATACACAATGGAAGCAATTTGGCTTAATGGATGGAAAGAAACAAGAATATGCAGTGGAAATCATATTTTCACAAACACATCATTATAAATGCAATGATTTAATTTCAGATGGCAAATTATTACCTAAATTCATTTATGTATAAACATTTTTCATTTATCATGTCATTGATCATTAGTTATTATTCTTGGGTTTAATATCATAACAGTGTTTGGATCTTTTAAAATTGAAATGAATATGTAAATGGAAGTTTATATGTACTACATTCAGCTTTTAACTTTCCAACGGTACACTCCATAAATGAAAAAAAAAATTAATGCATCTTTTGATGTATCATGATTTTTGTGAAATTGATAAAAATGTCTATTTTTATCGAAAAGAGGGATGATTAACATTTAATATTTCCGAATCAAGTATGGTGAGGTATATCTTTATTTCAATTTTCTTAAGAATATATATCAGTGCAAAAAGATAAAATAATTCTTTTCACTAGATATTTTTGAATAGACAAACACTAAAATGACTTTTGAACATTTGAATTATTTCTTTTTTCCATAATTTTACATTTTATATGCAAATGTTTTTTTTTTCCCACAAAACTTTATGGAAAATAAAAATTTTTGCAAAGTGTTGTGGTATCTAGTAAACATGTAAACATACAGAGTGTCAACGTTTTATGGTTATTTCTTTCTGTTTTGATTGTTTAATGGTAACAATAACTTTATGATAATTTCTTTGATGAAGGCTAATTACGACCCAAGTGCTAAATCGGTCATGGTGACACATACTTCTCAATACATAAATGTGTTTTTCATGCGCTATTCAACAAGTCTACCAAATCTCCATTAAACTTACTCAAGCATATGTCTTTAAGTCTTAATGTGATTATTTATTCTTAACAAGGGCTGATATCACTAACTGAAAATGCATATTTGATGCAAACAATACTGAATTAATGTATGTACATTTTTAGCTCACCTGAGCACAACGTGCTTATGGTGAGCTTTTGTGATCGCCTTTTGTCCGTCGTCCGTCGTCCGTGCGTGCGTGCGTCCGTCGTCAACAATTTCTTTAAACAACATCTCCTTCTAAACTACTCTCTGGATTTTGATAAAACTTCACAGGAATGTTCATTATGGGGCCCTTTACCAAAGTTGTTAAAATTATTTTGATTGCTCAAAAATCTAGGTCACAGGAGCTAAAAATAGATTTTAAAAATGAAAATTTAAAAAATCTTCCTTCTCCGAAACCACAAGGCCTAGACTTTTGGTCTTTTTGGTATGTAGCATGATCTTATGACTCTCTACCAAGATTGTACAAATTATAACCCTGGGGTAAAAATAGGCCCCGCCCCAGTGGTCACTTGATTTAACATAGGCTTATATAGGAAAAACTTGAAAAATCTTCTTCTCAGAAACCACAAAGCATTGAGTTTAAATATTTGGTATGTAGCATGATCTTATGACTCTCTACCAAGATTGTTCAAATTATGACCCTGGGGTCAAAATTGGCCCCGCCCCAGTGGTCACTTGATTTAACATAGGCTAATATAGGAAAAAAACCTTTAAAAAATCTTCTTCTCAGAAACCACAAGGCATGGAGTTAAGATATTTGGTGTGTAGCATTATCTAGTGGATCTCTACCAAGTTTGTAAAAATCATGACCCTTGGGTCAAAATTGGCCCCGCCCCAGGGGTCACTTGATTTAACATTGGCTAATATAGAAAGAAAAACTTGAAAAATCTTCTTCTCAGAAACCACAAGGCCTGGGGTTTAGATATTTGGTGTGTAGCATTGTCTAGTCGATTCTTACCAAGTTTGTTCAAATCATGACGCTGGGGTCAAAATTGGCCCCGCTCCAGGGATCACTTTATTTTACATAGACTTATATTGGAAAAAAAAACTAGAACAATCTTCTTCTCAAAAACCACAAGGTCTGGAGTTTATATATTTGGTATGTAACATGGGCTTAATAGACCTCTACCAAGTTTGTTCAAATCATGGCCCTGGGGTCAAAATTGGCTCTGCCCCAGGGGTCACTTGATTTTACATATCCTAATGATACCAGGTGAGCGATTCAGGGCCATCATGGCCCTCTTGTCAATCTTGATATCCTCATAGATGTTAAAATCTTAACTGCATATAATGTATTATAATGTTCTTACGTCTTTACCTAATATAAACTTGTTTCGTTTCTGTATGCCTTGGCAAACAGAGCAGACCCAATCCAGGAAGCTCCTGGAAGGAGCCGTCTGATCAGGATCTTCACAGTTTGCTCAAACAATAATGTAGCTCAGATTCTACAGTCTGTACGAAAAAGAAAGAACCCGTCTCTAATATTCACCATGCGATAATTTGTATATATATATTCATAAGGTAAATGGTTAATGATACAATATAAAAGGTAATAGTAAGAAACTGATGATTTAGTCTTTCTAAAACAGTTTGTGGTAGTCAATCAATCTGAAAGTCACTGTTTTCAAACATTCACTTAAATGGACCTGAAATAAGCACAGGCTTTTCAATACTCTTCAAGCTTGTTCTTTTTTAATTTTATACAGACAAGCTTGTTCCAAATTTTATTAAACAATACAGAAATAACAAAAATGGTTGTTTTGATGTAAACTCATAATTCTACAGCTCTTTTACAGGATTACTTTCCAGTTGTGACAATTGTTAACAAACAAACCCATGAATTACTTATCTTTAGTGTAAACCAAATCAATCATCGATCATGTGATATCCCAGTGTAGATATTGAATGATACAATTATTTAATTAGAATACTTCTGTAAACATTGGATATGCCCCATTTTCCTAAATTAAATACAGTTTCAATAAACAAACTTACAGCATGAAATTGATTTGTTGAAAAACAAAATTGCATAATTATATAATACTGAAGACAATTCGTTTTGTTTAAATTTAAGGATCATCCCTATTTCAACATTACGACTTATAAAACAAAACATTGAATCAAATTCGCAATTTTCAAGATGTAAAACATTGCTTTTAATGCCATAAATGCATCGTTGAACACCCACGATTAACTCATACCGTTACTCTCCATTCATTATCTATCGGATTTGCAAGCCAGTCAAAACGACATTTTCATTTTGGATACTCTCCACATAGAGGCAAGAACAGAAGTGGTGAGGGGATACATTATAGGATATTAGAAATTACGATATGAGCATTTAGATTCGTTAACACCGGACAGGACAATATATCTCGCATCTCATTGGATTAATGTATCAGAAAAACAGTAATGAAAAAAAAAACACAAATAATTATCAAGAATAATAAAGTCAGCTGTTGTTTGTCATCCAACGATGCATAAATTAAAAGAAACAGCTTTTATAAGCATGAAAAGTATAAGAATGAAATTGTTCATATTGAAAATATTGTCAAAATAGATCAACCCTGAAATATATATCTAAACTACAGTTTGTCTAGTAAAAAGGATTAGTTGCACAAATCATATATATTGTTTATGAGTTATAGCTTTCTTTGATGACAGTATTTCGGCTATATTGCAACACCAAGCTTATCACAATGCCGAAAGACCATCCAAGTACATCAGAGTCACCTTGGTAGATACACTGAGCTGAGAGATCTTCTCACATGAAAATACTTTAGACCAGACTGGGACTCAAGCCAACAGTGGTCAGTGGTGAGAGTCTTGTTGACTATAAAGACTTGACCAGAGAGGCCCTAATATCCTTACATGATCAGAGAAATGAAAATCTGTTTAAACAATAAATATCCATGACCGCGACATACGAAAGTCGTAAAAAATGGTACTGTTATAGCTCCCTTGCTTGGCGCTCAGCATATAAGGGTAGTTGCAGGACTGGTTGGCCCGGTGTCAGGATAACGTTACTGGGTGTGGTATCATGCCATATGTCTACGTCCCTTGACACTACAGATCATGTGGTGCATAAATTCGACCTTTAACTTTGTAAATTTTGATACAAGCTATAAATATTGTATAAATAAACAAATGAAAACCTGATCGAAGAGCCTATCGGTCTGAGTTTCAACTGTTTGTCAATGCGTCCGTCAAATATATCTAAATATATACGAGAAAAGCGCAATTCATCATTTCCTGTTTATTGTAACTATAAAAGTGTGCTACATGACTGATTTGACAAAAACTTTTACTTTAATATTTGTCATTTTTGGTATTCCAGTAATAACGTAAATTCTATTTTAAGAATAAGAATAAGCCATTTAAAGAGTTTAAGTTACGTTTCAACAGGTGGACATGCGCATTCGATCACTAATTTGGGCGTTCATAGCAACGGCACAGAAGACAATGATGATCGGTCGAACTTGTCGTGTTTTATTCCAGATCCAGAGTTAAAGGTAAGCATTATTGTAGATATAAATACAATTGCATTAATTCTGTTGAAATGGGTTCCATATAAGCTTAAATATATTGAGATTCACTTGATATTCAGCGTCTCCTGAGATTAACTTTTATTACTAGTTTTATTCACAAGGATTTCATGGTTGTGTATTCACTATTTGTGTGATCTTTATTATTCAATAGCCGAACATGCATTTTTGTTAGCATAAATTGTCTCAAATAATGAAATGTAAGGTTGTATGACCTTCCCCCAAAAAATAATTTCGTGTGGGAAGGGTGAGCGTCTTCTTTGTCTTTTTGTTTTACATTATTCCTCCTAGGTGATGAACTTCAACAGGGTCTCTTTATATATTATATATACTGGACAAAACTTACATAAACCCCCAACTGTTTGAATTGAGAACACATATTTATCAGTCTAATGAATTTTGTGACCTCGAGTTTTCGAAGGAGTCCTGTTAACCCCAGGTGTTACAGTTTTTTGTTAAATCTTATTTGAAATTGATGAATTTTGGAATATTTTTTTTAACTTCACAAGTTATCATTTATGAGTTATGAATAAAAGATATTGTTCTTAACTGTATCGAATTATGTAGGTTCATGTCAGTGGAAAGACTACAGTGATCACCCAGCTTCTCAAAGCTATTTTTCTATGTGAATTTGCCGTCTTAAATAATACAATATTGTATTGCTCAATGTGATTTTTGCTATAAAAATGTATATCAATGTGTGTAAAGTACATTTAAAATAGGTCTCATAGTGACTGATTGGCATTATAACTCAAAAACACTATTGTAGCGAGTAAAATGTGTAAATGTAATAGAGATTGAATGAATGCAACATTTTTATAATATTATATAGTGCAGTCAATAAAGGTCAATAAATTTAAACAAAATTAACCCATTGTTAAATCTTATCCTTCTTATATAGTTTCGTTTTAAGAATGAAAGAAAAAATGTAAAACCTTATTAACACAATTTACTCACTAATAAAAACTTAAGTCAAACATCAGTTTCTTCAACTTCCTAAACTCTTTTACTTGCATTTAATAAGCAAATTATACTGAGCCATAATGGTACAATTTTTAATAGTAACGTACTGTAACAATACATTTGTTCGAAATACAAGAAAATCCACCACTTTTCTTCATGGACCTAACTTCCTACTTCTGTCTCCTCAGACATTTCTGGAGCAGTGTTCGGTTCTTTATCATTATTGTATAAATCTTGTTTATCTGTCTTGTCTATACTATGTGAAACTTTAACTTCGAAAGCATTTTCTATAACTACATCTACAGCTATTTCACCATTACAGGACTTTTGATCTGTGGAAACTGCAATATTGGATTCGCTACAGACTTCTGCAAGTCATCAATCAATATTTTTTCTCAAACTCTGTCAAACATAATTCACTACCAGAAAATTGTGAGGTTGTCGGCAAGACAAATGTTTTGTTTTTATTTGTTTTTGTTTTTTTTTGTTGTTGTTGTTTTTTGTTTTTTGTAGTACATCTTAATTATCGAGGAGTAAAACATGGCAACAGAAAACTCAAAACATATCAACACCTGGAATTTTGAACAAAACAACAGTGTTACTTGTACTTTTCACTTGTTTACTGATTCACGTTATCAAGGTGATACCAGACTAGGCTATTATCGATTAACTAAACTTCTTCAAAATAAGAATAGATATATTTCATGTTCGGGTTAATATCATGCGTGGGAGACTTCTAATTACATGTCGGCCAATGATTTTATACACGATTTCAACAGAAATACAAAGAAAATGCAAAACCACCATTGCAGGTAGACGCCAATGCAAGTTAATGGGAATATCGAATACGAAGGAACACAAAAGATTCTTTATACCCGTAACAAATAAACCTGTTTATGGTTTGACATAGACAGTAGAAAACGATAAACTTATACCAAACTAATTCGGCTTTCAAAAGGATAAGTCAAGTGTAGACGCAGTTTCCTTATTGCACGATAAAGTCACAAAACACTATTACTTTAAGCAGTTAAGTTTTTTCTCTGTTCGCTATAATTTGTTAGTTAAAAGGCAATAGCCCTAAAAATATGATGTGCATAGTTAAAGTTTTTGTTTTATAAATTTCAATAAATTGGAAATAAAGTAATAACGGAGGTATCATTTACTTTAACGTTTAAAACTTAAGCTAATCCCTCTCAACAGTTCCTTAGTTGGACCAGTACTTTGTACTTGATAACGTCATGAAAATCTTTGCCAAACGGGATTCAAACCCGCAACCTTCAGATCCACATTGTGAACGTTACCACTGGACCACTGCGTCAACTTTCCAATGAAACAAAAATAAACATGAAAATAAAGGTTTTGAATGATTGGATATTTTTATTTGTTTAATATAGAAGCAACATCAAAAAAAAAAAAAAAAAAAAACAACGACGGAAGACAATACAATACATTATTTTTACAGAAAGATATTTACAAAGGAACTGGATTAAAGCCATTGAAAGGTCTGGTCATCAAATATACCTTTATTAGGCAGTTAAGCAATAGAACATATTGAAAAACTCGACGAGTATAATCATTCAGGTAATATGGATTTTGTTTTCAAAGCCTTTTCACGTTTGGCCTCGCGTCAATCGTCAGGTCAAGGTAAAATCTAAGAAATATCAAACTATATGTCTAAAGAAAATTCTCCTCTGTGTGCATAGCTTTGAATGTAATTCTATTCAGCCCTTTATCAATCGTAATTATTAGGTGTACCTGCATGCTTTTACCTGTCTGAATCAGAAGATTCGAACAGACGATTCAATACATATTTGTGCTTGTAAAATTATTTGGCCCAATGTAGTGACTTAAATAGGTGTTATCTTTAGAACATTGGCCATTATTCCATGCTTTAAGAAAACCTTTATAAATCATGTATGAATGAATTGAAAACATACAGAGTAAAATAAAGAAATTATCTGAACCGCCAGGGGCCTTATTATTCAGAGGATTAAAATGTTTAAGCAAATTTAGAATTGAGACAGTGAGGTTTCCATTAGTGCAAAACAAGATTAATTAGCTCTTTCTGCCTCCAGCAGAAAATCCTATTGGGTTTGTTATGTTTTTTATTCTACTTTTTTTCTTCTTTTTGAAGTTCAAATTAAAACAGGTTGCCGATGAGCCAGTTGCATGAAATTTTAACAGTAATCAGAGTGACTTTGACGCTTTTGATGTTTGGATAGATATTGCCCTAATTGTCTACCGTACTGTACGTATTTATCATGCCGACTGTCATGACGCACTTTAAAAAATGTTTAAAATGATTAATTGGAACAGAAACTGCAGCGCATTGCGTTTTTCCTGTGTCAAAATGTTTACGGGCCTATATATATTAATAGAAATAAATATTTTTCTACTCTAAAGTAATAATTCATGTAAGAAAGTTCCCCACCGACAAACTTTAAATGCCTATTCTAATAAAATAAGCCCGATGACGGTTTGTTGAAAAGCTTTTATTTTAAAGATAAGTACCTTAAAATTATTCATTGAAAAATCTGAATCTTTGAACATAACAAAAAACAGTTTAAAATAAATACTGTTGAGCCTTTTTAAAAGATTTTGTGTGCTTAGCAATATGTAAGGATATTTAATGATAGATGTGTAAATAATAATCCGAAATTCATTTGTTCTATTACAATCGATATTTCACCACTTTAATAACTTTCACTTATTATTGTAATTGATTTGAAAACAAAATAGACTTAGGTTTCATAGGTGAATTTCATCCTAAACTACTGGTATATAGGGTATACTGATAAAAACACTGATTTTTTTCTAAGACTGGTGCCCTCTGTTTTTATTAAATATTTCAGTAGATCAGATAATATGCAATCAATAAACAAAAAACAAAAAAGAAGTTCTAAATGTTTGAAAAAAAGTAAATGAAAATGTCGTGATCGGCTTAATTTCATTCTCAAAAATAATTTCTGTGTTTGGAGCCATATGCTGGAAATGATTGGTTAGTTTTTGATAATACACAGTCGCTCCAAAAGACTCAATACCATTATATGAATATATGAAAGTACATTTTGCCAAAATAATTCATTCGAATTATTTTTGCCCGGACGACTGGGGCGGGATTGAAAGTCCCTTTAATCGACTCTTTGGATATACTACAAAATCCACTGACAGCAATATAGTATTGAATATTTATAAATGATATATAATGCTATATAAGAACACAATCAATATTGCGTTTTATTGCCATAAATATCATTATTCCAAATCCAACTCATACAATGCAAAAGACAATCATACAATGCATACAAATACTAGTCAAATAGAACAAAAATATATCTCTGGTAGGGTAGATCTAATGCATCATTTCTGTGAACATATTGAAAGCGGCACTAAAATCAAAAGTCAATTCATTTTTTTAAACAGATTGTATGCATGTGTAAACTATTTTTAACATCCTATGAAATATAAACACAAGTTCGAAGGTTCCATGTCCCATGAATTATAGTTGCTGACGTACTGTCACTAAAAGACAATCACAACAGTTTCATCTTCTTTTTCAAACATTCAGAATTTCAGAATTTTATGATTCTTTGCATATTGATAACATATTATCTGATCTACTTAAACATTAAATAAAAACAGGGGGTTATCAGCTTAAGAAAATTTTTTTTTTATCAATATACCCTGTTTGGCAGCAGTTTAGGATAAACTTTCTCTAATGAAAAATAATAATATACATATATATGAAAAATAATTATATTGGTGAAACATTAAATGTAATGATACAAAATGAATTTTGGGTAAACTATTTATACATCTCTTATTAGATAGCCTTACATATGGCCAAAGCGCACCTATACTTTGAAAAAAGAACAAATCAACAGTTTTTGTTTTAAGCATTTAACACAGCAGGTTTATTTTTTTCAAACCTGCTTGTATGTGCTGCAGTTGCTATTCCTATTTTTCATTTTAAACATTTTTCTTTTAGGCGATTCATGACAGTCGGTATGATAAATTTGTTCAGTACAGTAGACAATTAGGCAATATCAATCCTAACATCGGTTCAAATTTGCGGTTGGTAACAGGATTGAAATTTTGCAGTTGAAATATAAGACGCAACCAATTTTCGATCTTGACTTTTCACCATCTAGAGGTTCATTTTTAAACAAAATCTGTTATATTTGCATAACCGGTGATATTGTAAAATTTACTTG
Source organism: Solen grandis (assembly GCA_021229015.1). Classification (NCBI taxonomy): domain Eukaryota; kingdom Metazoa; phylum Mollusca; class Bivalvia; order Adapedonta; family Solenidae; genus Solen; species Solen grandis. The sequence continues at coordinate 13,675,297 of CM037780.1, read as the reverse complement.
TGTGTGATAATAGAAACTGTCGAGATCGTATTTAATCCCGAACCAATATGGCTTTGAATCCCGGTCTGGACACTCAGATTACAGGGAACCTCGAATTAGGTCAGCAGTGGCTCTATCCGAAATGTCCATGCAGTCGTGATCTTACATTACCTGCAATAAGCTGAATGCCAGTTTATGACAGTATATAGTAATATTGCAATTCAAAACAGAATCAGCTATTATATACACGTTTGAGGGAACATTTAATACATTCCTTGATACAAATTAAGTGTGTGCTTCAATATCATGGATTTCTAAAATGATGCTGTATTGTTGTATTGGGGTTTACCGTCGCTGCGATAGTATTTCAATCATATAGCGACGTCCAGTTAATTACAGGTGGAGGAAGACCCCGAGGACACAGAGGTACCCGGGTAGAACCACCGACCTACAGGAAGGCTTCCTCACATAAAAAATCCGAAGTCCCTACTGGGATTCGAACCCACAGCGGTAAGGGGCTGAGAGATTTGTAGTCCACGACTGTAACCCTCCCCTTCTAAAATGATAATATGTCATAAAATATAGTCTAGTATAAAAAGCATTAACATATTATCGCTAAGTGATCGAAAGATATTTTTTCTTCAGTATGGAAGCATTCACCAAGGAACAACACCACTGTAATATTCCAATGATAATAGCAGTTGTTGTTTTTTTTTTGTTTTTTTTTTTTTGCTGTAATCTTGTTTTCACAGCGGTTGAATACATTGATAAAGTGCCCACCTGTGTTTCCCACTCCTATAAATGATGTCGCATGGTCCATATTTGTACTCATATTTGTGTTTCCGACTGTTGAGTCTCCTCCTGATGTTGCAACATTTGTTGTTGGACGTGTGAGAGCTTTTGGTTTAGTTTCGCGTATTGATTTCAAGGCTCTTTATTCTTTCAAGGAAGGGCTTTGTCATAATTTCTATGATTACCTAGATTTGTTTTATTGTCATGAATAGTATTAGTCTCTTGTATTTAATGTTAGTACTGTTTCAGTATGCTCTTATATGACTTATATGATTATATGTATCTGTTTTTCCAGGTCCTAAATAATATTTATTTGCATTTTATTGCAATGTTACTGTATATTCCTGATAGTCGCTTTTTATTTTCATTTACTACTTTGACATCAGTCATTTTGTAATTTTCAGACGGACAACTTCAACAACAACAATATTTGAGTAAACAGGATTATATGTCAGTCTGTCGTAATTTGCCGGGAGGGGTAGCTCCATGGTTTCTGGTCTCCTCATCTAATTGGAACAGTGACATTGTATAGACAAGATCTAGGCTATAAGTATGTGGTCCCTCTGTGTATATATTTCTGCATGAAATGAAGTTATGCGATTCGACATAAAAGTCAATAAAATCTCATCATGCTAACAAAACTCACATCCTTTACATTGTAGACATTTGCTGACAATTGTGTCGCATGCGGGACATATCCCAAGATCTATCTTTTGCTCGAAGGCATGTATATTGCGTCGAATGCTAGAATTTTAGGCTGTCGATTATCTCTCCATTTAGTTGTTTCCTTCAATAGCTCAATAGATGTGTACTGCAATTATGCATCCAAGAGTGTAACCATATTAATGCCAAGTTCAGTTAAATCTTGGGTTCTTCATCTTGACTTTATATGTCTAGTATATTGTCAACCCTGGGGGTCAAGGTTATATGAAGGTCAAGGTCATTTGACGGGTAGCGCTCATCATAATGCATTTACCTGTGAAGTTTGGAGACTGTTGGTGGAAGGACTTCCAAATTATGGTCAATGATAAAGTTCTGTAACAAACAACCAAACTGGCAAACAGACAGACGGGCAGACCAAAAACAATATTCCCCGATCTATCCACACGTCCATCAATACGTATTTCAATAAGCGTTTTATAAAACACTTTTTAGTCAACTGAAAATGTCATGTTTGGGAAATGTACATAAAGTGATTAACTGAATGATTAGAATTTAGCTTGTATTTTTTTTCAATCTTTTTTCTAGACATGACTAACAGTGTTGGCTGTACGATGACCCCCTCCTGCGCAAGCGCATGTCCCTGTGGCATTTTGTCTGATATTTGCGTAAATTTCCACAAAACTAGCACAGTGTTCGGATGAATTTGCTATTCTCTCTCTATATATATATATATCAACACATTTTAACGTTTTTTACAACGTTTACATTAAAAAAATCTTGATGTTTTATTTTGACTAAAAGAGTTTGGGAAACATAAGTTCATTTCCTAGCATATTTCCAAATTGGTCTTGATTTAATGCATGAATGCGGGTTACATAAAAGACACAATGGAAGCATTTTGGCTTAATGGATGGAAAGATTTAAAATTTTGAATGCATATGTATTTGCTACGACACAATGAAAGTTTATATGCACTACATTTAGCTCTTAACACTCGATAATGAAGAAAAAGAATGCATCTTTTGATGAATTATTATTTTTGTGAAATTCATAAATTTTTTACCGAAAAGGGGGATAGGCAACATTTTATATTTCCGAATCAAGTATGGTGAGGTATATTTTTTATTTCATTTTTCATGGGAATATATATCAGTGCAGAAAAGATAAAATAATTCTTTCCACTAAATAATTTTGGAATAGACACAAACTAAACTATCTTAAGAACATTTGAATAATTTCTTTTTTCCATAATTTTACATTTTATATGCAAATGTCTTTTTTCCCACAAAAGCTTGTGATATGGCAAAACTACAAAACTTTATACTTGCAATAGTGCTGTGGTATCTAGTTAACATGTTACCATACAGAGTGTCAACGTTTTATGGTTATTTCTTTCTGATTTAATTGTTTAATGGTAACAATGACTTTATGATAATTTCTTTGATGAAGGCTAATTACGACCCAAGTGCTAAATCAATCATGGTGACCCATACTTTCCAATACATAAATATGTTTCTCATGCGCTATTCAACAAGTCTACCAAATCTCCGTTCAACTTACTTAAGCATATGTCTTTAAGTCCTAATGTGCGTTTAAATGTATATTATTCATTCTTAACAAGGGCTGATATAACTTACTGAAAATGCATATTTGATGCAAACAATACTGAATTAATGTATGTACATTTTCAATCTTGATATCCTCATAGAAGTTAAAATCTTAACTACATATAATGTATTATAATGTTCTTACGCCATAACCTCGTATAAACTTGTTTCGTTTCTGTATGCCTTGGTAAACAGAGCAGACCTAATCCAGGAAGCTCCTGGAAGGAGCCGCCTGATCAGGACCTTCACAGTTTGTTAAAAAAATACTGTAGCTCAGATTCTAAAGTCTCCATGGAAAAGAAAGAGCCCGTCTCTAATGTTCACCATGCGATAACTTGTACATGAATATTCATAAGGTAAAGGGTTAATGATACAATATAAAAAGTAAGAGTAACAACTGATGATTTAGTCTTTCTAAAACAGTTTGTGGTAGTCAATCAATATGAAAGTCACTGTTTTCAAACATTCATTTAAATGGACCTTTAATAAGCACAGGCTTGGGACTTATTCAATACTCTTCAAGCTTGTTTGTTTGTTGTTGTTGTTTTTTTAAATTTTATACAGGCAAGCTTGTTCAAAACTTTATTAAACAATACAGAAAGAAAAAAGTTGTTGTTTTGATGTAAACTCATAATTCTACAGCTCTTTTACAGGATTACTTTCCATTTATGACAAGGTCAATTGTTAACAAACAAACCCATGAATTATTTATCTTTAGTGTAAACCAGATCAACAATCGATCATGGGATATCCCAGTATAGATATTGAATATACAATTATTTAATTAGAATACTTCTGTAAACATTGGATATGCCCCATTTTCCAAACTTAAATACAGTTTGATTAAACAAAACCTACAGCATGAAATTGATTTGTTGAAAAACAAAATTGTATAATTATATAATACTGAAGACAATTCGTGTTGGTAAAAATTTAAGGATCAACCCTATTTCAACATTACGACTTACAATACAAAGTATGGAATCAAATTCGCAATTTTTAAACTGTAAAACATTGATTTTAATCCCATAAATGCATCGTTGAACACACACGATCAACTCATACACTTACTATTCATTGATTATCTATCGGATTTGCAACCAACAAGTTAAAGTTCTGATGCGTTTATCATAAAAATATTTAAGCCAATCAAAACGACATTTTCATTTTGGATACTCTCCACATAGAGGCAAGAAAAGAAGTGATGAAGGGATACATTATAGGATATACTGGAAATTAGGATATGAGCATTTAGATTCGTTAACACCGGACAGGACAATGTATCTCGCATCCCATCGGATTAATGTATCAGAAAGACAGTAGTGAAAAAAAAAAAACACAAATAATTATCAAGAATAATAAAGTCAGCTGCTGTTTGTCATCCAACGATGCATTAATTAAAAGAAACAGCTTTTATAAACATGAAAAGTATAAGAATAAAAATTGTTCATATTGAAAATATTGTCAAGTACATCAGTTCACCTTGGTAGAAACATTGAGCTGACATATCTTCTCACATGAAAATACATTAGACCCAACAGGGACTCAAGCCAACAGTGGTCTGTGGTGAGAGTCTTGTTGACTATAAAGACTTGACCAGAGAGGCCCTAATATCCTTACATGATCAGAGAAATGAAATATGTTTAAACAATAAATATCCATGGCCGCGACATACGAAAGTCGCAAAAAATGGTACTGTTATAGCTCCCTTGCTTGGCGTTCAGCGTATAAGGGTAGTTGCATTACTGGTTGGCCCGGTATCAGGATAACGTGACTGGGTGTGGTATCACGCCATATGTCTATGGCGTGATACTGCAGTATGGCAGCACTATATCTGTCTCAGGTAGACATCGTCTCCAAATGACTGAAATACTGTTGGTGGGACGTTAAACCCAACAAACACAAACAAAAATAAATACCCTAGACACATGGTCGGTAAAAGGAAATATAAAATATGTAAAAAAATATATCATTCTGCTGTTGTTTATTCCTCAGCTCCCTATACTCAAAATGTCAGTCTAAAGTTCAGGAGCCTAAAAATCTACAATGGCTTACAGGATTGACATTTAAAGTATAATACTCTATTGTAGTTTATTTAAGATTTTCAAATCTATGACAGGAGCATTTTGGACAGATGGAAGAACAGGCAACCAGCGCCATAATATTATAGAGTGAAGGTACATTGTCTGTCCGCTATAATATACTAAAGCCTTAAAAAGTAATTTGCTGTTACCTGTAAATACTCTTTTAGCAGATATGTTAGCTGAGATTGTATTTTATTCATATTAAGACAGAGTGTTGATATCGTTCTTTATTTCCTGTATTGCTAAAAGAAAAGTTACTCTTTTATGCATACTTCAGTTTATAGAGTTACGTCCCTTGACAATACAAATCATGTGGTGCATAAATTTGACCTTTAACTTTGTAAATTTGATTGTAGGAATATTATTTCAACTAAGTGTTTGAAACAGTATTGAGAAAATAGTAAGAAGAAAGTATATTTTCTTCAGAAAAAAATACTTGTGAAGAAGAAAAATATAACTATTGATTAATATTAATATACAAAATTGTAAATAGCATATGAAACAAAGAATTGTCGTATTGACTGTAAAGAATCTAAGCTATAAATATTGTATAAGCAAACAAATGAAAACCTGATCGAAAAGCCTATCGAGTTTCAACTGTTTGTCAATGCGTCCGTCAAATATATCTAGATCTATACGAGAAAAGAGCAATTCATCATTTCCTGTTTATTGTAACTATAAAAGTGTGCTGCATGACTGATTTGACAAAAACTTTTACTTTAATATTTGTCATTTTTTTTTAAGAAATTAAATATTTCGGTGGTTTTTCTAAAATCAATCGTCACTATGAATTCAAATATTACTTAGCGCTATGAGTTGGTGAAATAGACATTGTTCCTGGCCGGTATGCATTTCTGGTATTCCAGTAATAACGTAAATTCTATTTTAAGAATAAACCATTTTAAGAGTTTAAGTTATGTTTCAATAGGTGGACATGCGCATTTGATCACTGATTTGGACGTTCATAGCAACGGGACAGAGGACAGCCATGATCGGTCGAACTTGTGTTTTATTCCAGTCCTCCAACTCTATCCAGAGTTAAAGGTAAGCATTATTGTAGATATAAATACAATTGCATTAATTCTGTTGAAATGGGTTCCATATAAGCTTAAATATATTGAGATTCACTGGATATTCAGCGCCTCCTGAGATTAACTTATTTTATTACTAGTTTTATTCACAAGGATGTTATGGTTGTGTATTCACTATTTGTGTGATCTCTATTGTTCAATAGTCGAACATGCTTTTTTGTTAGCATAAATTGTCTCAAATAATGAAATGTAAGTTTATATGACCTTCCCCAGACAATAATTTCGTGCGGGATGGGTGAGCCCGTCCTTGTCTTTGTATTTTACATCCCCCCTTAGGTGCTCCAACAGGGGGTCTCTTTATATATTATATTTACTGAACAAAAACTTACTTAAAACTCCAACTGATAAAATTGAGAACACTGATTTATCAGTTAAATGAATTTTGTGACCTCGAGTTTTCGAAAGAGTACTGTTAACCCCGGTTGTTATTTTGTTCAATCTTATTGGAAATTATTGAAGTTTGGAATAAAATTTTATTAATATCACATGTTATCATTTGTTAGTTATGCATAAGAAAACTGTTCCTTACTGGATCGAATTATGCGTGTGAGTGGAATCACTATATTTATCATCCAGCTCCTCAAAGCTATATTTTCCTATGCAAATTGACCTTCAAAAAGAATGCAATATTGTTCTCACTGCGCTCAATGTGACCTTTGCTATAAACACTGTGTTTAGTTTATTTAAAATATGTCTACGAGTGACTGATTGACACAAAAAAAAACTTATTCATAAAAAAATCACTTTTGTCGCGAGTATAGAGTGCAAATGCAATAGCGGTTGCATGAAGTTATTTCAAACTAATGGTAGACTTCAAGTTTGATTAATATTTTCTACATATGATTACCTCAATGCAACATTTTTATAATGCTATATAGGGCAGTCATTAAAATGAAAAAAGATCAACAAAGTAACCAAATGTTAAATCTTTTCCATCTAAGATAGTTTCATATAATGATATTAAGAACGAGTTATCAAATTGAGGAAAGGACAAATATATTATAAAACTTTATTAAGACAATTTTACTTATTTTTAAGATAAAGTCAAACATTAATTTTCTTCTACTTTATAAAGAATTATCCTTTACTTCTTTAATTGGCTTTTTATAAGCAACTTACACATTCATTAAGCCATAACGACACAAATTTTAAAGTAACGTTAATTACACACTGCCGCAATACATTTCTTCGAAATAATTAATTCATTAATCATGAGGAATATAACATGTGTAGCCGGGTACAGGTATTTGGTGATAAGTCAATAGGCAATAAGACATGAGTGTCTCGATAGCTCAGTGGTAGAGCGCAGGAACGGTAGTCCTGAGGCCCTGGGTTCGAGTCCCGGTCGAGCCATGATTTTTCACCACCTGTTACATTTGGCGCCCAACGTAAATAACCTACTGTTTGATATGGCTACTGTTTCGGCACCTCAAGAACTTTTCACAATGTTCTTTGTCTCAAAGAATTCGGGACGAATTCTAAATTTGGAGGGGGAATATGTAGCCGGGTACAGGTATTTGGTGATAAGTCAATAGGCAATAAGACATGAGTGTCTCGATAGCTCAGTGGTAGAGCGCAGGAACGGTAGTCCTGAGGCCCTGGGTTCGAGTCCCGGTCGAGCCATGATTTTTCACCACCTGTTACACATGTATACTTCATTGATGCAGTTCTAATTGCAGTCAGTTTTTTGTCACAGCATAGTGAGGTTGACGGCAAAATAAATGTTTATTTTGTGGCACTTTTTTAACTATTGAGGAATAAAACATGATTACAGAACGTTCAAGACATATCAACACCTGGACTTTTTAACAAAAAAAAGTATTACTTGATTACTGATTCACGTGATCAAGGTGGTGCCAGAAATGGTTGTTTTCGGGAGCAAATAAACACTTCACTTAAAAAAAAAAGAATATAGTTTTTGTTTGAGTTAATTTAATTGCAAAGAATACGTGGAATACCTTTAGCTATATGTCGGCCAATGATTATAAACACAATGGAAATACAAAGAAAAATGCAAAATCGCCATTGCATGTAGACACCAATACAAGTTACACATCACGCGAAACTTCCAATACATAGGTTGACAAAAGATACTTTATACTTATAACAGATAAACCTGTGTAAATGGTTTGGCACGGACTGAAGATCACGATAAACTTATATGAATACTGAACCAATTCCGCTTTTAAAAGGAAATATCAATTATTGACACTGTATTCATATTACACGATATAACCACAAAACACTAAGCTCTAAGCAGAAGTATATATGTGCGTTTTTAGATTTCCAACAGGGTTACGATAAATGAAACAGAACACAGTTATTGGGAAAACTTATTGCAGAAAATGTAAGTACATCATTTGTAAACAGTTTAAAATATATGCATAATACAGTCAAGTCATGTATATAATATAAATCGGAAGTTACTCAGTTTTCTCTATCAATCATCTCAGAACATTGGTTACACACAAGAGATCTACATTTCCTTGATAGTATACATCCTAACTACTACGGTATTGGTCAGTCAGATGCTGATACATCTCTAATATATGATAATAAGTTATGTAAAGGAGGGGTTGCCTTATTGTGGAGAAGGGATTTAGATAATAGAGTGTCAGTGCTAGATATAGACAGTAAGCGGATTATCGGTATACAGATACAATTTTCGCAGAATAATTTTGTATATGTGATGCAAGTGTATGCCCCATGTACAAATCACTCAATGGACACTTATAGGGAGCATGTGTCGCAGATACAGGATCTTTATTGTATGTACTCTGAAAGAAGAAGCGTTATTATAAAGGGTGACATTAATACGCATTTACAGGGTGAGCTTTTTATCAAACCCCCTGATGCTAGGGGAACATATTTTAGTCAGTTTATGGCTGTAAATCATTTAATAGCCATCAGTACATTACCGTTTTGCACAGGGGCGCAGGCTATTTATGTATCATACGACGGGAATTATCAGAGTCTGATTGACCATATCATCTGTAACGAGGAATGTATAGATGCAATAATGACATGTGAAATTCTGGATGATAACTGTTTAAATGTGTCAACGCATAGGCCTACTGTTGCTACATTTAATTTTGAGTTTGTGTTGCATACATGTAGTACGATGAATTCCTCGTTTAAACCTATTAAATGGCAAAATATTGGTGAACGGAGCATACTATTTTATGAGTCAGAGGTTACCAGACTGTTACATTGTAACATCCAATCACTGGATTTTTCTGATGCATACACAACTATTGAGTCCTTATACTCTTTAATTGTTGAATGTATTAACGATGCCTCCGATAACTGTTTACCTCAGGCAAAATATTCTCCACATTTGAAACCCTATTGGAATGATACATTTAAAAGGTTGCATGCCAAAAGAGGTACTATAGACAGTCATGGCTGGCTGACGGTAGGCCACGTGGTAATAGTTTCATTTCTTATCGTAATTATAAAGCTGCCAAGTGTGCATTTCGCTCCTTAACCGAAATGCATCTAAAGAGTTTTTGCGTAAGTCTCATAAAGATATAGATCGTGCATTAGGCATCGACAGTGCACTGTTTTGGGGGTTATTTAATGCGAAGAGAAAAGATAGAAAATCACGTACAGGTAGCGAGATGAGATTTGGCGGGAAAATAATACGTGATTCTAATGAAATTATTAAAGCATGGGGGTGCTATTTTTCTAACTTATACAGTGATACTGAATGTGAGAATTATGATGACGTATTCTTTGAAAATGTTAAACACATTGTTGATGATTTAAAAACGTCACAATTGGTCCCGGATGTAGATTGTAATATTACTTGTGAAGAAGTAATGAACTTAATTAAATCACTAAAAAGAGGTAAAATGTGTGGTCTAGATAGAATATATAATGAACATTTGATACATGGTGGTAGATCTTTGTTGTATATTATAGTTGATCTTTTTAATGCTATGTATAAACATGTGTATATACCAAAGAATATGAAAAGAGCATATATTATATCCTTACATAAAGGAGGTAACAAGAGTAAGCTAGACCCCAAAAATTACAGAGCGATTACCTGGTCTTCTTCATTATTAAAATTGTATGACGGTTTTCTGTTAAACAGGTATTGCACAACCTATTCATGAATTACAGGGTGGTTTCCAGGCCAATATGGGTTGTAATATGACAAATTTTATGTTAAAAGAATGTGTAAGTTATTGCAAGGAAAATCAGAGCAGGCTTTTTGCATGTTATTTAGATGCTAGACAGGCTTTTGATAGAGTCTGGCATGATGGTTTATTTTATATATTACATGAGATGGGCATTGTAACAAAATGACCAAGGGCGGACAACTTTCTAAGGTAGAATAAATACCAAACAACTTTTCTTTAAAATTATATTTAATAATAAAATATATACAATGAGAATATAAGAAAAAGAATTAAAGAATACCGGGAAAAAAAACTGCCGGCTAACTGTCCCTTTATCTGTTGGTACAATAATAGCTTCACTGAATATTAATCTACACTGTTATGAATGCATTTCAATGTGCCACATTCACAAAATGATGGCTAAATACACAGTACTCATAAACTATATCACGTGCTCTAATCGATGAACACTGGACCGACTTCCTGTCGTCGTGTCCCTTCAGCAAATGTGATCCACTTAGTCCACCGTAGACGCCCTGTCGTCCATATAACGCATACGTAGCTTCTTCCGTCCTTGCGACGTAGTCTACCAATGGGGTCTCGTAGCGACTGTGACCACCCAGATTACATAACTAAATACCACTTAGTCCACCGTAGACACCCTGTCGTCCATATGACGCATATGTAGATCCAACCGTCCTTGTGACGTAGTCTACCAACGGGGTCCCGTATCGACTGTAACCTTCCCGCTTACATAGGCACCATGCCCCAACTAAATACGGCTACAAACAATAAATAGCTCTAATTTACTTATATTGTGTTATAAGTACAAAAGTATTACTTAATTTCCAAATTTTTTAAAATATAATGATTTTACATAAGTGCATTAACGCAGAGAACTGCTCTTGTTGTTAGCAATTATATACCAAACAGATATTCCATATAACTCCACGTTTCTTAATTACAAAACAAATACTGTTGGACAAATGCTTCCATGTATATTCTGGTAATATCAAATTTAAGGACATACCTATAAACTAACATAATTATTAAAATTAAAAAAAATAGATTCCGGTCTATAGAACCAAAACTTCGAAATTACCGTAAATTAATCACGATTGTACACTTGTTTCTCTGAGAAGAAATACAACAATCTACAAAATAAATGTTTAAAATAAAATCTAAGTTTCATATCTACCTGCAAAAATGAAATACAAAATAAAATTTTACTCACACAAGCTCCGTAATGTACTTTGGTCAGAATACTCTAGACTGGACTAGGCATCTTCCGTAGCTCCCATCGATATCTGACACCGAGGCTCCATACAAACCAACTTATATACTAAAACCCCACGATTTACTCTTAAAAAACAAATTTCACGTAAATCGTGCAATAAATTGTAAATCGCTGAATCCCGTGCATCCCGAGAAACACTGACAACACTGAGGTATACTGATAAAAAGGGCTTATGTAAAGAAACTATAGATTTAAACTCCTAAGCCTTAAACATCTCTCTTAATACACTTAAAACTTAGCAAAACAGTAGATATAACCATTCCAAATCCTAATCATATCTCATTCTGAACAAAAGGTAGTAAAAGAAACCTGTGATAAACCTTATATAACCAAAATCGGTTTACACAGTTCCACTCTGGCCTACGTGACAAATACAACGTACTCTAAATCTACGCTTATTTTCAGGCCACGTCAAATTATTTTGTGACAGGCATATCCAAGCGTCTATTGTTGAGTGTTGTAGAGTTGCATAGAGACATGTACAGTTGTGTAATGTATGATGGGCTCCAATCAGACTGGTTCCCAATATTGCAGGGAACAAGACAGGGAGGGGTCTGCTCTCCATATTTGTACCTGTGTTTCATAATTGATTTAATTAAACAATTAGAAGATTTAAGAATTGGTCTCTCAATAGGTGACACCCGTTTTTCTGCACCTACTGTAGCCGATGCCATGTTGTTGCTGTCTCTATCTATGGATAACCTCCAGAAAATGATTGATGTATGTTATGTTTATTCATGTCAATGGCGCTTTCAATATAATCCAAGCAAGTGTGCTGTAATGGTTTTTAATGAGAAAGAACGGTATAACTTGCGTCTCAGTAAGACGTTTACAATAGGTGGTGAATATAAGCATTTAGGTGTAGAATATTACTCAGTAGAGAAAAAATCATGTATGGTGAAAGAGTATGCAAACAAATTGAAAAAAAAACTTTTTTGGATTGGTCAATAACGGTTTTCATGAGAACGGGCTTCAACCGATTACTTGCAAAAAAAATTATAACTCTATTGTATTATCAAAGGCTTTATATGGTAGTGAATGTTTGTATAATATATATGATAAAGATATAATATTTTTAAAAAGGGCACATAGGCTATGTATTAAAAGTATTCAAGGAATTAATGTAAGAAGCAGATACCGCTGTGAAACTTGGTATCACGGATCCTTTTGCTTTTTTTGTACTGTGATCAATCAGTACAATATTGTTCCATATCATTAAAGATATTGGAAATTGGTATGCATGGAATGAGACACCCTGCTGGGTATTTCACAGTCTTATCTGGCTGGACCAAGCAGGAGGCCTTAGGGGATGGGATGGGAAGGGTCACAGATACCAGTCACAATTCAATTCAAAAGTTTTTTTTTTTTTTTTTTTACAGTCAAAGTTACTACTTGTTCTGATTGAACGATGGAAGAGTGATGGCTTAAAAACTGTGATAAATACATTGAATGAGATGATAAATACATTGCCGGATGATGTCCTTACACATGCTTTCAAATTTTTATACATACAAGATAAGACTCTCAAAGTTTTCCAATTGACACCATTTACCCGTAATTGTTCAAACAATGTATCATGGTTTATTTTATCAAACGCTTTGCGGAAATCAACATACAAACAATAAAAACGACCACCATTTCTGGAAAAATATTTTTGAACCATGGCCTGTAGACAAAATTCATTATCAACGGCTGAGTACCCATTTCTAAAACCTTGAGCCTCATTGATCTTCTCATTATTTTCTGCCAATATATATACAATCTTGAATTTATTATATTTGAAAATATTTTGTATATTGATGTTGTAATAGATATGCCTCTGTAGTTGTTTGGGTCCTGCTGAGGTCCGGATTTATAAATAGGACATATTATGCTCTCAACCCATGAATAAGGGAATACTCCACTATTTAAAATATTGTTGAATAAATGGCACAATAGAGGGCCAATATCATCAGCTGTGCTTTAATACAATTCAGAAGTCAAACCATCAATGCCTGGACTCTTACCCGTACTCAGTTTAGCAATCAAATTTTTAACTTCATCTACGGTTATTTCAGTATTTACAAAAACAAATATCCTCCAAATTATCCTTATTTATAACTATTGGATCAGCGTTTTCGACAAACAATAAATTTCTAAAATAGTTAGACCACTCATTCTCTTTAATATAAGAGCCAATAACACATGTATTTGTTCGCGATTTCTTAAGCATTTTTCATAGCATATTTATAGTTTTACAACAATCGATTAGTTTTGTTCTTTCTCTCTCTTCGAAGTCATTCTTTTTCTGACGCATTTTTTCTTATAGACATTTTTTCTTTCTTTATAAAGAACAAGATCTGTGGCATCATTTGTTACCCTGAACCTACGTTAACCCTGTATTTGCTCGTTTTGAAGATTTCACATTCTTCATCCCACCATGGTGGTTGTTTAGAATTAAACACAGTAAAGCTTGACCCAGTGCGCACGCGCATGTGAATCGCGGTATCTTGGTAAATCTGTTTAATAGCGAAAACTGCTTCATTAACATCAGTACTTGCAAGATTATGTATATAATCTCCATAATTCAATAACGCATTTCTGAAAGTATTTAAGAATGTCTGACTTTTACAGGATTTCCATTTAAATTTAGGGAAATATGAGCTAGAATGGTCATCATTTATAGAATTTAAGTCACGAATTATGAAGTTAAACTTAAGCTTACTTGACATCGGAAAATGATCTGATTCATCCCTATCCAAAACATGGAAGTTTTTTACATGATTAAACAAGTTTTCGCATGCTATCATGTAATCTACAATACTAGCCCCATCTCCAGATAAACATGTATAATCTCCGTAAGCATCGTCAAATCTCCCATTTAAAACATGTATATCATGAGAACAACAAAAATCTAAAAGCGTACGATCAAAAAGGTTGCATCGATTGTCTTTACTCTGTCTCTGTAAATCAACACTACTACTATTCTAATCCGTTTCACCGAAAATGTATGTAAGATTATCATCAGGTATATAATCTAATAAATATTTGATACCGGCATTCAGATCACCTGCAAGAAATATCATAGCCTCATTATATAATAACTTTAACGAGTCAAGATTGTTCTGCAACAAAATAATACCATTCTTTTCATTTAAAGTGTCATTATAAACAGACGAGCCCTCAGGGGATACATAGGCAAAAAACATTATAAGATCTTTATAATTACTAACTGTTGAAAACTTGAAAAGTATAACAACACAGTTTTAATAATTTTCACAAATTCTAGTAACATCGACTCGCTTTAAGACGGTGCCTTTAATAAACACAGATACACCACCACT
>CM037780.1:13616300-13660234 GCA_021229015.1 Solen grandis | reverse complement strand
GGTCCACTGATATGTATCCGGAACCCCTGCAAACTGGTGGCTCAATGATAACACCTATATGACCACTTCCAAACCGCAGGCGCCCGAAAATAGAGTCAACTGCCTTATATGACATTTTTTTTTAACTAGACAATAAGTAGGCTTAAAAGAATCTAGCTAGCTAGCTATTTATCAGGAACAATTATGTATGCATTTACCCCCTTTTTACCCAATATTATGCCTAAGTATTGGTTTAATGCCCTTTATAAACTTAGAATAGAGATCGACGTGAAAATTAGTTTAATACTACAGTGAAAATGTTTATGCAATATTTCCCTTCAGTAAAAACATGCTTAAAATGTTACTGACAGTTACATGGTCTTTTTTCATTTCTTCTGTCTCTCGGAATTGTGACCTTCACATTAAACTATTGTCTCTAAACCAAAGTTTCACTATTCCGGAAATGAGACACGGAAATGCGGTAAAAATAGTTTTGCAGACTGTTTGATTCTAGATCCATGGTATAC
The DNA here is from genome assembly GCA_021229015.1 of Solen grandis. Taxonomy (NCBI): domain Eukaryota; kingdom Metazoa; phylum Mollusca; class Bivalvia; order Adapedonta; family Solenidae; genus Solen; species Solen grandis. Next base: position 13,659,728 of record CM037780.1, on the reverse strand, counting down.
AACATTTATTATATGAAATCGTAAGATATTGATGGAATCATCTTACTAATTGCAAATCAGACATTACTCATACAATATCTAGAAAAATACGATCTTTCACAAATAGTGTCGTAATGCGAATTTAAACAAAATTCATTGATGAGGCCTTTATTTCATGGAAGAGATGTGTAAATGGAAATGGCATTTACACTCACAAATTGAAATCAGAATTATGTGTTTCTTTTCGTTGGAGGCATATTATCTCGGTCTAATTCATCTATATGTGTATGATGTTTTATTGTTTGTTTGTTTATTTTTCTCGAGAAAGTACTCTAGACAGTTTACTATGGCACTGTACAACATATCCTAGAGCAAGGTTCTACTGCCTGGATGTCCACTACCAAGACAAATCAACAGAGGCCAGACAAAGTTGAAAACAAGACCCCAGACTCATCAACGGTGGCATGGAGTTAACACCAGGTAAATTAATGGCGATTCCTCGACTTATAAGAGAACAAAAAAACACAAAATCCACCACCCTGACAGATCAGCAAAACCCAGCACTTACAAGAACATCCAATGAAATGAAAACTGGAGAATCTGACGAAATGTTGTCTTAGAAAGTCACAATTCCGAGAGGCAGAAGAAATGAAGGAACGACAAAACTGTTGAAAAGCAATTCTTTCAGCTGGGACATCGTACTTCATTTTTTACTGCATCAAGTCTACTAGGGCCATGGAAATATCATCTGACAAATTTAACTATCAACATCTATATTCCTGATCATCCTTTTAACACAACAGATGAGAATTTCAAGTGATCCCTGACACAGGCCATGATTAATGATGACTACCCCTCAGAGACATGGATACTCTGGCCGCTTTTCTGCAGCTGCTAACAAAAAGATACTTAATGTTCACACTAGGCATATTAGACAGTCAGCATTCCAACAGGCAAGCACTAATATAAATTATGGGCAGAAGTTGAATCAGATCTACAAACAGCAAAAATTATTCAGGATTGTAAAAAAACAACATGGTCATGGTTACGGATGTTTTGTGCGTCCTTGGGGCTTTTGGGGAACTTCAAAATGCCGCCACCATCCAGGGCACTTGACAACCATGACATAAACTAGAAAAGTATGCCTTTAGGGAACACCTGTACCATTTGGTGTCCTTGTAAATGAGACGGCATATAGGTTAGCCAAGCTTGGATGAACAGGGGACCAGCCCATAAATACCATTACACACCAGGAGAAAACAACAATGATCAAAGCACCGAAGAAGCCACAGATAACCAGGAATGAATATCATTCTCTAGACAGATGGGAGCATGTTATCATATTAAGGCTACGCAGGGGACACTTGAAGCTTAATGCTTATATGTTCACTAAGTTTAAACTGTCCAGTCTTATATGTGCCCCTTTAGGTATCTAACATCAAACGGCTGAAAAGCAAACGTCTTGGCCGGGAAACGACGAATGTGTAGCCGAAGGATACCACTGTACATACCAAATAGTATGGAAAGATAGATGAATTTCGGAGAACTTCAGCCTTCATTTTTGAGTATGAACTGGAAGTGTTAGCGGTGATTACCAGTAAGTAAGTGATGCTTTCGTGTTCAACTTTGTATTTTTGCCCTCGTCTATATTGGGGCGGAAATAAAGGTATATATATATATATGCTCTGAATATTAAAGAACGATGAACTGAATATGTCAATAAAATCATGTTCACTCAAAATTTAAAAATCAAATATTTTTCATGGTCAACAATTTTGCTGGCATTTCTGTTTATAGGTCCGTGATTCGCTTAATGTTAAATTGACGTTGCTTGCTGTAAGGAGGCGACAGAGCTTCCTACTTTTAAAAACTAAAATACGAAGATAATACTGTTTATACTGTTTATGGTCCGTGTATACACCAATTTCCATTTCAATTAAGAAAAACGAAAGACAAACCCATTTTTGTTCATCCTTATTCAATATCGATCCAAAGGGGTCTGGCACGAAAAAAAGAGTCATATATCACTATATATAATACAAGGGATACTACTCCCGATTCAAGATTCATACCCTCCTTGAAAGAATTCCAATATCTCAATCGTCTATGATTTAAATTCTTTGCATCTGTTGCAAGCATATACATTTATGTAACAGAAAAGAACAGCCGTTTCACCTATGCAAATGCAGCTATCAAACAACGAAACCCGCTTTGAGAGAAAGTAACCTGAATCTTTAGAAAATCGACACGCGTTCGTACACCCGGTCTCCCAGTGTTCTCATATATTCACACGTGTCACATATATGGTGTTGTCAAATTTGCATAATAATTTTGCTGAAGTTTATTGACTAAAATAATATCGAGACAAAAGGTCTACTCTGGATTGATAATAAAATATATATGCCAGTATCATGTAGGCATTATTTACAATCAATATTTTAACCTTAAAATGACACGTTACATTACTGATCAGGTTTATGTGAAAACAAAAATGATGACGAAGTGCCTATAATGGAATCTTGAAGAAAAAGTGTCACAAAAATGATAATTTTACAGGAAATAGTATTAATATGTACTGGATCTGATTTCTTTCTTGTCTCAAAAGATTTGTAATCTTACCAACAAAGTTTTGCCGGTGAAAAAAATATTACCGAGTACATGTTTAAACAAACTTCATTTTAAAGTTTGTTCCTAAATCCTAAATCTTATATCTGTGCCTGAAAAGCGTACCTTAATTCCACGACACTTGATTATTTCAAAGGTCTGGCTCGAATTCCACCTACAATTCTTAGTCCGTAGTAATACTTGAAATTCTTAAACTAGGAACATACATATTCCACCATTACTATTTTATGTAATATTCTAGAATATAACTAATCTGAAATGAATTATTACATAAATAACTAACAATAATTGTTATTAAACGATATAATTGGTTATTTTTATTAGGGAAGACAAATAAAACTGAATTTTTAATCAGCGCTAAGAATTGTTGGTGGTGTCGCGAAGATCGCGATTTTTTATACTCATATATGTACTAAACATTTGTTACTATTCTCTTTTACTTGCTGTATTCTAATCGTTGTTGTAAACGGTATTGTTTATGACGTCATTACTTTAAATACGTTATCTAGTAGTTATTAACGCTGTATGCCGTTAACGGTTCTGTTTAAGCCATTATCGGCTATATAATTATAATGCCGTAAACGGCCACCTTTGTCTATTCAACGGCTATTTTGCCAATATATAAGGAGGTGGTTCGTTACCATAGTAAGAGCAAATGTAGTTGGAGTAGCTATGTGGATTAAACGCGTTAAAATAGAAACCTAATTATTATAAGTCAAAATCGGAATATGTGAACATAAATTAAAATGTGGTTTATTTTACTGATAAAAGTGTATCGTATATCATTTGCTTTATACCTGTGACATTTTATCTATATGGCATTTGGGCAAATCAAAGTGAAATTAAGACTGGATAAAGATTTCAGTTAGTCTTTATGTTTTCATTTACTTCAAGTGCAATTCAAGTTACAGCTCTCGATTAAACGTCAATGTGGCATATTCTCGGCTACAGGTGGAGTTTGAGCCTTTTTAACTTGAATCATGCAGGTTTTATCTTTTTCAAGTCGTCTGTACTTTAAGACAAACTTTTGCTACCACGAAACAGAACAAATGTGTGTATAATTTTCGTTAGAATTCAAATCATTTCCGCTCCGTGCAAACACAATTTTAAGAGAAATCACTCCGTTGGTTTCAAAGTTTATTTAAAAAATATAATAAACAATACTAGCAAAATTAAGAGTAACACGGAATATAAGACTTAATTTTTATTTTCTAAATGGAGAATGGAATTATCAAAATGCTTCACAATTAATGAAGCAATTATCAAAGAGCTGGAAAGATAATTGCATATATTTGAATTTCGAAATACATGAAAATAGTAAGAAAAGTTAATATGAGTGTTTATAATTAGACAATAAAGTTAACCCTCTAACACGTATAAACATATTTTCTAACAAAACAGCAAAATGGAAAACACCTGTTAATGTCAGCAAATATATGGTAGGCAGGCATACCATAATAACACACACACAAACACGCGCGCGCGCGCGAGCGCTATCGCGGGTGATGGCAAAAAAATGGTTTGTCTTAACAAACAGAACGTGAAAAAAAATAATAAAAGGGTTCGTTTTTATTTTCCATGTTTAAAATTGTAAAACGAAAGTAATGTTTTTTTTTTATTTTCATGCTTGGTATTGAAAAGGATAAATGAACATGAGTTTGTTGTTCGTCTTTCTTACTTGATATTGACAAACGAAATGACGGTTTACATACAGCCTGTTTACAGAATATTCACACTTAACAGATTGATATGATCGTAATTTTCTATCAATGTAAGAATATAAATTTCATATTTCGACCTAATATACCTATTTCTGTAGTAATTTTATCAATAAATAATAAAATAAACTTATCTATATGTATAATAAGTCATCAGTCTGTGTGTAAAGTTAGAAGTTATCCTGCATATTTGGCAAATCAAAAATTCTGACATTTCAAATCTATTAATCTATATTTGGTCTATTGTGGTCTTTCTTAGAGAACCAAACGTAAGCTAATCATGTTACGCATATTACTCTCGTCATTATTTATTTTCCCGTTTTTCTTTTTCTTTCAATGAGATATAAATTTCTCATCATTGGCTCTAAACAAAAAGTCGTGTGTTCTGTTTTTCACCCCCCTCTCTCTCTCGCCTATAAAGTCACTCTCATTTTATCTCACCTGAGTACAACGTGTTCAAAGTGAGGTATTATGGTGGGTCTATGTCCGGCGTCCGTCATCCGTACATCCGTCGTCAACACTTTTCTTTAAACAACATTTCTTCCGAAACCGCTGAATGGATTTTGACAAAAGTTTACAGGATTGATCCTAGAGGTCCTCTATCATTTGGGGTCACTTGATTTTATAGCTATGACTTTCAAAATCCGGACCAAAGGTACAGTTTTTCTGTTGAATTACGATTATTTTGCTGTAATTCTGCGTGGCAATATTTCTAATGCTTTTGTCGGAATATACATCAGTTTTATTATTCTGTTTCTTTCTCTCATCATGATTTTAGCTGTCAGTCTCTATGAAAGATAGGGACACGAATCTCGCCTCCTACGGGATTCGAACCCACCAACCCCTGGATCAGGCGTTTTATCAGTGCACGACGTTTTCATCCAGTCTCTTTCGTCAATGTTCCCATAAGAATTTAATGAACAAAGTAACAGTACATAAATTGACGTCAATCGCGACGCACTTGCTGAGGTTTGCTCAGTAATATTATTAGGATCCTCAATAAAAATATTGATCAAATCGCCATTAAACATTAATTTGCGGCCAATTATCATCACTCGTTGGTGTCAAAACAGTAGCTAAATTCTGGTACAGATGGTGGTTAAACTTAGTTAAACATATTTTATTAATCAAATATTATAACAGGACAATTCACATACATATAATATAGATAAGATAAAAGCTTTTTGCGATTTATTCTCAGATGTTGATTCAAAATACGCCCCCCCCCCCCACACACACACGATTGACTACACTGAATGTAATCGGCCATTTCAATATCTAGCAGCTTATTTTCCAGCCAATACATTTTTGATTGAGAGAGAATATGGTGGAGCCTATAAAAATATAGTGTATCCCGGCTTCAGTCTTCATATAATCTATACCCTATACATAGAATATATAGATTCAACTATAAAATCTTCAACCGTGCTTTTTGTTTTTAATTTTACAGTCTATATTGGAACATGTTTTTGAATTGCCTGTGTTTCCTACTGTTGTAGGACGTACAAGTATGCAAATGTATTATTATCGGTCTTTTAACTAGAAAAAACACATATGTAGAGAGCGAATGTTGCATTAGAGGAATAGGTACGAGGGAACAAATATCCAACAATCTTTTACTTTGGATAAGAAAGTGAAACAGAGGTGGTAACATGGGAGTGTTAGATATGAAAATGCGTTAGAGAAGGAGGGTATATTTACAGAAGACCAAACTTTACATGGCATTAGAAAAGATACCAAGGGTGAAGTTGTCGAGATGATCAGAAGGTTAGGTACTTAGGTAAGTGTCTATGTAATATTGCATAAACTTTTAAGCAGTTATGTCAATATTGAAACTAAGGAAACTATTATGAAGAAATTCCATCGTTATATTCAACAGCCAGGAGGGTCTGTTACTAGTTGCAAGAAACAAAAGATAAAGCAGCATTGCTTGAGAGAATATGTAGGGAGGAGGTTGATATCTTAAACCGCGTTTCATTTCAAGGTTGAAGAGAATATATTAGACACATGGCAACTTAACAGAAAGAAAACATTAAATAATATGACAGGTTCAAATAAAAATTGAAGATGAAAGAGACTGACCTGAAAGATGAGCTGGATGTAGACAGGAAGGTCTGTAAATCAGCGGTGCCTAAAGACAGGCAGGTAACCAGGAAGAAGGAGCTGTCCGAGGTAATAGATATGTTGCGGGATCTCCACAAGAATGTCGACAAGTTGTAAAAAAGAGAGGGGAGCCCAAGAAAGATTGACTTAACATTCTAGCAGAAATAAGCGAAGAGGGTTTGGATATGGTCATAGGGGTAAAGGATTTTCAGGTCAAAGACATCCAATAAGTTCAGGAGGCTGGAACAGTAGGGGTGAGAATAGGCCAGTTAGTCCAACTGCAGGTAGAACATTTACTCGAGCATGTTACAGATGTAATCTTAAGGGTCATGTTCAAATAAATTGCCAAAGCTAACATGTGGTCGGCTTAAGTGATCGTACCTGAGCAACCACATGAAAGCTGATCCCGTACTTCTTGATACTGGCACATTAGAACAATCTAGCTCATATACAAATAGAATCCATAGACAATGTGTTTAATATTGAATGTGCAGATTGATGACGGTCTTAAAAATTCTACCATTCAGCCATGCATATTTCTGATAGCACCTGATACATTTTTTTTTCTAAAAAAAACTCCAAATATATTAAGCACAATTATCTTAAGTCCTTTGTTTTACGAGTGTAAAGCAAACTTTAGAGTTACATACTGCTTGGTATTAAAGTTTCAGAACAATGATATAGCGCGCAATAACTCTTAAGAAAAACAAAACATGATAGCATTGGGATTGTTAGAAGCAGTATGTTGCAAAATGTGATTTTGAGACCAAATGGAACTAAGAATAATAATGGCTACATTAATATACAATAATGTTATCCACAAACATAATTTATTCTATATTACATGAAACCAAAGATTATGTTCTTCCAGATTTTGTTGATTTCACTAGTATGTTAATATATGATTATGAGAAATCTCAAGAGTGTATTGTTACTGTATCTAACAATACTACTTAAACAATTTGTATACCTCAAAAGTCAGTCCTGTGAGAGAGCAACCGTGACAAATGAAATGTTAGATCAAGAAGAAAATAATAGATAAAGATTACAGTATTTTAGATACAGAACAGAAGGAAAGTTTAAGAAAACTTATATATAAGCACAGAAACACAGTGTAAAGTGTAAAACATAATATTAAAATTAGAATTATTGCTTAAACCCCATTAAAGCAACGTCATCGTAGAATCCCCCTACAATTTATTGTAATTAATAATAATGGTACATTATGTCATGTAGTATAGAAATGCTCGGGTTCAGATATATTTCCTGACATTTCGATTAATGTATCCTTGCACGCCACAAATGATTGTGTGTGCATGATTTTGCAATAGGTTGTATAATTTCTTTGTACCACTTTTGAGAATCTTTATTGATAATGCCTTTGTTCCTTTTGTAACCATGTCTCCAGTGAAATCCCTGGAAATTAAAAGTAAATTAACATGCATACATTGCCTCCCATGAAATCGTGAATGCTCATTTTTATGCTCCCCGAAGTGTAAACATAATTATAGTTGCCGCTTTATCTATCAGGTGTCCGTCCGTCAGTCCGTCCATCACACTTAATATTTGGAACATAACTAAAAAAAGTAATGAAACGATAAACTTAAAACTTCACAGGTAAATAGAGCTCTAATGGAGGAAAAGTGCAGTGCACAAGAACTTTAACTATGCACATCATATTTTAGGGCTATTGCCTTTTTACTAATAAATTATAACGAACAGAGAAAAAACTTAACTGCTTAAAGTAAAAGTGTTTTGTGACTTTAGCGTGCAATAAGGAAACTGAGTCTACACTTGCTTTATCCTTTTGAAAACCGCATTAGTTTGGTATAAGTTTATCGTTTTCTATTTTCTGTGTCAAACCATAAACAGGTTTATTTGTTACGGGTATAAAGAATCTTTTGTGTACCTTCGTATTCGATACTCCCATGAACTTGCATTGGCGTCTACCTGCTGTGGTAATTTAGCATTTTCTTTGTATTTCTATTGAAATCGTGTATAAAATCATTGGCCGACATGTAAGATTAGAGGTCTCCCCCCAAGCATGTTATTAACCCGAACATAAAATATATCTATTCTTATTTTGAAGTAATTTTGTTCATCGATAAAAGCCTAGTCTGGTATCACATTGATAACGTGAATCAGTATACAAGCAAAAAGTACAAGTAACACTGTTGTTTTGTTCAAAAGTCCAGGTGTTGATATGTTTTGAGTTTTCTTTTGCCATGTTATACTCCTCGATAATTAAGATGTACTACAAAAAATAACATTTGTCTTGCCGACAACCTCACAATTTTCTGGTAGTGAATTATGTTTGACAGAGTTTGAGAAAAAATATTGCAACTTGCCGAAGTCTGTAGCGAATCTAATATTGCATTTTCCACAGATCAAAAGTCCTGTAATGGTGAGATAGCTGTACATGTAGTTATAGAAAATGTTTTCGAAGTTAAAGTTTCAGATAGTATAGACAAGACAGATAAACAAGATTTATACAATAATGATATAGAGCCAAACACTGCTCCAGAAATGTCTAAGGAGACAGAAGCAGGGACTTAGGTCCATGAAGAAAAGTGGTGGATTTTCTTGTATTTCGAACAAATGTATTGTGACAGTACGTTACTATTGTAATTTTATGCCATTATGGCTCAGTATAATTTGCTTATTAAATGCAAGTAAAAGAGTTTAGGAAGTAGAAGAAAACTGATGTTTGACTTAAGTTTTTATTAGGGAGTAAAAAGTGTTAATAAGGTTTTACATTTTTTCTCTTTCATTCTTAAAACGAAACTATATAAGAGGGATAAAATTTAACAATGGGTTAATTTTGTTTAAATTTATTGACCTTTATTGACTGCACTATATAGTATCATAAAAATGTTGCATTTAGGTAATCACGGATAGAAAATATTTATCAAACTTGAAGTCTACCATTAGTTTGAAATACCTTCATTCAATCTCTATTACATTTACACAGTTCACTCGCTATAAAGGTGCTTTTTGAGTTATAATGCCAATCAGTCACTAGTAGACCTATTTTAAATGTATTTTACACACATTGATCTACATTTTTAATAGCAAAATCACTTTGAGCCGTCAGAACAATATTGTATTCTTTAAGACGGCCAATTCACATAGAAAATTAGCTTTGAGAAGCTGGGTGATCACTGTTTTCTTTCACTGACATGAACCTGCATCATTCGATACAGGAAAGAACAGTATTTTTTATGCATAACTCACAAATGATTACTTGTGAACTTAATAATTTTTATTCCAAAATTCATTCATTTCCAATAATATTTAACAAAATAACTGTAGCAACTGGGGTTAACAGGACTCCTTCGAAAACTCGAGGTCACAAAATTCATTAAACTGACAAATATGTGTTCTCAATTCAAACAGTTGGGAGTTTATGTAAGTTTTTGTCCAGTATATATAATATATAAAGAGACCCTGTTGAAGTTCAGCACCTAGGAGGAATAATGTAAAGCAAAAAGACAAAGAAGGTGCTCACCCTCCCGCACGAAATTATTTTGTTGGGGAAGGTCATACAACCTTACATTTCATTAGACAATTTATGCTAACAAAAAAGCATGTTCTACTTTTGAATAACAGAGATCACACAAACAGTGAATACACAACCATGAAACCCTTGTGAATAAAACTAGTAATAAAATAAGTTAATCTCAGGAGACGCTGAATATCAAGTGAATCTCAATATATTCAAGCTTATATAGAACCCATTTCAACAGAATTAATGCAATTGTATTTATATATACAATAATGCTTACCTTTAACTCTGGATAGAGTTGGAGAACTGGAAAAAAAGACAAGTTCGACCGATCATGGTTGTCCTCCGTCCCGTTGCTATGAACGCCCAAATCAGTGATCGAATGCGCATGTCCACCTGTTGACTTGACTTGACTATTTGAGTTAACCGTCGCTTCGACAGTTTTTCAGTCATATAGCGACGTCCAGCTAATTACAGGTGGAGGAAGACCCCGAATGCACGGAGGGCATCCAGGTAGAACCACCGACCTACCGCAAGCCAGCTGGAAGGCTTCCTCACATGACCACCTGTAGAAACGTAACTTTAACTCTTAAAATGGATTATTCTTAAAATAGAATTTACGTTATTGTTGGAATACCAAAAATGCATACCGGCCACGAACAATGTTAATTTCACCAACTCATAGCGCTAAGTAATATTTTAATTCATAGTAACGATTGATTTTAGTAAAATCACCGAAATATTTAATTTCTTAAAAAAAATCGACAAATATTGAAGTAAAATTTTATGTCAAATCAGTCATGTAGCACACTTTCATAGTTACATTAAACAGGTTTTGATGAATTGCGCTTTTCCCGTATAGATCTAGACATATTTGACGGGCGCATTGACAAACAGTGGAAACTCAGACCGAGAGGCTCTTCGATCAGGGTTTCGTTTGTTTGCTTCGTTTGTTTGCTTATACAATATTTATAGCTAAGATTCTTAACAGTCAATACGACAATTCTTTGTTTCATATGCTATTTACAGTTTTGTAAATTAATATTAATCAAGGTAATAGCTATATTTTTTTTCACAAGTATTTTTTCTGTAGAAAATATACTTTCTTCTTACTATTTTCTCAATACTGTTTCAAACACTTAGTTGAAATAATATTTCTACAATCATAATTTACAAAGTTAAAGGTCAAATCTATGCACCACATGATCTGTAGTGTCAAGGGACGTAACTCTATAAACTTTAGTATGCATAAAATAGTTGCCTTTCTTTTAACAATACAGGAAATAAAGAAAGATATCAAAAATCTGTCTTAAAATGAATAAAATACAATCTCAGCTAACATATCTGCTAAAAGAGTACTTACAGGTAACTGCAAATGACTTTCTAAGGCTTTAGTATATTGTAGTAGACAGATCATGTACCTTCAATCTATATTATTATAGCGCTGGTTGTCTGTTCCTCCATACGCTATCAAAATGTTCCTGCCATAGATTTGAAAGTCTTAATCTGCGATAGAGTAGTACACTTTTAAAGTCAATCCTGTAAGCCAATGTAGATTTATAGGCCGTTGAACTTTGGAATGACATTTTGAGTATAGGGAGTTGACGAATAAACAACAGCAAAGTGATATATGTTTTATATATTTTATATGTCCTTATAATTCCTCATACCGACCATGTGTATAGGGTACATATTTATTTTTGTTTGTTTGTTTGGTATAACGTCCCACCGACATTATTTCAGTCATTTGGTGACGATGTCTACTTGAGACAGATATAGTGCTGCCACACTGCAGTTTCACGCCGTAGACATGTAGCATGATACCGCACCCAGTCACGTTATCCTAACACCGGGTCAACTAATCCTGCAACTACCCTTATATGCTGAGCGCCAAGCAAGGGAGCTATAACAGTACCATTTTTTACGACTTTGGTATGTCGCGGCCAGGGAATTTAATTTTTAAACAGATTTTCATTTTTCTGATCATATAAGGATATTCGGGCCTCTCTGGTCAAGTATTTATAGTCAACAAGACTCTCACCACTGACCACTGTTGGCTTGAGTCCCAGTCTGGTCAAATGTATTTTCCATGTGAGAAGATCTGTCAGCTCAGTGTTTCTACCAAGGTGACTCTGATGTACTTGGATGGTCATTGTCATTGTGATAAGCTTGATGTTGCAATATAGCCGAAATACTGTCATCAAAGAAAGCTATAACTCAAAACCAATATGCATGATTTGTGCAACTAATCTTTTTACTATACAAATTGTATTTTAGATATATATTTCAGGGTTGATATATTTGACAATATTTTCAATATGAACAATTTCATTCTTATACTTTTCATGTTTATAAAAGCTGTTTATTTTATGCATCGTTGGATGACAAACAGCTGCTGGCTTTATTATTCTTGATAATTATTTGTGTATTTTTTTCACTGTTTTTCTGATACTTTAATCCGATGGGATGCGAGATATATTATCCTGTCCGGTGTAAACGAATCTTAATTCTCATATCGTAATTTCCAATATCCTATAATGTATCCCCTCACCACTTCTGTTCTTGCCTCTATGTGGGGAGTATCCAAAATGAAAATGTCGTTTTGACTGGCTTGCAAATCCGATAGATGATGAATGGAGAGTAACGGTATGAGTTGATCGTGGGTATTCAACGATGCATTTATGGGATTAAAAGCAATGTTTTTACGTCTTAAAAATTACGAATTTGATTCCATGTTTTGTATTATAGGTCGTAATGTTGAAATAGGGATGATCTTTAAATTTTAATCAACACGAATTGTCTTCAGTATTATATAATTATGCAATTTTGTTTTTCAACAAATCAATTTCCATTCTGTAAGTGTGTTTATTCAAAATGTATTTAATTTTGGAAAATGGGGCATATCCAATGTTTACAGAAGTATTCTAATTGAATAATTGTATCATTCGATATCTACAATGGGATATCACATGATAGATGATTGATCTGGTTAACACTAAAGATAAATAATTCATGGGTTTGTTTGTTAACAAATGACCTTGTCACAAATGATGAAAAATAATCATGTAAAGGAGCTGTAGAATTATGAGTTTACATCAAAACAACATTTTTTTTTTATTTCTGTATTGTTGAACAAGCTTGTCTGTATAAAATTAAAAAAATTAACAAGCTTAAAGAGTATTGAACAAGTCCAGAAACTGTGCTTATTTCAGGTCCATTTAAGTGAATGTTTGAAAACAGTGACCTTTAGATTGATTGACTACCACAAACTGTTATTGAAAGTCTAAATCATCAGTTTCTTACTATTACTCTTTATATTGTATCATTAACCATTTATCCTATGAATACGGGTATTCATGTAAAAATTATCGCATGGTGTATATTAGAGACGGGTTCCTTCTTTTTCGTGCAGACTGTAGAATCTGAGCTACAGTTTTGTTTGAACAAACTGTGAAGATCTTGATCAGACGGCTCTTCCAGGAGCTTCCTGGATTGAGTCTGCTCTCTTTGCCAAGGCATACAGAAACGAAACAAGTTTATATTAGGTAAAGGCGTAAAACAGTTTAATACATTATATGTAGTTAGGATTTTAACATCTATGAATATCTAGAGTGAAAATGTACATACATTAATTCAGTATTGTTTGCAACAAATAAACATTTTCAGTAAGTGATATCAGCCCTTGTTAAAAATGAATAACATGCATTTAAATGCACATTAAGACTAAAAGACATATGCTTGAGTAAGTTTAACGGAGATTTGGTAGACTTGTTGAATAGCGAACGAAAAACACATTTATGTATTGAGAAGTATGGGTCACCATGATTAATTTAGCACTTGGATCGTAATTAGCCTTCATTAAAGAAATTACCATAAAGTCATTGTTACCATTAAACAATCAAATCAGAAAGAAATAACCATAAAACGTTGGCACTCTGTATGTTTACATGTTAACTAGATACCACAACACTATTGCAAGTATAAAGTTTTGTAGTTTTGTCACATCACAAGCTTTTGTGGGAAAATGATATTAACATATAAAAATGTAAAATTATGGGAAAAAGAAATAAATCAAATGTTCAAAAGACAGTTTAGTTCTTGTCTATTCCAAAAATATCTAGTGGAGAGAATTATTTTATCTTTTTTGCACTGTTATATATCCTTAAGAAAAATTAAATAAAAATATACCTCACCATACTTGATTCGGAAATATTAAATGTTAACTATCCCTCTTTTCGATAAAAAATATACATTTTTATGAATTTCACAAAAATTATGATACATCAAAAGATGCATTCAGTTTTTTATATTTATCGAGTGTACCGTTGGAAAGTTAAGAGCTGAATGCAGTACACATAAACTTCCATTTTGTCGTAGCAAATACATATGTATTTAAAATTTTAAAAGATCCAAACACCGTTATGATATTAAACCCATGAATAATAATTAATGATCAATGACATGATAAATGATAAATGTTTATACATACATGAATTTGGGTAATTATTTGCCATCTGAAATTAAATCATTGCATTTATAATGATATGTTTTTGAAAATTTGATTTCCATTGCATATTCTTGATTCTTTCCATTCAAAATGCTTCCATTGTGTATTTTATGTAACCACATTCATGCATGGATTCAAAATCAATTTCGAATTATCCTAGGAAATTTACTTATGTTTTCCAAACTCTTTTAGTCAAAATGGAACACCAAGATTGTTTTGATGTAAACGTTGTAAAAAAAGTTAAATGTATTGATATATATAGAGTATTCGCAAATTTATCCGAACAGTTAGCTGGTTTTGGGGAAATTTGCAAAAATATTAGACACAATGCCACAGGGACATGCGCAATTAAGTTGCGCAGGTGTGGGCCATCGTACAACCAACACTGTAAATTAGGTTTAGCGAAAAATATTGGAAAAAAAAACAAGCTAATTTGTAATCATTCAGCTAATCACTATATGTACATTTCGCCATCATAACATTTTCAGTACCCTAAAAAGTGTTTTATAAAACGCCCATTGAAATACGTATGGATAGGGGAATGGATAGATCGAGACATATCGATTTTGGTCTGCCCGTCTGTTTGTTTGCCTGTTTGGTTGTTTGTTACAGAACTTTAACCTTGGCCATAATTTTTAGGTCTTCTACCAACAACCTCCAAACTTCACAGGCGAATGCACCTTGATGAGCTATACCCGCCAGACGACCTTGATCTTCAAACAACAATGACCTCCAGGGATGACAATATACTAGTCATATAAAGTAAAGTTGAAGAAACCAAAGATTTAACTGAACTTGGAAATAATATGGTTACACTCTTGGATTCATAATTGCAGTACAAAGCTATTATCTATTGAAGGAAACAATTAAATGGAGAGAAAAATTACAGCATAAAATTCTCACATTCGACGCAACAGAAATGCCTTCGACCAAAATGTTAGATCTTCGGATATGCCCCGCATGTGACACAAGTGTAAGCAAATGTCTACAATGTTAGGGATGTGAGTTTTGGTAGCAGAATTAGATTTTATTGACTTTTATGTCAAATCGTATAACTGCCATTCATGCAAAAAATATATACACAGAGGGACCACATACTTATTGCCTAGGTTTTGTCTATACAATGTCACTGATCCAATTAGATGAGGAGACCAGAAACTATAGAGCTACCTCGCCAGGCAAATTTCGACAGACTGACGCATAATCCTTACTCAAATATTGAAGTTGTAAATCCGTCTGAAAATTGCAAAAAGACTGAGGTCAAAGAAGTAAATGAAAAAAGCGGCTATCAGGAATATACAGTTAAATTGCAATAGAATGCAAATAAATATTATGTAGGACCTGGAATAACGTGTACATGTAATTATATAAGTCATATAAGAAGCATACTGAAACAGTGCTAACAATAAATACAAGAGAAAAATACTATTCCTGACAATACAGAAAATCTAGAAAATCATATAAATCATGACAATTTAAAATTGAAATTAAAATCATGAAGATCTTGCTTGAAAGAATAAAGAGCATTGAAGTCAATATGCGAAATTAAACCAAAAGCTCTCACACGTCCAACAACAAATGTTGCAATATCAGGAGGAGCACGCTCAACAGTCGGAAACAAATATGAGTACAAATATGGACCATACGACATTACGTCTAGGAGTGGGAAACACAAGTGGGTACCTAACCAATGTATTCAAATGCTCCTCCATTCGAAGGAAAACAGTATTTTTTTAAATGGAAATATTAAGTTTCCACCTGTACATTCATTTGTCACTGGATAATCCCTTCAGGCTGTAGCTATTATCTAAAGTCACAAATATGTAAGACAATTACTGCCCCAACAGTCTCCAAAAATGAAAAGAGATTATTTGAATAGAAACATGACGATATGATTTACTTTGTGAAAACAAGATTACAGCAAAACACACACGGACACACACACACAAACTGATATATTCATTGGGATATTATAGTGGTGTTGTCTCTTGCTGAATGCTTCCCTACAAAAGAAAAAATATCTGTTGATCACTTATTTTAGAAATCTATGATATTGAAGTTGTGACAAGTTACGTAAATGTTCCCTCAAACTTGTATTTAATAGTAGAAGTTGATTCTGTTTTGAATTGCAATATATCTATACACTGTCATAAACTGGCATTCAGCTTATTGCAGGTAATGTAAGTTTTTGGTCATTATTGTGGAAGGAAACCGGAGAACCCGAGGAAAACCAACGTGTCTGGACATGCGACCGAATTTTTAAGCTTGGTGACCTATTGTTTTAAGCGTTTACCTTATAGATAACTACCTAAAAAGTATTCATTGAAAAAAAAAGAAAAATCTGAATGTTTGAAAAAATAAACATGCTGTTTTAAATGCTTAAAATGCTTAAAACAAATACTGTTGATTTGTACTTTTTCAAAGTACAGGTGCGCTTTGGCCATATGTAAGGGTATTTAATAATAGATGTATAAATAGTATACCCAAAACACATTTTGTACCATTACTTGTTGTTTCACCAATATAACGACATAACATTTACTAATAATTTAAAGAAAGAATATACAATGTACTTATTTTTCATCCTAAACTGCTGCTAAATAGGGTATACTGACAAAAAACGATTTTTAAGCTGATAACCCCCTGTTTTTATTTAATGTTTAAGTAGATCAGATAATATGCTATCAATATACAAAGAATCAGAAAATTCACAATGTTTGACAGAGAAAATGAAACTATTGTGATAGTCTTTAAGTGACAGCGCGTCAGCAACTATAATCCATGGGACATGGAACCTTCGAATTTGTGATTATATTTCATAGTATGTTAACAAATAGTTTACACATGCATACAATCTGTTTAAAAAATGAAGTGACTTTTGATTCTAGTGCCGCTTTCAATATGTTCACAAAAATGATGCATTAGATCTACCCTCACAGAGATATATTTCTTTTGTTCTATTTGACTAGTATTTGTATGCATACATGTTAGTCTATTGCATTTTTGAGTTGGATTTGGAATAATGATATTTATGGATAAATGCAATATTGATTGTGTTCTTATATATCATTATATATCATGTTTTAAAACCTGAGGATCATATTTTATTTGTTATATTGTTTTTAAGATATTTGTTGGCATCTTTAATTATGTATGATATTAACATAGAACGTGGTAATTAAAACTGAAGGTGTTCTGACTTCACTTGTCTATATTCAATACTATATTGCAGTCAGTGGATTTTGTCGTATATCCAAGGAGTCGGATAAAAGGGCTTTTATCCCCGACCCAGTCGTCCGGGAAATGAAGGTTATTGGGCACAAATAATTCGAATGAATTATTTTGGCAAAATGTACTTTCATATATTCATATAATTGTATTGAGAATCTTTGGAGCAACTGTGTATTATTAAAAACTAACCAATCAGTTCCAACATATGGCTCCAAACGCAGAAAGTATTTAATAAAAATGAATTTAAGCCGATCACGACATTTTCATTATTTTTTTTCAAACATTTAGAACTTCATATTTTTTGCATATTGATTGAATATTATCTGATCTACTGAAGTATTTAATAAAAATATAGGGCACCAGCCTTAGAAAAAATCAATGTTTTTATCAGTGTATCCTATATACTAGCAGTTTAGGGTATTATTTTACCTATGAAAACTAAGTCTATCTTGTTTTCAAAACAGTTACAATAACTGCTGAATGTTTTGTCATCATATTGTTGAAATATCAAACGTAATGGACCAAAATTCGGATTACTATTTACACATCTATTATTTAATATCCTTACATATGGCTAAGCATACATGTTCTTTGAAAAAAAATACAAACCAACAGTATTTATTTTAAACTTATTTTTTCTCATTTAAGTTACTTATTTATAAAATAAAAGCTTTAAAACAATACGTCACCAGACTTATTAGAATAGGCATTTTTAAGCTTGTTGCTGGGGAACTTTCTTACATGATTTCTAACTTTGAAGTAGATAAATATTTATTTTTTATATTCCACAACTCAATTATTCATTTTTATTATATTTGGCATGCACTATGTCTTTATCAGTGATCATCTTAAGTTCTATCAAAATCTAGTCAACTTCTTCCAAGATGTAGCTCCGGACGAAAATGAACTTATAAAAATGTATACACGTATTTAAAAGTACCAAAGGATCGTTACTCAATTATTAATAAATGGATGTTAATGGCATTTCAAAAAGTTAACACTGATGCCAAGTTTTATTTAAATCTATCCAACCATTTTCGAGATATGAATCCGGATGAATATTTTTCTTTAATTACGTATATTACAAAGTAGCAAAGGACCATAACTCAATTGTGCATGGAAGGATGTTGATGACATTTGACGTGCATTATGTTCTCATTAATATCATGACATATCTATTTTATTGTTTGTGAATGAATATCATGACAGCTAATTAAGAGACTTGTTAAACATAAATAATAATATAAATGGTAGGGTGACAAGAGTTTATATACATAGGTATCCTATATGCTATTTTTTTTTTTTTTTTTATTTTGAAATACAAATTTTTAATTACTCTAGAAAACCGCAGTAATTTAATTTGCTTTTTTATTTGTAAATCTCACTGAACCATTAGTCAAATCACTGAAATGGTGAGTAACATTTGATCATGAATTACACAAAGCAAATTAGCTATAAACTTTGAAAATGCATGCTGATGTTAACACTTCTATATAAACGATATAAAAATAAATACATGTACCTTTAATATAAACAAAAATGTTATATATATATATATATATATATATATATATATATATATATAAAGGAACGACTGTACGTGTAAATATACCATTTACATGGATAATTGTCAATAAAGTTAGATTAAACTAATTCCCTTTTATATAATTGCATTGCTTTTCTTTACATTAACTTAAATAGGTCTAATTTCATGAACTTTAATAGGCTGTACTTCTAGATTTTCCAAATCAGGCTTTTTCTTTATTCCATATACATTTGCAAGCAAATATATGTGTAAGAAACTTCTTAATCTGATTTGATAAAAAAAAGTGCCAAACTTTTTTTATACTTGTTACAGTACTTTGTTCGACTAATAATAAACTTGTCAGACATTGTTCGCAAGTAATCAGTTCTGTTTATTACAAATAACTTGTCCATGAATCAGTCGTACTTAAAAACTATGAATACTATATCTGTCACTAGTCCGGCAAATTATATATTTCATATTTTCACCATCAGTACAATGAGTTACATCCTCTTACGTGTATTATTATCAGAAAATCTTTTTACTAAGTGCTATACAAGTACTCTTGGTTAACAGAATTTATCGCCTCATCAACCAAATATTAGAGATAAGATCGCAAGTGCGCCTATAGCTACAGTGCTAATTACGGCGTACACAAATCCGGAATCTTCGTCAAGTCTTCGGTACCACTTTCCACCGGGATCCCCGCGAAGTCTGATGGTCGTATCAGGAAACCTTGCCATCTGTGGTGCATCGTTATTCCCTATGTTTACCGTAATAAACGAACACATTTCAAGATGTTCCATGGTTTTGTAGACCCAGAGTCGCTTGTTGTCAAGTGATACCCAACTCCCATCGACATCAATAACAGTTATCCTAGGAATATCCTCAATGCTGTATCTAAAATATAAATGAATACATTATCTAGATGTCGTCACTCATGAGTGCATGTGGAGCCTCCGTGGCCGAGAGGGTAAAGTCGCTGAATTTAACACTCATACAGCCCCTCACCGCGTGGGTTCGAATCCCGGCAGAGTCATTCGGATTTTCATGTGAGGAAGCCTTCTAGCTGGCTTGCGATAGGTCGGTGGTTCTACCCGGATGCATCCGTGCATTCGGGGTCTTCCTCCACCTGTAACTAGCTGGACGTCGCTATATGACTGAAATACTGTCGAGGCGAGAGTAAACTCAAATAGTCAAGTAAGTCAAGAGTGCAAGTATGCATGATGTTGCGTGATTGTAATGAGTCTTTTAGGTACATATAAGGGAAAATGTCATACACATGTGTCTAAATATTATAAAACTCTCCCTCTCTGTTTAAAATATCTAGGTTGTTGTTGCCTATCATGCATACACAACATCTATAAAATATCCACATGACCAAAGTCCTAAAGTTACGAATCCAGTTAAGAGCGAAATGAAATTGCTGGTACCAGGGTCTAAATTCAATGTGGTCAAATTAGTTGGATAATAATCATAGATTTATTATCATAATTATAACTATGTAATAATTTACATAAGTTTTATCAAAATATCTATCACAATTATGTAATACTCGAATGACTTGCAATGCTGTGGTGACATATTCTTACTTAATGTTCAGACACAAATAAAAAACTGTTTATCTATTGCATACAATTCTTCCTTTCAATTCAAAGCTATTAATTCATACATCTTAAAAACCTAATATTTTAAAACAAGTAAAATGGAACTTATCTGAATAATAATAATAATAAAAACCAACAAAAAACATTATTTTCAAAATAAAACTGTTCGTACCTTTCTTCACAGAGATCGTCTAAAACTTCTCCGATCTTTCTGCCGTTTACAAAGGTATTTCCAATCGAACTTTTGGAGTAGCAAATTTCTGACGGCCGAAAACTTCGAGTATCTTTCTTTTTGAAATTAAAGGTTTTCGTAGGCCTGAAATACAGTCCTGAATCCTGATGTTGATCTATCCTAGTTCGACTGGTGGCTTTAACAAAGGATCTGAAATAAAAAAAATAAGTTTTTTCCCTTCTTTCACAATCTATAGCCACTAGTGGCCTACATTTACCTATTATTGCACATAGTGGTCGGTGCCACGGAAGTATACAATATACAGTAGCAACTACTTGTAGTCTTATGGACTATCAAAACACATTTAATTTGAATACGCTATCTTTATTCTTTATTTCTTGAGTGCGGAAGGACGTGAAGGTTTCATTACAGTTATTTGTTTGAAACATTCTTGGAAAGTATCATGGGTCTGAAACACCTCGTACAAATACTAAAGCAGCAACGGGGAGACCCCGCCTTTAAAATATTTTTCATCTATCATCGTATGTAAAATTTTATTGAAGATTTTGAAGTAAGCAATTAGTGAGTAGGTGCAAGATTATCATCTCAAACGTTAAATATTGAAAACAAAATCGTCATCATTTTATCAATATAAGAGAAAGAAAACGTATTATTTGTATCAGTAATTATAAATTATTTTGTTCACCAAACGAAAAGAAAATATTTTAAGGATACTATTACAATCGTCAAAATATGTTCAAAAGCATTGTTCATTTATACTCATAATAAAAGCGAATAGAGCATTTAGTTTCTTTCATAAAACATGCATTTAACTTAAGAAATGATTTTGCAGTTTGCTTTACAGTTGTAAAATTAGTTTAATTTTTAGCATATTATGATTTTACATTTTTTTTTTTTCAAAGTGTGGTTTTCATAGAACTTACATTTGTTTCAATGGCCTTGTTTTACTTTATTGCTGTACTAGAGATAAAAAAGAACTTGTGAATGTCATGCTTGGATTCAATGATCAAGTTATCAAAGAAGGATTTGGTGACATGTATGGCATTTTCGTCTGTTTAATATTTCCACATTTACTACATTTGATGTGGAAATATTGCATATCTTAATAGTTAAAAATGGCAATGCCGATGGTACATTGTACTGTACTGCTTGAGTTTCCTTCAAAATCAAAACAAAATCAAAACAAAAACGCCTACATATACCTTTCCTATAAGTAGAACATATTACAAATATATACATGTGTACACACAGTGGTTACCTCATTGTTAACAAAGGCAATAACATTGCACGATCCCGTATCATGATCTTTTGTCACATAGACATAGAGAATGTTTGGTTGGGACTTTAAATCCTTATAAACGTTTTACACACAAACTTTTTTGTTTGAGCAGAGTATATATAATTCAGAGCGACCTGTATTCAACAAAAGAAACATGTGAGTTGGTTAAATGCAGACAATAAGACATCTCGGCTATAAAACAAATCATTGTGTCAAGTGATAGTGCATCGCAGGAGTCGTACTCGGGTGTGTTCAATTGTGGTCCGCCACCTCGACTTGTCCCGATTCCGTATATATAATCATAAAAATATTGTATTGCTATGTAGATGGCTATGTAGATGTCAGTTACCAATAAATAGAACAAAGTTAATAGACGTATTCGGGAAAAAATAAACAGTGTTTTTTCCAAGCTGAAATGTAGGTAGGCTACATACATAGTTTTGCAGTTAAAAATGAATAAAACTCTACGAAGAATAAAAGACTTACTTATTTTCAGCGACATTGCATGATTGCCATAATTGCCTTGTTTGTGTCCTCTAATGTGAGTTTATGTGAGTTTATTTTAAAGATTTCAGCTTTCAATATAAAAAAAATATTAATATACTTAGGACCCTTATATAAGGCTGTTATAAACAAGGACTATGTTACTCTCGAAATAACAATTTGGTAGGACAGGGTACACGTTTAGGGTAACGATAATTATAGCTCACTTACTTTGACTACAAAACAGAATTTTAAAGACATAGCTATGAAAGAACTATAAAGATTTATATTTGATGTTTTTAAATGAGTGAATTTATATAAAAAAAAATCCTGCATAAAAGAGGTGAATTGCCGTTGTAGGTGAGCCAAGCCTTTGATTTTCTAATTTATGATATCAAAGACTTACACTTGATAACAATGTAATGTCCATTAAAATTTCCAACATGTCACTTTACACAAGAGAAGTAGTTCTTTTAATAAGTTTGGTTTCCAATGGAATGTTTCAATACAGACATTTCTAAGCAATGATAGCGCTCCGATTTCTTCTACCTGGTATCGCTTCTTGCTATCCGCCATGTACTCACAAGCTTACACATGGTAACCGTAAGTAAACATTGCCGTTTTCTCAGATTCTTTTTTTTTGTACATTTTCACGATGGTGCGAAGATGTACATAGGGAAATTAAAATGCAAATTGCATGTACAAAAAATAATAATAGAAAAAACGGAAGTTTGATTCATCAAATTTCCGAACCCCAAAACCAAACTTGAAAAGTGTTTGCGATGGAACAAGGCATGCGTCGACCGCATGATCAACTCAATATTAAAGTCATCTGTCTAACGGTCGGATTTTTTTTTTTTGAAATGTTTAGTGTTACTCGAAAACAATAAATTAACATGGAGCATTTATAATGTATGCATTTGCCCTTTTCTCAAGGTATACATTTACAGACAATATACTATGGGAAGTTCATAAGAGTTAATGATTTAAAATTGTGCAAAATCATCATGGCATGTTTTTCTATCCAATAAAGAGTATAGTTTCACTCCCTACATGTAAGAATGATCTAGCTTGCGCAGAATATCGTTTATTTTTAGTGGATGGATGGGTAGAGTAACCCATATATATATATATATATATATAGAGAGAGAGAGAGAGAGAGAGCTATCTGTATTTTTGTGAAAGAAAACACATACTTGCATATGTATTTTTTATTCTGACATCCAAGTGGTATGAAACCATTTAGGAATTTAGGATTTATTTTGTATACTTATATGTTTAATTCTCTATAATATATGCCTATTTGTGTGTATTGCAGCATTTCATTGGAGGAAACGGGCCCACTGATATGTATCCAGAACCACTGCCAGCTTGTGGCTCAATGGTAACACCTACATAACCACTTCCAAACCGCAGGCGCCTAGACATGGAGGCAACAGTCTAATATAACAACATTTTGTTTGAACTAGAGAATGAGTAAGCGTATAAGTTTTTATCAATCAATCAATCAATCTATCTATCTATCTATCTATCTATCTATCTATCTATCTATCTATCTATCTATCTATCTATCTATCTATCTATCTATCTATCTATCTATCTATCTATCTATCTATCTAGCTAGCTAGCTAGCTAGCTATTTTTATTAGGAAGATTTATGTATGCTCTTACCCCTTTTTCAAGGTATTTACAGACAGTATAAGAGACTAATCACACAATTTTTTACCATTGGCATTTACCTTCACACTATTTAAGGTACATAAAAGAATTAAACTATAGCAGTGAGATCAAGAATGATTTGGAATAATTAATGACATTGGTTCCTGTTTGTACTTAGGACGAACGTACTTCCATCTTCCATATACAAAAAAAAAAAAAAAAAAAAAAAGAAAAAAAGAAAAAAAGGAAACATTGATCTCTTCAAATGAGACACTGATATACGTGTACTTTATTTACAAATTTCAGGAATGTTCAATTCGCTTTAAGTGATGGACAACATGGAGATGATGGACTAAATGGAAAATTTTAAACAGAAGAAGGTACTGGTCAAAGTAAATGAAATATTCATTAAGTGTCGATATAGTACTACTATATTTTCCCATGACATACAGATATTTTGTTATAACATGTCAGTAGTTCAATACAAATATTCCATTTTATTTTCAACTGACACATACACTTATGAGCCTCGTTATGATATACATACCAAAAAACTTCATTCAAAATTAAAAATTTGAAAATTTGCAACTTAGGAGTAAACTATTGGAAAAAGATGAAGAAAAACATAGCCTGAAAAGAGAATTATAACAATTGGAAAGAAATATGGAAAGACATATGAAAAAGAGACAGTTATTTACTGTAGAGGGAATTAGAAATGGGGAAAAGGATATGAAAAACGTGTTTAAATACTATACTGGAGAATTACTTGTGTCAATTTTTAATTTCACAGGAATCCTTTTGATGCCCTTCTATCAAGACTGTTCAAATTATTTTGATTGGTTGAAAAGTAGGTCACAAGAGCTAAAAATAGATCTTAAAAATGCAAACTTTGAGAATCTTCTGCAAAACTGCAAGGCCTAGAGCTTAGATATTTGGAGTGTAGCATTGTCTAGTGTACCTCTACCAAGTTTGTTTAAATCTGAACCCTGGGGTCAAATTTGGCCCCGCCCCAGGGGCCTCTTGATTTTACAGACTTATTTAGGAAAATATTTCCCAGAAAGCACAAGGCCTGGAGTGTAGATATTTAATGTAACATTGCCTTATGGACATCTACCAAGTTTGTTCAAATCATGGCCCTGGGGTCGGAATTGGCCCCACCTCAGTGGTCGCTTGATTTAACATAGACTTACATAAATTATGATTTTTTTTTTAAATTTTAAAAGATACCATTGTCAGAAACCACAAGGTATGTAACCTAGCCTTGTGGACCTGAACCATGGGGTAAAATTTGGTCCCATGTAAACATTTTGCTTGGAATTAAAATTATATTGCTGTTTTTCTGTATGGATTTTATATTGAATGTGGCTATGTTGTAAAAGGCAATGAAAGTAAAATTTCTCAGGTGAGCGATTCAGGGCAATCTTGTCCCTCTTGTTTCATAATGTTATTGTTTATTATGGTATATTAGCACAAATATATCTGGACTAGGGACCAAAGTTTGAGTCAGAAATAGTGAGCTTTCTAACCTAACATGCATTCGCAAAAGTCATACAACGGCCTTTCACCCATAGTGCAATTCAAATGTACTATTTTCGATATGTTTGATACGCTTGAAAATAACCAAAAAAAAATGACCTGGTGTGATACATTAATATTCTTGTTTTTGCATACAATTGTAATCCTAATAAAACGACTAATTTTTTCCCCTTATAGGTTAATGTTCGACAGAAAGTCAAAGTCACTTGCAGGGGCTTGGTTCGATAAGCTAATGAGGAGAAAAACATAGTACGGTAAGTTGAAAAGTCTATTCAGCAGGCAATAATAAAAAAATAAAAATAAAAATATTATGATAGGTGATAGGAAAGCCATAGCTGTCAAGATACAAGTCGCTGACAAGTGAAAATCTTAGCACATAAGGGACATCATAAGTTAGCAGATAAATAATAAATTTTAGGAAGAGGTATTTGACGTCATAGAGCAAGTAAACGATGATATTTCTGTTTTCAGAGTTAGCAAACAGTTGTAAAGTTAAAACGTTACACAGGAATCATTTATTCCTGGTTGACAAGCAGAGTAATGAAGAAAAAGAAGATCTAAGAGTCAGATAAGGGTGCAGAAAGAGAAGAATCGGGTGTAGAGGACGATCGCAAGGAAGATTTAAAAGAAAACCAGCTGGTGACGGAAAAGGACATTGACGTCCATTAAGATTCAGTGGAAGAAGCAGGTTATCTTGCCATTAAAATAAGAACAGGGGCCGCCCAATATCCTGTAAGACCCCCTTAACAAAATGAGAGACAGAGTGTGCCTTTGGATTCGGAGTCTTGTAGGGACTTCTGGTAGAGCAAGCGAGCTCACTAGAAGTACGGAAGAAAGACAATCTGAAACGAATGAAAATACCTCCATTTATGAATTGGGAGAAAATGGGAATATGCTTGGAGAAGAGCAAGGTGTGGAAATTGAGCAAAATGATAAATAGGATGTGAAAATGGAACAAATTGTTTCCGAAAGGAATGGAAATGAAGTCAAGTTTGATGTAAAGTCATGCAATAAAACATCAAATGCACCATACCGTCCCTAGAAGTTCAACTAGAGAAAGTTACCGATCAAGTATAATTATTATTGTATGAAAAGCATGGTTACAAGACCAATATACTCTACATTTGAGGCTTTGAATACATTAATATATTCTTATATTTTAAATGGGCATGGATGTTGAGGTAGCCTACAGAATGGTCAATAGTATTTTGAAGTAATTTTATTTCAGGTTATGACTTTTTATATTTTAATTTGTGTAAAGATATTTGTGAAATCAGTGACAAAAAGCAGAAGTTGCTTTGAAATTTGGTCATCGTGGACATATTATGTCGGAATCATGTATTATTGTGTAGTCTTTTCACTACATGTATATTAAAGTAATATGCTACATATAATTTTAATAATGTCATATTACTTAAACTATCACTGGAGGTAATAATGGTATTTTCCAGCTGACATAGCCATCAAAGACTGTGGCAAAAATATGGTCCTGGCATGCATGATGAATGTAGTCTGTATCCTTTGTCACAAAAGATTTGTCATTTTAGAGGTACCATAGTCTGGATTTTTTAATCACAGCAAAATACAAAGTCAGTAAGTTACCATCAGTTTATAATTCTTCTATGAAATGAACATTATGAGGGTCTTTAATTTATGTTAAGATGATTGGGGGGAGAGGGATTAGCAACTATCAATACATATTGGGTAATCATCCATTAATAAGCATATTGACATTGATTTTCTATCGTTGACCTCTAAGTATGTCCTAGACCTTTGAGTAGCAATCTCGGTCTTTCGCGTGACACTTAGTCTTAATATGGTAGTTTGTACCAAACTATTTGGAAATCCAGCAAGGCATTGTAAAGTTAAAGTCTAGAGAAGCATATTGGCATTGATATTCTATTGTTGACCTCTAGATATGACCCTGACCTTTGAGAAGCAATCTCCTTTCACGGAACTCTCAGTCTTAATATGGTTAACATTTGTGCCAAACTATTTGGTCTTTTGTTAAGTTACAGACCAGACAAGCATAGTGGTAAAGATTTACAATTTCTTTTTGATGTAATGCTTATTCCACCCCTGTACTTAGTTAACTACAGAGATATATGCTAAAGTTTCAGTACTGTCAGAATTCCGGGAAAGAGTTGTTAGGTAAATTGGTCATCTGTTAACATTTGGTGGTATAATACGAGGGATGTTCAAATTGAAATGCAACTCGGGTAATATTATGTAACTACGCACGCTTTCCACAAAAAACCTACTTGGCTCGCCTAGGGGCACCAATTATCTCTCGGTCGATACCAGTTTTGTGTAAATTTGTCCTATCTAGCCTCGGCTACACAAAGAGAAACATTGCATACTCGTACATACTAATGATAAAATGGTTGGTAAAAAATATTCGTTAGCCGCCCAAATACGGGCCTACATCAAAAACCGCTGTTTTCTTGGTATAGGTCCAAAAGAGATATTTCATGAAACATGCTCAGTTTATGGACCTGCTGAACTGTCCTATGCATCGGTAACTAGGTGGTGCAAGAAATTTTGCAAGTGGAATAACGTCCTTGCAAGATGCACCATGTGGCCATCACACAGAGACAGCAACCAGTCCCAAAATTGTAGAAAAAGTCAGAGAAATTGTATCGACAGATGAAAGATTCACTGTTAGGGCAATAGCCCGAAAGGTAGGCATCTCAATAGGGGCGGTTCATTCAATTCTAAGGAAGCACCTTAAAATGAATAAGATAACTGCGCGATGGATACCCCATTTGCTCACAGAGGAGCAGAAGCGCCTCCGCGTGAAAATGGCAAAATCTTTGCTGAAAATGTATCCAAAATACAATAATCGCTCATTTTCCAATATCATCACAGGCGACGAGTCATGGGTGCATTTCTATGAGTCCAAACGAAAACATGAAAACAAGATATGGGCTACAAAAGACATGAAAAGGCCATTTATAGCCAAACGCACAATGAGCGTCAGAAAGGTTATGTATGCAGTTTTCTTGACAAAAACAAGGGCCTTCTATACAAATTGCTGTTCCGAAAGGTAAATCGGCCAAAAGCAAGTCCTACAGAGGGGCTGTTCTAAAAAAGTTGAAGAAATATTTCAATAGACGTAGGCTAGCGACAGATTTGTCGGGGGTCAGGTTGCTGCATGACAACGAGTCTAGCCACAAAGCGGCTATTGTACGCGATTTTTTAAGGCAGGAAAAAGTTGTAGAGCTTCAGCACCCGCCGTATTCCCCAGACCTTGCCCCCTGTGACTACTTCCTTTTCCCGAGGCTCAAAAAGTACCTCACTAGACAAAAAAACAAAACACGAAAAGATCTTGGTTCATCCATCTTCCAGTGTCTCAAGGGTATACCCAGAAACGACTATGAAACTGCCTTTAAAATTGGATCAAAAGGATGAAACTGTGCATAGCTCACGGAGGTGAATACTTTGAAGGAATCCGATAGTTGGTTTGTGAAAATTAACAAATCCTTTCTAGATATGCTAGGAATTGCATTTCAATTTGAACATCCCTCGTATGACGTTAAATAATTTAAATAAAATCAATTTCTTGTTGATGATAATTCATATTTCACCGCTGTACTTATTTAACTACAGAGATGCGTGCTAAAGTTTCAGTACTGTCAGAATTCCGGGAAAGAGTTGTTAGGTAAGCTGGCTATCTGTTAGCCTTTGATGGTAAAAAAAAGTTGAACAATTAACATAAAATCAAATGTCGCATTGGTTCAATGGTAATGTATCCGATTACGGATCCGAAGGTTGTGGGTTCGAACCCCGTTGGAGGCAAGAATTCTTCACGATCTTCCCAGGCGCAAAGAACTGGTCTAATCCAGGAACCGTCGAGAGAGATTAGTATAAGATGCAAGAACTTGTTTCTCAAACAACGTAAAATAAATAAGTTTAAAATAAAATAAAAATAAACCAAGTTTAAAGATTTTGCAGCAATGGAATATATTTCAGAATGGAATAATAAATGAACACTTTCAACTACTGAATGGTTACTGAATAACTGTGATACTCTATATACATGTACATAGTGTCCTATATAGTGTTGTTTCGTAATGGCACCAAACCCGACACAAAAAACACCTCGATCTTTTAGTAATATAGATGTAGTTGTCATGAAATATATGACCCACACATATAATATTGAAATGTGACCACAACCTTGAAGTGGTTCACCAAGTAAAAAGGCTCTGCTCATCGTTTTAATGAAGTGCAGATCTTACCTAACTTTATAAATATCCTTCAAGGGGTTTAGAATATATGGAACAGATAGAATTTATATTACTAACATATTTTACCCTGAACTCTGACTTTGCCCTTTAAGTGGTGCTTCATTAAACGGGTTACTTATACATTTGCATGGGAATATATCAGCAAGTACTAAAAATAAGTGAACGTTTCTAAAAATCATTCAGCCAGAATAGAAATTTACAACATGACATTATTTAATCTACAAAATAACATCTTTCATAGATGAACACTTTTCATTTTTTCCATTTATTTAAGGTTATCACTGAAGGTGATTCTTATGTACCTTCACTTAAGCACCATGACTCATTAAAACATGCTGTGCTCCCTGTATCCCAAGACAAATCAATGAACTGACAGACTCATGAGAAAAAGTGTATTGTATATGTCTCTCTACTCCACTCGAAAGTGATCGGCATATAATATAATATTTATTTACAGACTCAAAATTTGTATTGAAAAGGAACTTTAATCAGTCTGCTTTTATCCAAGTTAAATAAATATTCAAATTTTCAACATTACTTCTTTCACCCTTTCTTTTCTTTCATTAATTCAAAATATTTTGAAAATCACTTACAGAGGAGACACACAAAAAGGAACGGCCCTCCACTCTTTACAAATGGTGTTTTTCCCCAATGGGGCAGGAATAGTTCTTTTGGCCCCTTTTCCCGGCCCCCTTTTTTACTGGTTTTCTGGCCCGCGGGAAAAATTTTAAGAATTTTGGTTGTGGTTTTTTTGGGGGGGTAATTTCCCCCAAAAAAAAAAAAAAAACTTTCTTTTTAAAATTAAAAATTTTTTTGGGGGCCCTTGTGTGAAAAAAAAAAAAAAAAAAAAAAATTTTTTTTGGGGGGGAAAAATTTTTCCCCATTTTTAAAAAAAAATTTAAAGGTTTTCCTTTGTGAAAAAAATGCCCCCCCTTTTTGTGACAAAATAAAGTCCCCCCCGGTTTTAGAAAAAATTTTTAAAGCGCTGGGGGAAAAACCAGAAAAAAACCCCCTTGGGGAAAACACAGCCCATTTGGTTCTTTTGGAGACATGCAGGTTTCCCTGGGGGAAAAAACAGGGGGAATGATTGGGGAGACACAGAAAAGTAGAAAAAGTGAGACAAAAAGGGGGGTGGGCCTTTTGGGACAAAGGAGGCAAATGGGGGGGGCCCCTGTGAGACACATTTTTTTGGGGGGGGGCAAAGGGGGGGACTGGGGGGGGGTTGGGGGGTTATGGCATTTTGAGACAAAGTCTTTATGCTCTATAAAGACAAAATTTTTTTCCCCCCCTTTTTGGGTTTTTCTTTTTTTCCCCCCCTTTTAAAAACCAGTAGAAAAAAAACCCAAAAAAGGGTTTTTGGGGAAAAAATGGCCCCTTTTTCCCAAAAATCAAAAAAGGGGGGCCACCCGGTATATGTTCAGCTCCCTTTTTTTTGCCTTTTTCTGCCCCCCTTCTTGGGCCAACCCACAAATTTTTTTCCTTTTTTTTGGGGCCCTTCCCCTCCCCTGTAAAAAAAGGGGGAATACCCAATTTTGATTCTTTTTAAAAAGGGTTTTTTCCCCTTTTTTTTAAGACCCCCAAATATTTTTTTTAAACCCCCTTTTTAAAAAAAAAAAAAAATTTGAAAAAAAAAAAAAAAAAAAAAAAAAAAAAAAAATTTTGAAAAAGAAAATTTTTTTTTCTCCCTTTTAAAACCTTTTTTTAAAAAAAAGTTCTTTTAAAAAAAAAAAATTTTCTTGATGCCCTATGTTTTTTTTTAAACCCTTTTTAAAAAATTTCCCCCATATAAAAAAATAGTTTTCTTTGTCCGCAGATTTTTAAGAAATTTAAATATTTTTATTTTTTTTAAAAAAAAGGGGGTTTTAAAACCCCTGATCAGAACGCCCCCCCTTTTTTTTTGGGCCAAAAATGCATAAAAGATTTTTTTTTAAAAAAAATTTTAAAAAGGCCCAAAAAAATTTTTTTTCAACTAACCCCCAGAAAAAAAATTTTTTAAAAAAATAATGAACATCGAAAATTATACTTAAAATAAAAAATTTTTTCGGGGCATGTGAAAAAAAATTTTTTAAAATTTAAAAAAAAAACTAAAAAATAAAATTTTTAAATTTCCCCAGAAAAGAAAAACAATGAAAAATATTTTTAAAACATTTTTATAAAAAAAATTTTAAAAATACAAAAAAATTTCCCCCCTTTTTTAAAAAAAAAAAAAAAAAAAAAAAAAAAAAAAAAAATTGTGAATTTTCCTCCGTTTAAAAAAAAATCCCTTTTTAAAAAAAAATTTTTTTAAAAAAAATTGTAAAAAAATTTACAGCAATTTTATACAGGGAAAATTTTTTGGTTAGGGGGGAAAAAAAATTTTTTTGTACTCCCCTTGCAAAAAAAAAAACCCCCAAAGGTTTTTTTTTTTTTTTGGCTGGGGTTTTCCCCTTCCCCCTTCCCCCCCTTAAAACCCCAAAAGTAACACTGTAAATAACAAGTAAAAAACCCTTTTAAAAAACTTTTTTTTTTTTGTTTTTCCAAAAAAAGTTAACATAACTGGGAACATACTTTTAAAAAAAAACCCAGGCATGCCAAAATTTTTTCCCCCGCACATGCAACTAGCATCACACATTTTTTTTGGGAAAATATTGTAGTGGTTTTAATTAATTTTAAAATCTTTTTTACAAGCCAAAAAATTTTAAATTCTGTGATTAGTAACCCAGTCAAAAATTTTTTCCTCGGATTGCCCCCCCCAAAAAAAATTTGGGGGTCAAAATATCATTTGGGTTTTTAAAAAAGGGTTTTAAAAACCCCCCTGGGGGGTGACCCCCAAACCCCCTTTTCCTTTTCCGCAAAAAAAAGGGGGGAAAAACGATAAATTTG
Source organism: Solen grandis (assembly GCA_021229015.1). NCBI lineage: Eukaryota > Metazoa > Mollusca > Bivalvia > Adapedonta > Solenidae > Solen > Solen grandis. The sequence goes on along the minus strand of CM037780.1, from coordinate 13,626,666 downwards.
TGGTTTCCCCAAAAGGAAAACTTTGGGGTTTTTTTTCTGCCCCCCCTTTTGGGTTCATGCCTTTTTTTAAAACCCAAAATTTTTTTCCCCTTATTCTAGCCCCTGATTTTTCCCTTTCCCCCCTTATAGGAAAAAAACCCCGGTTTTTTCAAACCCAATTGGGTTTTTTTTTTGGCAAATTCCCAAAAATCCCCTTTTTTTAAAAAATTTAAAAAATTTTTGGTTACCACTTTTAAAAAAAAAAAAAAAAAAAAAAAAAAAAAAAACCCCCAATTTCGTTGTAAATTTTTTCCCCTTTTTTAATTCTTTTTTTTCCCCCCTTTTAAAATAAAAAACCGGGTTTTTTTAAAAACCCCCCGGGGAAACGGTTTTCCCCTTTAAACCCCCCAAAAATTATTTTTTTAAAAAAAAAAATCCAATTTTTTCCCTTTTTCCCCCCCAAATCAAAACCCTTTTTTTAAATTCCAAATTTGTCCCTTTTTTGGGGAAAAACCCTTTTTAAAAAAAAAGCATTTCCTTACATAAAAAAACCCCCTTCAAAAAAAAAATTTTTTTCCCCATTAGTAAACCCCCCCCTTTTAAATTCCAATTTGATTCTTTTTTGTCAAAACCAAACTTCAATGAAATTTTTTTTTCCCTTTTTTTAAAAATTTTTTTTTCCCCCCTTTGTCATAACCCCAAAAAATTTCCATTTTAAAAATATTTCTTACTTCCCAATAAACCCCCCCATAAACTTACAGCTTTTTTTTTTTTTTCTTACTTCTCCAAAAAATTTAAACCCTTTAAATTTTTTCCCAATTTTAAAATTTTTTTTTTTTAATTTTAAAAAAAAAAAAAAAAAAAAAAAAATTTTAAATTTTTAAAAAATTTTTTTTTTTTTTTTTTTTTTTTTTTTTTTTTTTTTTTTTTTTTTTTTTTTTTTTTTTTTCCCTTATTTTGGAAAAACCCCCCCCCTTTAAATTTTTCCAACGTTTTTTTTTTTTCTTTCCCCCCTTTTTTTTAAAAAACCCCCCCCCCCCCCCCCCCCCCCCCCTTTTTTAAAAATTTTTCATTTTAAAAGGGGGGGGGTTCTTATTTAAAACGTAAAAACCCCCCTGTGTAATTTTTTCCCCTTTTTTTTTTGGGAAAAAACCCCCCCTTTTATGTTTAAAATTATCCAAAAAAAAGGGGGTTTAAAAACCTTTAACATTGTAAACCGATGTGAAAAAAATTTTTAATGAATATGAAAAGGGAAAACTTTAACAAAATTTTCTTTTTTGGGGGTTCCCCTTATAAATTTTAAAAAAATTTTTCACCCCTGAAAAAAAAAAGGGAAATTTTGGGAAAAAACGGGTAACTTTGTAAAACCAAAGTGTACGAATGTAATAAAAGGGGGAAAAAAAAAATCAAACTTTTTTAAAAATTTGGTTGCCGATTTAAAAAGAAAAAAAATTTGTATTTGATGAACAATTTTTTTAAAATTTTAACTGTAAAAAAAGGGAAAAAATTTTACTAAAAGAAACAGGGGGGATTTAGGGTTTCCCCCGGGAAAAAACCCCCTCTTCCAAAAACATAATATTCAATTTAAATCCCAATACAATTTACCGCCCCCCCATGGTGGAGTGGAAAAGGGGCGTCTGCCTCCGGGGGGCTGAAGGTCGTGAAATAGATTTTCCGGCCGGCCCAACCAAAGGTCTTTAAAAAATGGGTATTATAATAAAGCTCCCTTTGATTGGCCCCACGGGCTTTTAAAAAAGGAATTCCAAATAATTGTATTTTTTTGGGGAAAATTTTGGTTTATTACTTTTGTGTGTTCCTTTTTTTTTCTAATTGTATTAAGTAGGTTAAAGGTAAAATTAAATTGATACAAATGACCAACCAATAGAAAATTTCCTAAACGTTGTTATTATATGTTGAAATCTCTTGAAATGTCGGTAAAAAATTTAACTTGAACCTCATAAAAAAAAGTTATTATTTCTGTATGGGTTTGGGTTTGTATGGATTTCTTATGATATCGGAGAAAAAAGAAAAATGGCTAAGACAAAAAAATCAAAGATTGTGAAACACTAAATGGGTCAAAAATTACAGGAATCTATTAATTCATTATAAACAATTATTTTAAAACATTATTAAAATTTGGAGATACCTTCCCAATTTGAATTCCATTAAAAAAAAGTTTAACTTTTTTCTCGCATTCGATTTTAAGCCAAAATTTTAAAAAATAGAAACTGGGCAGAACAAATAATTTTCGTTTGATTTACGCGTTGAAATATTGTAATGAAAAGTAAATTCAAAGGTGGAAAAAAAGTGAATATTTTTTTTTTTTTCATTGTGGGAAATATACAGATCTCGAAATTAGTATCTACGAAATGGGTACGATTCCCGCCAGAAATTTAGAAGGATTTTATAATATCCTAATTCAATGATGTGATGTTTAATTTAAACACGTTTAATTTTTAATAATTGCTAAACTTTTTGGGTTTTAAAAAATCATTTTTAATATATTCATACGGATTATCACCATCTTGTCTAAATTATGTATTAATTTTCATCTCATCTAAATTAGAACTGGTTTTGATGGTATGAAACATGTACATTTTCTGATGATGGCTGAATCAGTACAATGTGTATGACACAACTTCGTGTGTCTGAAAATTGTTATATCATGACCACATGCTTTGTATTTTTGGGCGGGGCCTATATTACTTCGAATAAACTCTTTGACTTTGACTTTGATTGGTAAACCCGGTGTCAGGATAATGTGACTGGGTGTGGTATCATGCCAAATTTCTACGGCGTGATACTGCAGTGTGGTAGCATTCTATCAATCTCAAGTAGAAATCGTCTCCAAATGACAGAAATACCGTCGGTGGGAGGTTAAACCAAACAAACCAACCCTTTAGTACTTTTATAGTTATGCTGCTCCAGACAATTATAATTCATAATCACTGAATAAACAAACGGGCATTACTCTGTTTTAAAACATTCCAATTTGACATGCAGATAATTTGTACAAGACTTGGTACCTTTTAATTCTATGAAGTTTAATCAAATTTAAGCTTAGGTTTTGGAGATGTGTGGACAAGAAATGTATGAAAAACATAAAAAATAAGTTAAATTAGAAGGGCCCAAAAATTTTTTGATAAAAAAATCCTGTTTAACATGCTGATTTGCACCAATAGGTTTGTTAATGATGAATCCAGTGAAGTTTCATCCAATTTAAGCCAGAGGTTTTGGAGATGAAACGCAAACAAAAATGTATGCACATTATACATACATATTGTTAAAAATAAGAAGAGGGCCATCATGGCCCTGAATCGCTCACCTGAGGAAAATTGCCCTGAATGCAAATTATTGTATTGCGAGTCAAGTGAATATATTATCTGTGCAAAAGTACAGCAAGATCATCTAAATTCAACACAAAAACTGTACCTGCCATCTAAACTTTGAAGGTCATTGCTCTAATAAGTCAATACAAAATTAGGTGAGCCCTAGGACGGAGCCAGGTTTGACCCAAGGGCCATGGTTTGAACAAACTTGATTGAGGTGTACTAGGCCATGTTACACACCAAATATCTAATCTCCAGGCCTTGTGGTTTCTAAAAAGAACATTTTTCTATTTTTTCTTATATAAATCTTTGTAAAATCAAGTGACCCCTGGGGCGGGGCCAATTTCTACCCCAGGGTCATGATTTGTACAACCTTGGTATTGATCCATAAGACAATGCTACACACCTACCGTCTAAACTCCAGGACTTGTGGTTTCTGACGAGAAGTTTTTTTTTCTATTTTTTTTCTTACATAAATCAATGTAAAATCAAGTGACCATCGCTTGAGTGGACCAATTTCGGCCCCAGGGCCATGGTTTGAACAAACTTGATTGAGGTGTACTAGGCCATGTTACCACCAAATATCTAATCTCCAGGCCTTGTGGTTTCTAAAAAGAACATTTTTCTATTTTTTCTTAAATAAATCTTTTTTTAAAATCAAGTGACCCCGGGGCGGGGCAATTTCTCCCCCGGGTCTGTTTTTGTACAACCTTGGTATTGATCCATAAGACAATGCAACCCCCTACCGCTAAACTCCGGGAAATTGTGGGTTTTTTGACAAAGTTTTTTTTTCTATTTTTTTTCTTACATAAATCAATGTAAAATCAAGTGACCATCGCTTGAGCGGGCCAATTTCGGCCCCAGGGTCATGATTTAAACAAACTTGGTAATGGCTCATAAGACACTGCCACACACCAAATATCTAAACTCCAGGCCTTGTGGTTTCTGACAAGTATATTTTTCTAGTTTTTCTTATATAAATTTATGTAAAATGAAATACCCCTGGGGCGGGACCAATTTCGGACCCTGGGTCATGATTTGAACAAACATGGTAATTGCCCATCAGACAATGCCACACACCAATTATTTAAGCTTTATGCCTTGCGGTTTTGGAGAAGAAGATTTTTAAAGATTTCACTTTTTAAATTTATTTTTTAGCTCCGGTGACTCAGATATGTAATGGACCGAAACTATTTCAACAACATTGGTAGAGCGTCATGCAAGAAACATTACAGGCAATTTTCATTAAATTTGACCTAGTGGTTTCGGAGGATATGTCATTTGAAATAATTGTCGGACAGACGACGAATAGCCATCGATCCTAAAAGCTCACCTGAGCACTACGTGAGCTAAAAAGCAAAAACACTGTGAAAAGTCATGCCATCCAAACATGCTTACGATATGCACAACAAGGCTTGTTACTAATCAATCATGTAAGGTTTCATTAAATTCAAGCAAGTTATATTGGGGTTTCAAGTGCAGACAAGAATAAATCAAAGTTACAAAGGCTCTAACTCTGTCATAGTTCATCCAACCAAAAAATATTGCGGTTTCAAGTGCAGACAAGAATAAAAAAATCATCCACGGGTTTTGGATATGAAGACAAGATTATGTCTACAGATCTAGAAAAGACTGACATACGGACGGACAAGCTGACTCCAAGATATTCCTCCACAACTATCTTGGAGAGGGGTATAAAAATGAGCATGTTAGCAAAGCAAGGTGAATGGTAATGTCATACGTAAGTCTGAAAAAACTTACTTCTGAGTTTGGCCCCAAAATTGGGATGGGGTTAAGGTCCTTAAGTTCATCATCTTCTTTCAAACCAGGGGACAATCGCCTTAGCCAACAAGTGTCTGCAAAAAAACCGATTCCTCGCGAGTTCAAATCTTCACCCTGCGAACGCCTTAATGATCCCTTGACCGCAGTCGCTCAAGCTTGGGATTCATTGGGGTACATAGATCAAAGTTAGTTCTTCCCTCCGCTGCAAAGGAAAAGTGTTTTGGGGGACTTATTAATTTACTGATATATCTATATTTCTTCACATTTTTTTTAAAAATGATTTTTAATGCTTTTCTCCCCCTAACAAGACCAATATCTGTATCTCCCTTATCAAGAGAACTTGAAGAAATTCTGCATACCAGATACATGTATGAGTGGTATAACAGTATATTGGTCTTCATTTTCTTAAAGAAAATGAACATAATCAGAACTTAAGATGTTTGATTTGAGAAAAAACAAAACCCAAAAAGGGTTTGAAAAAAGAAAAAACAGTTTTTTCCCCAAAAAAATTTCCGGAAAAATTTTTTTTTTTAAAAACAAAACCCCCCAACAGGGGGCCGGGAAAACAAAAAAGGGGTAAACCCTTTTTTTAAAAATTCTAGTAAAATTTTTTTTAAAACCCCCCGAAAAAATTTGTCCAACAATGCTCATGCAAAACTTTCCCACTCCCGCGTTTCATTTTCTTCAACCAGTTTTGGGCCCGGCATCCCTTTAACGGGCATCATTGAAGATGATCAGGGCATCCCCTTTAAATCTAGAAATGTTTTTAAATACATTTTTACTCATAACTGCGAAAAAAAACCCGGGGACCCCTTTTTTAGAAAGTTAAAAAAAAAAAAAAAAAAAAAATGTGACCGGACCCAAAATCCTTTTTTTTTAAAACACTAATCTCTTGATATTACTTTTCCTTATAAAAATCATTGAATATGTTTTTGATTTTGGGGGTTTTAAATCAACAAAGGCAGAAAATTTTAGGAAAAAAAAAACCCCCGGGGGTCGGGGGGGTTTGGGGTTTTTCAAAAAAAAAAAAAGAAATCACAGCAACAATAAAATAATGAAAAAATCAGACCTATGACTGAAATCAGTGGCAGTTAATCATCAATATGAAAATATTGTTTTTGTTAAGCAAGAAGCAACAGGGGGCCCCCCCCAAGGGGGGTTGGGGATGAAAACAAAATCATTCAAAAACACAAAATTGGTTTTTCTGGACAAAATGACCCTGAGAAAAGCTAGAAAAAAATACATTTTCGGGGTTTGAAAAAATTCAATGCAGTTTATAAAGTCTTTAAAGGGGTATTACTTCAAAAGGGAAACCCTTCTGAAACAAAGAAAAACAAAACAGACATAGATAAAGACATCTGTTTTGATGGGGGTTCCTCTGTTTGTAAAAAAAAAAATTTAAAAACTCAGTTTTCCCCCTTAGTCATCCCCCCCCCCCCAAAAAAAAAAAATTTTAAAAAAAAACCCCCTTTTAAAGAATTTTACATAAATATTCTTGAAAAAAGGTTAATCTTTTTAAAAAAAAGTTATGTTTTTTTTTTAAAAAAACCCGGAGCAGGGGCCCCTGCTGCCCCGACTCTGCTCAGAAAATAAAAAATTAAAAAACATTTTGCCCTTTTCCTTTTGGGTTTTAAAAATTTTTCTTTAAAATTTAAAAAAAATTTAAAAAAAACTTTTTTTTTCCAAAAAAAATTGGGGAATAAAACCCAAAAGAAAAAGTTTAAAAAAAGGGTAAAAAAAGCCCAAAAATTTTGGGTTTTTTATACACTGGTCAAAAAAAATTTAATAGAAAAATTTTTTTATTCTAAAATTCTTTTATTTTTTTAAAATTAAAATAAAAAAGGCCAAAGAAAACCCCAAAAAAAAAGGGTTTTTTTTTAGGTCATTTAAACAAAGGAACTGAGGTTCCCCCGGGAAAAAAAAGACCCCAAGGGGGGGTTTAAAAAAAAAAGGGAAACCCCCCCCCCCTTTCGCCCCCCCTTTTTCTAAATTTTTTGGAAAACTTTTTCCCCCAAAAAAACTTGCTAACCCCACTGTGTGTATGGGTATTTCCCTTGCTTGAAAAGGGGGCCTTCAGGTGAACCCCAAAGGGAGATCTCGGGAAGCCCCCCTCCACCACTGTACAAATAAACATTTCTAAATTTATTTTTAATGGATAATGTTGCATTACACATTGATATATAATATGAAAACACATCAGGATATGAGAACATGCATAAGTATATGTTCTGAAAATGTTTCTTCTTTATTTTTAATTTGATTTTTATAAATAATTACAAATATTAATAATTAAGTTATTTGGGCTACCATGTTTTATGGGTTACCTCACTGAAAAATAAAAAAAAAAAAAAAACAAAAAAAAAAAGTGGCATGAAACACATCCGTAAAATTATCCTAAACACGGGACAACCAGTCCTGAAACTACCCTTATAATCTGAGTGCCAAGCAAGAGAGATAGTCCAGGTCCATGTTTAATTACACAACCTACAGACTACAGGGCAAGCATCTAGACCTGGATCAATATGGGTATTAATTTAGAAAAAAAAAGTAAGGGCCCTTTACTTTTCTTCCCCCGGATCCGGTTTTCAATTGTGTTATCATCTTGTTACTGGGGTTCGCCAAAACAAGTCAATTTTTTTCCGTTTTGGTACCTCCACTGTCTCTGTATATCAAAACATAAAAAAATGGACCCTTTTTTAAAAAATTAGGATTGGTAACAACGACTAAACAGACTTTTGAAAAAACTTAAAAGGTAATAAGAAAAAAATTTGGAAATTGCTACTTTGAATTGGAAAACAAAAATTGGAAAATCTGCCTCTTCTGGATGGGAAATAACAAAAAATGGAAATTGCTAAATGTGAATTGGTAATAAGAGGGACAATATGACCCTGAGGTCGCTCTCATGAGAAATAAATGCCTTCATTTGCCCCAATACAAAAATTCGGAAAATAAAATCCATGCGAAATTAGGAAAAAACATTTCAATATTACACACCAAACCAACTTGTGTTCCAAAAAATTTTAAGGTGTAAGGTTAAAAATTCAAATGGTCACTAGGTATTAATGCTAGGCAACTAAATTGTAACTTTGGCCAAAAATTTGAAGGCCAAGGGGTGTAGGACACTGGTTTTTGGTCAAAGTCATTTGGGTCCCAAAATGCAATTCCACAAAACCAACTGTACCTGAGGTCCAAATTTGAAGAACATAAGGTTTTTAAAAAAATTCAAAAAAAACTGATCAAGGTCATTCAAAAAAAATCAAAGTTTCCAATTCCGCCCTGTAAAAAAATTTTGAAGGTCATAGCTCCCCATATAAAATTTTGTAAAAAACAATTGAACATCGGGGGTGTCCAATTTAGGGGGCCCCCAGAGCCAAGATTTGAAAAAACTTGGCAGGGGTCCATTAAAAACCATGTTAACACCTTTATTTTAAAAAAAAAAATTTAGCCTTGTGGTTTCGACAGAAGATTTCTTTTAATTTTATGTTGTCCATATAAAAACCTGGGGTGGGGGGTAAAATTTGACTCCGGGCATGACTTGTCTTAATAAACTTGAAAAAGGTCCAATTTGGCCATGTTTCAAACACCATATCCTAACTGACGAAAGTGTTTTTTTTTTAACGTTATAAAAAAAAAAACCAAGGACCCTTTTTTGGTGGAGTCAATTTGAACCAGGGCTATGAGGAACAAAGTGGTTGGAGGGTTCACTAAAATGCCCCCACACCAAATATCTAAAGGGTAGGCCTTGGGGATTTCTTCAAAAAATTTATGAAAGTTATATAAAAACATGTGACCCGGGGCGGAGCCAATTTTGACCCAAGGGCCATGATTTCAAACAAATTGGTAGAGATGCATTCTAAAATCTCACATGAGCACTATATACTCAGATGAGCTAATAACATCAAAATACGAAAATTCCGACATGAGGATTTACAAAAACATACCACTGAAAAACCGAAACTGTGACATGGATTTATAGCTTATTGTGTATTTTGTATGTGATTTCCATCATCTTCTTTCAATTCTAAATGTTGAATCAATACTCCTAGGCATGTCTCAGTTAAATAACTTGATTTTTCGTTTGATTAAAAGAATGCAATACAAGAAAAAATGCTCACACTTTTTCTGAAAATATTAGTGATTATTTTAAAGTATTCTATAGTTTGTTATATCTAATTATACATCATAAAGGGTAAAATAATGAGGAGGGGAGAGAAATGTTATAATTCTACATGTCAAATTATTTATTTTTTTTACACAGTGTAGGTCTATTTTATTGTGCTCCAAATACAAACTCCTTCATAACAGTCTAACATTGAACCCCGCAATCTATATTGTGTGATTTGTTTAGTTGACTTAAGGTACATTTTCACACAGTTATAATTCGGTCCATGATAACACAGTGTCTAAACTGTTAAATTAGAGCAACATTGTACGAGTTTCCTTGCTGTTCAAAGACAACACTGTGAAATCTGAAGTATTAAATACCTTCCTCAGGTAAACTAATAAAGCTCCTCAGTTCTGACATGTTATTCTTCACTGTCGAGATTGTGTCTGCATCCAGGTTTGCCATCAGTTTCTTAATATGTTCTACTGCCCTGTCCACATTTTGAGCCTTCCCAACTCCCATGGATGCTGTCAGTCCCACAATCTAAAGGAAAGAAATACAGATCCTCACCTCCAATTGTTTGTTGTGCTTGTTTGCTTGGGTTTAAATCCCACCTACATTTGAACCTTCAAGGCTAATTGATGCCTTTAATGCTGAACTAGTCACCCTATTTATTTAGTCTTTTAAGCATGTTTTTACTTTCATCATTCATTACACATACACATCTTATCTTTGCGTTACCAGTGGTAATAATATTCTGTCTGTTGAATGTGTCCAGTATCTGGTAGAAGTAAAAGTATTTTGGTCATTTTGGGATTTCTTCCAACATAAACTAGAGCTATGACTGAAGGTGATTAATACCACCACAAAATGCTTTGATATAAGAGAAGCTAGACTCCAGGCGGAGCATGGATAAGAACCCGTATACATAGTATATTGGTTATGATAGTTAGTAATAAGTAGTTTAAGTTTTTATTTAAAGTGGATAGAGAGTCAGTTATGGTTGTTTGGCACAGTAGTTTAAAAGTGTAGGGTTACAGTTCTTCGACACTGCACTTCTCCTAGTCGCCATCTGTTTATAAGTAAACACCATGTATGATATTTGAGTTATGTTCGTGACAAGAAAAAACAACAATTTAACAAAGGGAGATAATTCAACAAGAGGGCCATG
>CM037780.1:13574114-13616200 GCA_021229015.1 Solen grandis | reverse complement strand
GGACACCGGGAGCCAACTAGAGCGTATGATACACAATCTGTAAAATATTGATAAAAATCGATCCAGAAATAAAGGCTGTAGACCGCGTACAAACATTTTTAGACGACGTCAAGTTTGACGTCAAAACACGTCATAGTCAAATGAAAATTATCGAAATTTAAAATGTTCTATCTGCAGCATATGCTATTAAATTTTCAAGATGCTCGGACGTTTTCAACATATAAAAATTAAACACGTAAAAATTAAAATTACTTATCACCCCATGACGTCATATGACGTCATATGACGTTCATCTTCTGAGAATGTAAAGAAAACCTCGAGACTTATATTCTGCCTAAATATCATCTTTTTAGATCATCTGTAAGCGATTTTTTACGCATTAGAAATTTGAAGAATAATTCCCACTTTGTAGACAGAACTAAACACCATTTTCCAATTTAAAACGATATAAACAAATAATTCAGCATCAATTAAGATGGGAGACCTTGATATAAAAGCCTAAAATCGTTTCAATAATATCACATTACATATACATGTAATTGGCATATACAGTCCTCCATTTCATTCAGCTTACGGCCAGTTTGTTGTTAATGTTTGTGACTTCAGGGAAAAAATATGCCAAAATATTCAAATCTTTTGATTAAGGGAGACTTCAATCTACATTTAAATCAGATTCTGATTTCAAAAAAGTGTGTTCACTATGGTACTCGAGTAACATGTTGACTTAACTACCTACCATATAGGGGGTCACTGCTTAGATCTGCTCATTATTGCATCGATGTCCATTCCTGTCCACCTGGCCCTTATATCTCCGATCATTGTGTAGTGAAGATCCAATGATCTCAGCAAAATTACTTTTGAAGAAACTGGTGTAAGTGATTTGTTGATAGCTTTAAAAGCGACATCGCAAAAACTTTATTGCACCTCTTAGCGAAAAGACAAAAATATGTAGAATACCCATGGTTTAATGAACATTTACAATCTCTAAAACAGTAAACCAGAAAGTTAGAGAGATTATGGCGCAAATACCGCGAAACTCATCGTTTTAAAATAAAAGGTAACAAACGCAAAAGGTGATTTGAAAAAAAAAATTACTTTTGGTGCCCGAATTGACAAGATCTAAATAGCATATTGTCAATTTCGAAGAGCTGAGCCAAGATAAAATTAAGAAGATAATATCTTCACTTAATACCATATCATGATAACTGGCTGTTTACCTACACATATAAGAAGATAATATCTACACTTAATACCATATCATGATAACTGGCTGTTTACCTACACATATAAGAAGATAATATCTACACTTAATACCATATCATGATAACTGGCTGTTTACCTACACATATAAGAAGATAATATCTACACTTAATACCATATCATGATAACTGGCTGTTTACCTACACATATAAGAAGATAATATCTACACTTAATACCATGTCATGATAACTGGCTGTTTACCTACACATATATTTACACAATACCTGTGTAATCAGTTGCAAACTATTAAAATGTTAATTTGGTGCTCTATGACCATAAATGACTTGCAAAAAGTTGAGAAAATTTTCAAACTTGCAGTAAAAAGCATACAACACTTAACCTAATTCTACTCGAACTAACATGACCTTAAATTTGATTAGCTGGTGTCCTGTCGAAGCCGAGATTGATAAGAGAAAACTGTCATTTTCCCAAAAATATGTTCAATGCCTCCTCATCTATTGTGTAAGAAACTATTCTCTGACTGGCTGAACCTATATGTTGTCAGAGGGTTCAAAGGCCAGACAGGCTTTATCCCTGATGTTATACGCATACTAATAAAATATGATATATTCACATTTCTGGTCACGTACTTAAGTACAGCTACACTTCCATCAAAATCTACATGGAAAAAACTGTATCAAAAGCTATATCGTATAAACAGACTAAACAATGGTCGAAAAGAATGCACGAAGACTCAGATTTCTCCGCTTCCGAAATATACATAGAGCAATTGCTCCATCCATATACTAGTCATTTGCTTCTAACAAGATGCACATTATTTATGCTATCTCAGCTATGAGAGTCCTCATCTACAGACAATTTTCTAAATCAGTTTCGTGTCTGAAATGCAATTGCATTATAGATGAAATTAACCGCCACATTCTGACTGAATGCCGCGAATATAGAGCTGTGCGTAACAAAATGACGTTTACCTTAAACGATCGCGAGAGTAATTCGCTATCTAATTTCTTTAAGAAAGCGGATAGCGAGACGTTCTTCAGAGCTCTATACGATGCAGAGATTACGTCAGTATTTGGAGTAAATCCTGATCAGCAGGATATCTATATTAATATTGTTCTTGAATACATTCATAGAGTCGCATATAATTACAATCTATAATTTCGGAAATTCATGAGCATGTGCTAATTTGTCATGTCAAATTTACATTGCGGCGCATTACTATATTATCATTAACCTAAAGAGTATCAGGCAACTAGTAAAAATAAAAGTGTGATTGAAAACTATTATGTTTCCTGTAAATTGTACACCATTAAACTGTGTTTTCTGTAATAACATGAATGATATGATCTATAGAAACGTTCACTGATATTGAATATATATGTGTATATACATATAAGTAATTGTATGTATGTATGTATGTATGTATGTTTACTGTGCATAGTTACATATAAACACTTTTTGTATAAACATCTCTTTAACATCCCCCCTCTCTTTCTATCTTGTATTTAATGTCAATGTTCTTATCCATTTATTATGCAATTCTTTATCGATTCTATATAAGATATATATAGAATCCCTGATTTATCGTACAAACTTTTGAACAATATTTTGTGTACAATCATCATGGAATCTCTTTGCATTTCGTTTCGACAAGGTATTGCCAAGTAATATGGTTGTACTATCGCAAAAAGAAGTTAACTTTATTGCACCACTTAGCGAAAAGACAAAAATATGTAGAATACCCATGTTTAATGAACATTTACAATCTCGATGTACTTATTTTTGTTTCTGTCATTCATTTTTGTTCATATATATATATATATATATATATACCTCATTTGAACATTTTTGTATGTATTTTTATATATATTTGTTTCATGTACCGTATCTGTATCACATTTACAAAATCTTCATCTATGGGGGAAATAAAGAGATAATAATAAAACTATTAAAATATTATTGAATATTTCTCTCTAACTTGATGTGTTTCCGGACAACTATTAGAAGGTTATTGTCAGACTTCTTTTAAAGAAAACTCGGCTTGATTTAGAAAATTGCCAATTATAGTCCAGTGAGTAATCGACCATTTTTATCAAATCTTGTCGAAAAATCGTGCTGCACACGCGGATTATTATGACATTTTACCATTAACCAGTCGGCCTACAGGCGCTACCATTCTTGTGAAACGGCGCTTCTGCGACTTTTTAATGACATTCTAGGTGGAATGGAAAGACAAAAAGTCACCGCTTTAGTCGCTTTTGACTTTACTGATGCATTTGATCAGTTGACAACGTTTTGATAGACGTACTTCGTAAAAAGTATGGTGTATGTAGCACTGCTTTGAATTGGCTAGAGTCGTACCTGTGACCACGGAGTTATAGAGTTATTGTTCACTCGTCTCTATCCCCTTCTCGTCCTCTAGAATGTAACGTGAATGCAAGAATGCAAGATGTGTTGAATAGGTGGAAATCTGATTTACGAATATGGTGAGTTTGACAAGGAACATTACAGACGTTTAAACCATATAGTAATGCTAGAACAGGGAATGGAAGATCACCTTTATTCTTCAAATTCCTTAATGAACAAGATTATGTCTGTAGAGGAGACTACTAATGTAGTAATGAGGGCAAGAAATGGCTCAACATATTACCGTATGACGCACTGCAATTTCCAGCGGTCATTGTGGTTTTACGGAAACTTTTTCCAGCTGATATTTGACAGTAGCGTTATACCATCCGTATGGCGAAAACCTGTTATATTCCCGGTTTTAAAAGATTACATTATAGAGGAATCAGTCTCTTATCGTGTGTAAATAATCTGTACACGTCATTTTTTAACGGTATAGTAAAATCGTACCTAGAAACCGATGAACAAAACGTTTTCCGTAAGAATAGGTCGTGTAAAGATCTTATTTTACCATGAACAGCATCATACGAACAGCAAAAACATACACTTCCTTTACTGACTTAAAAGGGGGGATTCGACAGGTGTGTGAATTGCGTAGATCGTAGATCGTAATGAAATTAACAATTTTTTTGACTGGGTCGTAGATGTAGCTAACCATTAAATAAACCAAAATATGGTTGAGCTGGATCGTAGATCGTAGCTCAACCATTGAAAAAGTTCACGGAATGGTTGAGCTGGGTCGTAGATTGTAGCTCAACCATTGAAATAAACCAATATAGTTGGTTGAGCTGGATCGTAGATCGTAGCTCAACCATTCAAATACCAAAATAAATGGTTGAGCTGGATCGTAGATCGTAGCTCAACCATTGAAAAAGTTCATGGAATGGTTGAGCTGGGGATCGTAGCTCAACCTTAAAAACCAATTTGGGGTATTTTAGTCGTCGTCGGTAATTTGTACTCGTCTGGAAAAATGAACTTGTCGGGAAAAATTATCTGTCGCTTTTTGTTTAGTATTAGTCGTAAACTAGTTATATATTTGTCTTCTTTGTCGGGATTATTGTACTTTTCGGAAAATTGCATCAGTCAGAAAAATTTCTTCAAAATTTGAAAAGTTTCTGTCGGGAAATTTTCTGTTCATCGGGAAAATTTATATGTCGGGAATTTAGTATTAGTTGTGAAAATTGTATTTTGTTAATATTTTTATCTTCGTCGGGATTATTGTACTCGTCGGGAAAATTGCATTTGTCGGAAAAAATGCTTTCGTCGGGAAAGGAGTTTCCTTCGAAAATCTTTGTACTTGTCGGGAATATCTCATTCGTCGGAAACGTTTCCGTCGGGAAATTTTTGTTCGCGGGATCTACGACCCAGCTCAACCATTCCATGAACATTTTCAGTGGTCGGCCTACGATCTACGATCCAGCTCAACCATTTATATTGGTTTATTTCAATGGTTGAGCTACGATCTACGATCCAGCTCAACCATTTATATTGGTTTATTTCAATGGTTGAGCTACGATCTACGACCCAGCTCAACCATTCCATGAACATTTTCAATGGTCGAGCTACGATCTACGATCCAAGTCAACCATTTATATTGGTTTATTTCAATGGTTGAGCTACGATATACGACCCAGCTCAACCATTCCATGAAAGTTTTCAATGGTCGAGCTACGATCTACGATCCAGCTCAACCATTTATATGGTTTATTTGAATGGTTGAGCTACGATCTACGACCCAGCTCAACCATTCCATGAACATTTTCAATGGTCGAGCTACGATCTACGATCCAGCTCAACCATTTATAATGGTTTATTTCAATGGTTGAGCTACGATCTACGACCCAGCTCAACCATTCCATGAAAGTTTTCAATGGTCGAGCTACGATCTACGATCCAGCTCAACCATTTATAATGGTTTATTTGAATAGTTGAGCTACGATCTACGACCCAGCTCAACCATTCCATGAACATTTTCAATGGTCGAGCTACGATCTACGATCCAGCTCAACCATTTATAATGGTTTATTTGAATGGTTGAACTACGATCTACGACCCAGCTCAACCATTCCATGAACATTTTCAATGGTCGAGCTACGACCTACGATCCAGCTCAACCATTTATAATGGTTTATTTGAATGATTGAGCTACGATCTACGACCCAGCTCAACCATTTATATTGGTTTATTTTAATGGTTGAGCTACGATCTACGACCCAGGTCGACAAAGAAAATTAGTTATAGTGTTTATTTACGATCTACGATCTACGCGCTAACTTCACACACCTGGATTCGACTTTGTTGACCTGAAGCTATTACTATACAAACCGTTGCTCAATAATATTGAAGGGAAAGTGTACTAGTCAATAAAGAGTATATACGGACACGACTGCCTATAATCGCATTAATAACGGTAGACTCCCCGGTAGTTATACTAATACGGATTGGTTAGACTATACTTCCGGTCTCAAACAAGGATGTACGCTGTCGCCGACGCTCTTGTCAATTTTCGCAAACGATTTAGTATATGAGATAAATGACCTTAATTAAGGAGTGAATATTGGAAACGTCTGCTCTATGCTGATGACATCAGACTCAGAGACAAATTTTGCAATCTATGTTAGACATCATGCACCTATGGCGCGTACTAATTAACACAAAAAAATCAAAATTTGTTCATTGCTAACAAAATCGTTCTGCACGTAGTAGAGTTCAAAGTCGGTGAAATTATCTTAGATATTGTCGAACATTATAAATACCTGGGAATAACCTTTTGATGAAAAAATAAATATACAAGAAATCGTGACATTTTATCAAAAGTGACCGGTCGTGCTCATGGCGCTTTGATAAATAAAATCCATAATATAACAGATGTTGGTTTTAGCACTTAACAGTAGTATTACTCATATAGTTGAATACTGTTCCTCATCCTGGGGGTTGCAAGCATCTAAAACCTTAAATAATGTATGTCATCATGCTTTAAGGGCGTATATCACAATAGAACCATTTTACTATATAGACAAAGAAGGAAAATCAAACCTAGCGAACAGAATTTTTTAAACTTGGCATGATTATAGTGAGAATCACACTAGAAACAAATTTATGGAAACAAATGGGGTCTCCGTGCTACTTTTTGAGTTATCTGCCTCTGAATATGAGTTTTTTGGCTCTTTGCTGTCATTTCCAAGGGCAGATAACTCAAAATTAAGCCTATCAATACCTTATTTTATTTAACATTATTATTTGTTGTTTTAGTCTTAGTCATTATGCACATTTTTAAACAATTTCATCTAACTGATTTCTTACAATGTTTCAGCAAATAACTATCTTTTTTTTTTTGGAAAAAAAAGAAAAGAATATTTTTTACATGTTCGCGTTTGTGAGTATGTATAAAAACTGTTGCATAGAATTTAAACAACCTTTACACAGTGAAAGGGGATAATGTACCAAACATCGAGTTGAAATCAAATGAGGTGTTGCTAGCCCATAATATTGATTTATTTGCCATTGAAAATGACTGAAAATAACAGATTTTATTACACATAAACGTTACAGTTTGCTTTTGTTTCATTTACATAATTCATAAAAATATACATCACAATTATACCGTGTAGTGAAAGATTTTTAACAAAAAAAACCAACATAATCTGTTTGATTTAAATCTTTAACATATGTTTCATTCAAAATTGCCTATTGATTTATCATGTGCAAGTGACCTTATCTATGTTAAAATATTTCGGGAAGAAATGGCTAAGTGAAGTTAAGAATGTAAGTTAACTGCGCACATGTATACATTTTAAAGACACTTTCAAAAGGGAAGATTACTTGTCACTTATTTGAGAAAATATGAACAGTCATTATTTGCCAATTACGTTTTGGAATTCTCCCTATTCGTATTGAACGAGGACGTTTCGTTGGAGAAGCTCTGGACAATAGAATATGCCGCTTTGTAGCAGAAATGAAGTTGAGGATGAAATTCAATTTTTGGTTAGTTGTGATACCTAACTTTAGAAATAATTTATTTTTATTTTGTTTTTTAAATTAAAACCTTTTAAATTAAGATTATTAATGCACAAGTATACCAAAGCTTATTTCTTAAGAAGTTTATTATATATATAAAATGTGTATATTGTATACATTGTCACAGTTTAACATTTATGTTGCTGCATTACCATTCCCCCATGAACACTCATATTGACATAATACTTTAAATAAATTAAAAATGAGTTGATTTAATGTATGTCTATATATTTGCGTTATCTGTGATTAACTAGTGTTATTTATTTCAAGGTGACTTATAGGTCCATTGGGCCGGATGTAGTTGTTTATGTTTATTTGATATATTCTTTTGTACTTAACATTACACATGTCACTATTATAAAAATCTATCGTAATGTGCCTAAGGATTGTTTTGGTCCCTGGCTCTACTTGACCTATGCTTGTACACCTTTTCTAAAGTCATCCCGCCGTTGATTTCATTGAATGGGTTTGCTGATGGCCATGTCCTTTGCCGCACATATATGAACGTCAAACTATCAATCAACTAAAAGCATGTTCTATCACTTTCAACTACTGGATGATGGAATACAATTAAAAATAAATACATCTAAACAGAATTTATTATGTTTGGCTGCAGAGCACAACTGAACAAGTGTATTACTACAAATATTGATGTTGCTGGTGATGTCGTAAAACGTGAAAGTTGTATTAGGCACTTTGGTGCTTTTCTTGACGAAACTTTATGTCACTCTGCAATTTTGAACTTGTTCAGGTTCAAGTTTATTAGGAAATATTTAACCAGAGTTTCTACTGAAATCTTATTACTTTAACTAGTTATCTCCCATTTGGACTACTGTTACGTTATTTTATATGGTATTTCTGAGACAGAGTTGCGCAAAATGCAGCACATTCAAAATATGTGCCCAAGATATGTCACATGGTGTGACGAATGCCCCGATATGCATATTCATGGTTTTGTGAAAAATTTGCCCGACATTTCATTTGACTTTTCCCTGACATTTTAATAGTGAAATTACTAAAGCATTATGCATGTACGAAATGCAAAACAGCTAAGAATAATCTGCATAATTGAACCATAAGTCCCCTACCGGTCATGCATATATTGATATCAAAGTGAGGTGCATAAACCAATGCACTATCAGAGCTTATGACATTTGACCTCTTAGTGTTATCATGACCTTCCAGCTATGATTCCGGGTATTGTTAACAACACTTTGTATGTACGGTGCACATGTCTGCGCAAAAATGTCAAAATCCGTTGAGGAGTGACAAAGATATGGAGCGAACACGGAAAACTAACCCTTTGAACTCTAAGTGTGACCTTGACATTGGAGCTACAGACCTGGAATTTCGCGTAATGGTGAACATATCTGCCTGTAATTCAAAAAGCCATCAAAGAATGACAAAGTAATGGGGCAGACATGAAAAATATACCACACGTTTTACCTTTGAGCTCAAAGTGTGACCTTGATTGGAGCTACAGACCTGGGAATTGTGTGCGACACATCGTCTCATGGTGATGAACACTTCTGCCAAGTAATTTCAAAATCCACCAAGGAATGTAAGAGTTATGGAGCGGAAACGAAAAATAGACTCCATTTTTTAACTATGAACTCTTAAATGTCACCTTGACCCTGGAGCTACAGATCTGAGGATTGCACGCGACACATCGTCTCATGATGGTGAACATTTCTGTCAAGTAATTTCAAAATCCATCAAGGAATGTCAAATTAATGGAGCGGAAACGAAAATCCGGACGGACGGACGGTGCGATGACTTTATGCCCACCTTCGGTGGCATAAAAAAAGAAGAGGTGAACGTAAAGATGACTTACCGTGCCATCACCCTATTTTCTAGTATTTTAAAGCCTTATGGAGCTATACTTTTAGACAAGATTAAAGTTAAACTTCCAGTGTGATTAGATTGTATTAAGACATATTTTGTTCTTAGTCTCTATCATAATTACTATTATTATATATGTCGGTTTCTTGGATTCTAAACAAGCTTTGTTGAACCTTATATGTCACAGAACTTATATGTAACATGTGTGTGATATATCCGACCGAAAAAATGACATCTGCCTAATGTGACATATTCGTTTGTATGTGTTTTGAAAACTGTATTTTTTCAGCGTAAGCTGTAAAAAAAATGGATTTTGACCTATTTCTTGAACCAATGAAATCTTGGTTAACAACCTAAGAGTTCGGAAAAACACTCATTGTTTCAGTTTCAGCAGTTTCATTGGTTTGCATAAATTATTTTAGGATATTCCGTCGTAAAATGGGAGTTTCAGGGTGCATATCTTTCTGCATGATTGTCAAATGGCAAATAACAATTGAATCTACCTATTTAAGCATAAAACACATCCATTTGAAAAATTCACACATAAAAACTAAGCAGTTAAAAAAAATCAACAGTTGTGAGATATAAAGTTCATGAGCAACTTACAGATCATGTATTAACTCATTTGATCCGGTATATCCAGGGTATTCCTATCCAAAGGTGTCCGGCACTTTGCTTTGATCGACAAACTGCGTAACTACCTTATACATAAAATAAGGTCAATGATTTTATAATGGGCGGCAACGTACTGGGTACCTTTGTTCCTAGCCCTGAAATCTTCCGCTGACAGCGGCCTTCCTAAACGATTATTATCCACACATTTCTTCTTTCCTTAACTTTAATTAATTGCTGTATACTGATGTCTTAACTAATAACAATAAAATATACTAGAAGTCATTCGTCTAAACGAATGATAGGACTTTCTGCAACCTGTGTTAATGCAAAAAGCAGGAGATAGAAGTTTCATGTAATGACTCGCCTCTGGTAGTATTTCATGTTCATGCTGAACAACTGACATTATATTCCGCAAAAAGCTTTTAGTTACGAAGAAAAAAAAGTAGTAGTAGTAGTAATATGGTTATGACCTCATATGACGTCACGACTCAAAATATATTAAGAAATTATGTAGAACTGCAAATTGTGTAAGTTTCAACTTTCTATCTCATCCCGAAGTTCTTTAACCCTAAAATGAAATTTTTGGTCCTATGTTCGAATCTTACTTCAGCCACAATACTTCGGTTTTTCGGAATTAAGGTTAGCTGACAAAATATTCACACCTTAGTTTCAAGATGTACCATCTGTAAAAATTTGAAGAAAATCTGATCATAAATGGCGGCTGTAGAGCGTGAACACCATTTTTCACTATTTTTAGCTCTGACGTCACGTGACGTCATAGGGTGCTGAAAATACTGTTGCTCAAAAGCGCATACTTTACTGCAATAACTCTGAAATTTTCATTATTCTGAACAACTGACATCATGTCGAAATCATTGCCCCAAATTAAAATTAAGTGGTATGCTTATGACGTCCTATAACGTCACGATTCAAGATATTTGTAGAAATGCTGCAGAACTGCAAACTATGTAAGTTTCAACGTTCTATCTCATCCTGAAGCTCTTCAATCCTAAAATGAAATTTTTGGTCCTATGTTCGAATCTTACTTCCGCCAAAGAACTTCGGTTTTTCGGAATTTCGGTAAGCTGGCAGGATATGCACACCTTAGTTTCAAGGTGTACCATCTGTGAAAATTGGAAGAAAATCCGACCTTAAATGGCGGCTGTAGAGCGCGAACACCATTTTTCAAAATTTTTAGCTCTGACGTCACATGGCGTAATAGGGTGCGGAAGATGCTTTTGTTCAAAAGCGCATACTTTACTGTCATACCTCTGAAATTTTCATTATTCTGAACAACTGGCATCATGTCGAAATCATTGCCCTAATATGAAAATTAAGAAGTATGCTTATGACGTCACATGACGACATTTGACGTCACGACACAAAATATATTAAGAAATTATGCAGAACTGCAAACTGTGTAAGTTTCAACTTTCTATCTCATCCTGAAGCTCTTTAATCCTAAAATGAATTTTTCGGTCCTATGTTCGAATCTTATTTAAGCCACAGAACTTCGGTCTTTCGGAATTTCGGTTAGCTGACAGGACATGCACACCATAATTTCAAGATGTACCATCTGTGAAAATTGGAAGAAATCCGACCATAAACGGCCGCTGTAGAGCGTGAACACCAGTTTTCACTATTTTTAGCTCTGACGTCACATGACGTCATAAGGTGCTGAAAATTCTTTTGTTCAAAAGCGCATACTTTACTGTCATAACTCCGAAATTTTCATTATTCTGAACAACTGGCATCATGTCGAAATCATTGCCCTAAAATTAAAATTAAGAAGTATGCTTATGACGTCACATGACGTCCTATGACGTCACGACACAAAATATTTCTGCAGAACTGCAAACTGTGTAAGTTTCAACTTTCTATCTCATCCTGAAGCTCTTTAATCCTAAAATGAAATTTTCGGTCCTATGTTCGAATCTTATTTAAGCCACAGAACTTCGGTCTTTCGGAATTTCGGTTAGCTGACAGGATATGCACACCTTAGTTTCAAGATGTACCATCTCTGAAAATTTGAAGAAAATCCGACTATAAATGACGGCTGTAGAGCGCGAACACCATTTTTCACTATTTTTAGCTGTGACGTCATGTGACGTCATAGGGTGCTGACAATCATTGAAATCAAAATTTCCTCACGTGACTAATAACCCATAAAAATTTCATCGTCCTAGGACTATTGCAACATATTAAAACAAGAGGGTCATGATGGCCCTTTATCGCTCACCTGATAGCCATTGCTCTTTTTCTTTTTTTTTGCCAACTAGAGCATACTAACTAGCACAGCATTTTCACAGATATGATAAGGATTGGTTTGTTTTAGACTTAAAACTTATTTATTTTACGTCGATTGGGGAACAAGTTCTTACAACTTATACTAATCCCTCTTGATGGTTCCTGGGTTGGACCAGTACTTTTTGTGCCTGGGAAGGTCATGAAATTCCGCGCCCAAAACGGGGATTGAACCAACAACTTTCGGATTCGTAATCGGGTACGCTACCTCTGGACCACGGCGCCCTTAGACTTGGACTGTATGCTGTCACAGTATCAAACATTCAGTGAGATTATATTTGGCATAGACGACACATGTGAAAGGTTTGGTAAAAAGACAAGTAAAAAATGTTAACATGTAATAATGTTTTATTATTCTTTTATTTCACAGGAAATCAAGAAAATTTAACATTGTTATAAATCACATACCTGATAACAATCAAACACTTTACACAGACAGGTACAGAAAACACATCAGCGTGCAATCAAGTAATAAAAGAAATAACATTAAAATACAGTGGTTGAAAGAAGTGTTACTTGCTTATGGAACAAGTCACTTTTATTTCAGTATACCGGTTAATTGCATCTTTACATTTTTTTTTACTGGCTATAAAAACAAAATTTAATCAAAGGCATTTCAACAGTTTTTAATATAGGCTTACAAAATGATTTGTAAATATTTGCAAGGCAAATACAAATAAGGTTTAACCAAAGCAGCCATATATTTGAAACAAATTTGAAAAATTATGATATAATATCGCACACACACACACACACACACACACACACACACACACACACAAAAAAAAAATGTAGCAAAATCTAATTAAATAGATCTAGAAGTTGAATGATTTGGTTTAAAAGCTTTAAATACAGACATAAATTATAAGGCAAATAAATGAATTCAAAATCTACTTTTTGATTCCATGACCTAATTATGCAATAGACCTGACCTTTGTTAAATCAAGTGGCCCCTGAAGCGGGCCAATTTTGACCAAGGGTCAGATTTGTACAATTTGGTTGAAATCAACTAGACAATGCTACACACCAAACATCTAAGCTCCAGGCCTTGTGGTTTCTGACAAGAAGTTTTCCTATATGATATAGCCTATGTAAAGAGGCGGGGCTAATTTTGACCCAAGGGTCATGATTTGTACAATATTGGTAGACATCTACTAGACAATGCTACACACCAAATATCTAAGCTATAGGCCTTGTGGTTTCTGACAAGAAGATTTTTCTAGATTTTCCTTTATAAACCTATGTAAAATCAAGTGACCCCTTGGACGGGGCCAATTTTGACCCCAGGGTCATGATTTGTACAATCTTGGTAGGCATCCACTAGACAATGCTTCACACCAAATATCTAAGCTCTAGACCATGCAGTTTTGCAGAAGAAGATTTTTAAAGTTTGCATTTTTATAATCTATTTTTAGCTCCTGTGACCTAATTATGCAATAGACCAGAACCATTTATACAACTTTAGTAGAGCTTCATCCAAGGAACATTCCTGCAAAATATTTTTCAAATTGGCCGAGCCGTTTAGGAGAAGATGTTGTTTGAAGCAATTGTTGACGCCGGACGCACGGACGCACGCACGGACGCACGGACGACGGACACCGGACAAAAGGCGATCAGAAAAGCTCACCTTGAGCACGTTGTGCTCAGGTGAGCTAATAAGCGTTTAGTTACGAAGAAGAAAAGAATTATAATAATAAACAAGAGGCCCATGATGGCCCTAAATCGCTCACCTGAGATAAATAGGTTGACCCAAGGAACATCTGTACCAATTTATTTTAAAATCTGGCCAGTAGTTTTGAAGAAGATGATTTTTAAAGTTTTCATATTTTTTTTCTTCTTTTTGTTGCCATGGCAACCACAGTTCTACATGGATCAAGTTTATTTTAGCAACTTTTGTGAAGGTTGACCCAAGGATCATCCCTGCCAAGTTTAATTAAATTCTGTCCAGTGGTTTCAGAGGAGATGTTGTTTAAAGGTTTCTCTATATACATATAAGGCAAATAAGCCCCGCCCCTGGCGGCCATGTTTTTTTACGGATCGGAATTATTTTAGCAAATTTGGTAGAGGTTGACCCAAGGAACATCTGTACCAATTTATTTTAAAATCTGGCCAGTAGTTTTGAAGAAGATGATTTTTAAAGTTTTCATTTTTATTATTTTTGTTGCCATGGCAACCAGAGTTCTACATGGATCAAGTTTATTTTAGCAACTTTTGTGAAGGTTGACCCAAGGATCATCCCTGCCAAGTTTAATTAAATTCTGTCCAGTGGTTTCAGAGGAGATGTTGTTTAAAGGTTTCATGTTTTTTTACGGATCGGAATAATTTTAGCAACTTTGGTAGAGGTTGACCCAAGGAACATCTGTATCAAATTATTTTGAAATCTGGCCAGTAGTTTTGAAGGAAATGATTTTTAAAGTTTTCAAATTATTTTTCTTTTTGTAGCCATGGATCAACTTTATTTAGGCAACTTTTGTAGAGCCTCACCCAAGGAACATTCCTGCCAAGTTTCATTAAATACTGTCCAGCGGTTTCAGAGGAGATGTCGTTTAAAGCAAATTGTTGACGACGCACGACGCACGACGCACGACGACGGAGCCGGACGAAGGGCGATCACAAAAGCTCACCATGAGCACTTTATGCTCAGGTGACCTAAAAATGACGTCACGTGATGTCATATGACGTTTATTTTCACATAATTGTTAAGACACCCAGAGACCTACTAACTGACAAAATTTCAACTTTCTATCTCAAATAGGACAGTTTTTATAAGCATTTAAAAATTGACGTCCTTGGTTCGAATCTTGGATCCGCCATAGATGCTTGGACTTTTCGAATTTTGAAAAACGGACAACGGTATACACAATAAGAACATAATATACACATTCTGTGAAAATTTGATGAAAATCGGTTCATAAACAATGGCTGTAGACCGCGTACAAACTTTTGTTGCATATTTCAAGTGTGACGTCATATGACGTCATAGCCTTCTGAAAATCATTGAAATCGAAATTTCAGCGTCTGAATCATTTGTCATTAAATTTTCATTGCCCTTCGACAATTTCAACATATAGAAATACTCTTGTTAATATTAGAAATACATTATCATATAATGACGTCACGTGACGTCATATGACGTTTATTTTCACAAAATGATTAAGACTCCTAGAGACCTATATACTGACCAAATATCACTTTTCTATCTCAAAAAGGACCGATTTTATAAGCATTTAAAAATTTACGACCTTGGTTCGAATCTTGGATTCGCTATAGAACCATGGACTTTTCGAATTAGGAAAAACGGACACCGTGCTGCACAACTAGAACTTAATATACACAATCTGTGAAAATTTGATTAAAATCGGTTCACAAACAATGGCTGTAGACTGCGTACAAACTTTTGTAGCATATTTCAAATGTGACGTCATATGACGTCATAGGCATATGAAAATCATAGAAATCAAAATTTCCTCACGTGACTAATAAGTCATAAAAATTCCATCGTCCTAGGAGCATTGCAACAGAAAAATAAGCGTTTAGTTAGGAAGAAAAAAAGAATAATAATAACTAGATGTCATTCGTGAAAACGAATGATAGGACTTTCTGCAAGCTGTGTTAATGCAAAAAGCAGGAGATAGAAGTTTCATGTAATGACTCACCTCTGGTAGTATTTCATGTTCATGGTGAACAATTGACATTATATTCCGAAATTAGTGCAAATGATAAAAACTAAGTATTTCACTATTTTTAGCTCTGACGTCACATGACGTCATAGGGTGCTGAAAATTCTTTTGTTCAAAAGCGTATACTTTACTTTCATAACTCTGAAATTTTCATTATTCTGAACAACTGGCATCATGTCGAAATCATTGCCCTAAAATGAAAATTAAGAAGTATGCTTATGACGTCACATGACGTCATATGACGTCACGACTCAAGATATATGTAGAAATTCTGCAGAACTGCAAACTGTGTAAGTTTCAACTTTCTATCTCATCCTGAAGCTCTTTAATCCTAAAATGAAATTTTCGGTCCTATGTTCGAATCTTATTTCAGCCATTTAACTTCGGTCTTTCGGAATTTCGGTTAGCTGACAGGATATGCACACTTTAGTTTCAAGATGTACCATCTGTGAAAATTTGAAGAAAATCCGACCATAAATGACGGTTGTAGAGCGCGAACACCATTTTTCACTATTTTTAGCTGTGACGTCATGTGACGTCATAGGGTGCTGGCAATCTTTGAAATCAAAATTTCCTCACGTGACTAATAAGCCATAAAAATTTCATCGTCCTAGGACTATTGCAACATATAAAAATAAGCGTTTAGTTAGGAAGAAAAAAAAAAGAATAATAACTAGATTTCATTCGTTGATACGAATGATAGGACTTTCTGCTACATTTGTCAAATACTTAAAAGCAAAAAAAGTAAGAGGATATGAAATTGCAGCCTTTAACTTGCTTTTGTATGGCCATAACGTAAATGAACTTTGAAAAATAAACCGTTTAACTTGGAGGAAATGGCAAAAGTAACTGAAAATCATTTTTTATATCGATTTATTTAACTTGGACTATTTTTATAATCTATGTTACAAATCAAATTTATTTAAAACGCTTACAATTCGAATTCCATCCTGTAATAATGGCTGTAGACCGCGTACAAGAGTGTGTAGACATCGTCAAGTTTGATGTCACATGACATCATAGGCATAAGAAAATCAATGAAATGAAATATTATGTATCTTAAATATATCAAGTAATTTTTTCATGCTCCTTGCAACTTTGCAACATATAGAAATTAACGCGTAGATATATTAACATTCTTTTTGACCTTATGACGTCAAATAACGTTAATCCTCACAGAATATAAATAAGTCTTAAAGACTAATATTCAGTCCAAATATCAACTTTCTAAATCATCTCGAAGCGATGTTATATGTTTTTGAAATTTGACGTCAATGTTTCGAAACTTGGATTCGCCATAGAACCATTGCCTTTTCGTCTTTTCAAATTTGTAAAACATAACCCGGGATACACAACTAGAGTGTTACATATACATTCTTTGAAATTTGCTGAAAATTGGTCCAAAAATAATGGCTGTACACCGCGTAAACCTTTTTTGTCCTGACGTCAAATCTGATGTGATATAACGTCAAATTAATATGAATTACATTGCATTCTAAAGCATTTCTAAAGTATATACCATAATATTTCATGGTCCTGGGAAGTTAACAGCATATTAAATTTACGCATATATATCAGAAATAATTTTTGACCTTATGACGTCATATGACGTCAAATGACGTTCATCTTCATAGAATGTAAAGCACTCTTGGAGACTTATTTACTTTCCAAATATTAGATTTCTAACTCATCTGGAAACGATTTTATACGTATTTAAAATTTGACGTCAATGGTTTGAATATTGGATCCGCCATAAAACCTTTGCATTTTTGAATTTGGAAGAACGGACACCGGGATGCTCAACTATAACCTTATATACACTTTCTGTGAAATTTTATGAAAATCGGTTCATAAACAATGGCTGTAGACCGCGTACAAACTTTAATAGCATATGGCAAGTGTAACGTCATATGACGTCATAGGCATATGAAAATTGTAGAATTAAAAATATCAACGTTTGAAGCAAAATGTCATATAATTTACATTTCCATGGACCATTTTAACATATAGAAATTTTCTTGTAAATATTAGAAATAGATTTTCATGTAATGACGTCATCTGACGTTCATTTTCACAAAATCGTTCAGTCATCCATAAACCTACATAATGTTCAAATATCAACTTTCTATCTCATATGGGACCGATTTTATAAGCATTTGAAAATTAACGACCTCGGATCGAATCTTGGATTCTCCATAGAACCATGGTCTTTTAGAATTTTAAAAAACGGATAGCGGGATGCACAACTAGATCTTAATATACAAATTCTGTGAAAAATTGATAAAAATCGGTTTATAAGTAATGGCTGTAGACCGCGTACAAACTTTTGTAGAATGTCAAGTGTGACGTCATATGACGTCATATGCCTATAAAATTTATTGAAATAGAAATTAAATTGTCTGAAACATATGCCATTAAATTTTTATTGATCTTCGACCATTTCAACATATAGAAATAATCTTGTTAATGTTAGAAATATATTTTCATATAATGACGTCACGTGACGTCATATGATGCAAATTTTCAAAATATTTTTAAGACTCCGAGAGACCTACATACTGACCAAATATCAACTTTCTATCTCAAATAGGACTGATTTTATAAGCATTTGCACAACTAGAACTTAATATACACATTCTGTGAAAATTTGATGAAAATCGGTTCATTAATAATGGCTCTGGACAGCGTACAAACTTTTGTAGCTTATTTCACGTGTGACGTCATATGACGTCATAGAGATATGAAAATCATAGAAATCAAAATTTCCGCATTTGAAGCATGTGTCATTAAATTTTCATTGCCCTTCGACAATTTCAACATATAGAAATATTCTTGTTAATATTAGAAATACAATATCATATAATGACGTCACGTGACGTCATATGACATTTATTTTCACAAAATGTTTAAAACTTCTAGAGACCTATATACTGACTAAATATTAACTTTCTATCTTAAATAGGACAGATTTTATAAGCATTTAAAAATTTACGACCTTTGTTCGAATCTTGGATTCGCTATAGAACCATGGACTTTTCGAATTTTGAAAAACGGACAACGGGATGCACAACTAGAACTTAATATACACAATCTGTGAAAATTTGATGAAAATCGGTTCCCAAACAATGGCTGTAGACCGCGTACAAACTTTTGTAGCATATTTCAAATGTGACGTCATATGACGTCATAGGCATATGAAAATCATAGAAATCAAAATTTCCACGCTTGAAGCATGTGTCTTTAAATTTTCATTGCCCTTCGACAATTTCAACATATAGAAATATTCTTGTTAATATTAGAAATACATTATCATATATTGACGTCACGTGACGTCATATGACATTTATTTTCACAAAATGTTTAAAACTTCTAGAGACCTATATACTGACTAAATATCCACTTTCTATCTTAAATAGGACAGATTTTATAAGCATTTAAAAATTTACGACCTTTGTTCGAATCTTGGATTCGCTATAGAACCATGGACTTTTCGAATTTTGAAAAACGGACAACGGGATGCACAACTAGAACTTAATATACACAATCTGTGAAAATTTGATGAAAATCGGTTCACAAACAATGGCTGTAGACCGCGTACAAACTTTTGTAGCATATTTCAAATGTGACGTCATATGACGTCATAGGCATATGAAAATCATAGAAATCAAAATTTCCACGCTTGAAGCATGTGTCTTTAAATTTTCATTGCCCTTCGACAATTTCAACATATAGAAATATTCTTGTTAATATTAGAAATACATTATCATATAATGACGTCACGTGACGTCATATGACATTTATTTTCACAAAATGTTTAAAACTTCTAGAGACCTATATACTGACTAAATATCAACTTTCTATCTTAAATAGGACAGATTTTATAAGCATTTAAAAATTTACGACCTTGGTTCGAATCTTGGATTCGCTATAAAACCATGGACTTTTCGAATTTTGAAAAACGGACAAAGGGATGCACAACTAGAACTTAATATACACAATCTGTGAAAATATGATGAAAATCTGTTCACAAGCAATGGCTGTAGACCGCGTACAAACTTTTGTAGCATATTTCAAATGTGACGTTATATGACGTCATAGACATATGAAAATCATAGAAATCAAAATTTCCTCACGTGACTAATAAGCCATAAAAATTTCATCGTCTTAGGATTATTGCAACATAGAAAAATAAGCGCTTAGTTTGGAAGAAAAAAAGAATAATAATAATAACTAGATTTCATTCGTTGATACGAATGATAGGACTTTCTGCAACATTTTGAAATGTAAAGATTAATACCGTTAGAAAGAATATATATTATATTTCCTACCTTTAACTTTTTTTTTTTTTCGTATGGACTTCTCATGCATGAACTTTGTGAAGTAAGCCATATGTCGAAAATAAATAAATCTTTATTTTGATATCGCTTTCTTATAACTTGACCAATTTTAGTTGTTGTTGTTGTTGTATTGGGGTTTACCGTCGCTATGATAGTATTTCAATCATATAGAGACGTCCAGCTAATTACAGGTGGAGGAAGACCCCGAGTACACAAAGATACGCGGATATAACCACCGACCTACCGCAAGCCAGCTGGAAGGCTTCCTCACATGAAAAATCCGAAGTCCCTACCGGAATTCGAACCCACAGCGGTGAGGGGCTGAGAGATTCGAAGTTTAGTATTCTAGGTACCAAAATAAGTGTCCTGAAAATCCCTACAATTCAACTGTAGCATATTTGGGTCTAGTTTTATAGGTTTTCAAAATATAAGCAATTAAACTTAAACCTATTAATTCTACATATCAAAATTCTTTTTTTTTTAATTTCGTGTACAGTCGCGGGAATAAAACCGTAAATGCTACCATGCAATAGATTCGTCGACGCGTGTAGCCTCGTGAGTTAAATTTCAATAATGCTTGTACATACGATGGAGACGACTGTATTAAGTTATAGTTAGTGTTTATTAAGAGAGAATTTAACAGTTAAGAAGCCAGAATGAGCGTAGCGAGTGACGGCTTCTTAACTGTTAAATTCTCTCTAAGTGTTTGAAATTATATTTTGTCCAATGAAATCATTCCATTTTTTCAAAATTTTGTCTCCATTTAATTCATTTAATCGGTATCAACTTGTCACTAAAAACTATTCCGCTAAATCAACTGATAAATTTAAAACCAGCTTCAAGCCGACCGGAGCACTAAAATCATACGCATGTTATTTGGTCTTAAATAGGTCAAAAAGTAGTCGGGTGACTCCATGTATAAAATGTACAGAATTATTTCTCTTGAATAAATCTATCTAATGAGGGTAAGTTTGGATGCCAATGTCCCTTACAGCACGCATGTGTAACGTGTTACAGGGATTTTTGATGTGAACGCATGAAAATCGACAAAAAATAATACACAGCAACCATAGAGAATAAACACTTACTCACCAGCATTCTGATTAATCCAAAATAACAAAAGAATTCTGCCCTTCCGCTTAGTTTAGTTTAAACATGTATTATTGCCTAAGTAATGGTGATACAACATTGAAGATTTAAAAAAATAAGTAAGAGGGTTTGACCACAAGTTCTAACAACATTAGTATTGGTCATCGCTTTAAAGACACTTGTGTAATTTCAATGTCTACACATGTTAACATGGGCAATATATAACTAATTACTAAACAAAGCGATTAAGTAAATATCCGATTAAATAAATTCAAATTGAAAAATGTATATAAATAATGAGAAGAGAAGAGAAAAAAACACACTAACAAACAAGGGTTACTTAAATAAAAAAAAAAAATGTCCAAAACACAGTATATATAGGTGCAGATATATGAACCTTTCTAAACAGTATCTTTTATTCAAATTTCAATCACCACTTTTTTGCCGAAGAGATCAAAGTCGGCTTCCGGTTCAATGCTCATTTGGAGCGTAGATCTACATAGATATACACAGCTAGAGCGACGCATTGATCTTTGACATAACATGTTACATGTCACGTGATGTAATTCACGCCGGGAACAGGTTGATAGGGCGGAGTCTAAAAAATCAATACTATATTTGGAATGTGCGACTGCGTTAAATTTCAAAATATAATTCCAAACACTAAGTAGGTTAGTGTTATTTAGTAAGCATTAAGTCCATTAAATCGGTCGCGCGGCCTTGCCGCGCCACACCGATTTAATTTCATTAATGCTTACTAAAAAAACACTAACCTATACTTAATTAACACTGACTAACTTAGAGTTTGCCCCGCCCTATTACTACGTTATGCTGCTATATTAGAAGATGGCGCCATATAAGTGTTACGTCAGCATGTTGTTAAAGTATTCACACACGTGCACGTGCTTTCCAAATATGGAAGTAACACATAAATTTCGCGCATTTTTTGACCGTCGGCTCATTTCTTTTTCAGATTTCAATCAATTTATGTGATGGCTGTTTTTTTTAAATTTATTTATCTTGTTTTAATTAGTTGAGAAATCAGAAAATATCAACTGATTGACATTAAGGAAAGAACGAAATATGTAAAAAATAATCGTTTCAAAAATTCGGTGTCAGCCGAATATATCAAGGCTAGGAATACCCCGGAAATACCAAATCAAACGAGATAACACATGATCCGTAAGTTGTTTAAAAACGTTATATCAATTATTTCAATTCTTGTATTTACCAAATTCGTAAACATAGGTACTGGTATAGCTCCCTTGGTTAGCGCTCAGCTTAATAAGGGTAATTCCAGGACTGATGGCCCGGTGTCCGTATAATGTCACTGGGTGTGGTATCATGCCAACTGTCTACGACGTGATACTGTGCAGTGTGACAACACTTCATTTGTCTCAAGTAGACATTGTCTCCAAAAGACTTAAATACTGTCGGTGGGACGTTAAACCTAATAAACTATACTTGTATTTTAGTATTTAATTTAGCATCTTTTTCTTTCCTTAGGAGTCCCTTTGCAAAAAAATATTTCCGAAACTCCTCATTCTTATGTAAATGTTTATCTATAAACATGATTATTTAAGCATCTTTAATAAATGTTTACAAAAGACGTCAACATGCGCCAGTGTGCACACCTCGTGTGTAGGGATCGGTGTAGTAAACACTGCTATATATGATATCAGTTTGTTTGTTGGGTTTAACGTCCCACCGACAGTAATTCAGCCAGTCACGATGTCTACTTCATGCGGGTATAGGACTACCACACTGCAGTATCACGCCGTAGACATGTGGCATGATACCACACCCAGTCACATCATCCTGATACCGCGCTAACCAGTCCTGCAAATACCCTTATATGCTGAGCGCCAAGGAAGTTCCATTTTTTACGACTTTGGTATGTCGGGTCGGGGATCGAACCCACGACCTTCCGCTCCCGAGGCGGACGCTCTAACCACTCGACCACCATAAAACGGTACGCTTGTTTAGCTAGTCATATCAATATGATATAAGTAAAAAGTTTTTTGCAATTTATATGACTAATACATAGCTGTAAACTTACATATTTTCCGAAAATGCTTCAATTAACGTGAAAGCGAAAGTAGGATATTTCTCGAAAATTCTTGCACTTGGGTTTATATTCGTATCTTTGATGTAACTTCCTTATACTTTAATCAATTTTAAAACTCTAGGTACCAAAATAATCGTCTTAAAATTCTCTACATCTCACTCGCTTAAGGTGTGGACATTTTTCTAATGAGCTTTGAGATATTAGCCGTAAAAGATTGACAACACGGCAGAATCGCTGAAATTCTACATGTTTAAATTCTTATTTTTGATGTAACTTCCTTATACTTTGTTTAATTTCAAAACTTAAGGTACCAAAATAATCGTCTGAAAATTCTCTACATTTCACACGCTTTATGTTTAGGAATATTACTAATACTTTTTGAGATACAAGCTCTTAAACCACCTGAAAAATGAAAAAAACACCAAAGCTACATACACGACTTTCGTTTTTTTCCCATTACTCCATTAATCTTTGGCCAATCATTAAACGTTCAGCATCAAAAGAACGGACAAACATTGCTTTACAAATAATATTCATTATCATATTTTCAAAAATCAAAGGTTTTCGAGATATAAACTGTTAAACACACTGAGGGTTACCAAATTTTCATTTTTCCGCCATAACTCAACCGATTCAACCCCGATCATCAAAAACTAAATATCACCTGAAAGGTCTTTCTAAGCACTACAAATTATACGCATAGTGTCTCGATAGAATAGTTACCGTTTTTGAGATATTTAAGGCCGAAGAAAAACCCGATAATTGATATATGACCTTGACCTTTGGGATTTGCCGGAAACGGAAGTTACATGGCTCCACAGAATCTAATATTGCATATTCAGACAAAATTTCAAGCAAATCATACAAAAAATAAAGGCTACAGGGCTTAAAAACCGTTAAGATTTAATACGAAAGTTTTAATAGCATTATGACGTCATGTGACATCATATGGCGTTCATCTTTTTAGATTGTATAGAAGATCTGGAGACTAATGTTCAGTTCAAATATCAGCTTTCTAACTCGTCTGGAAGCGATTTTATACGCATTTGAAATTTGACGTCATTAGTTCGAATCTTTGATTCGCCATAAAACATTTGTCTTTTCGAATTTGGAAACACGGACACAAAAAGGCACAACTAGAGCCTAACATACACATTCTGTGAAATTATGATGAAAATCGGTCCAGAAATAATGGCTGTAGACCGCGTACAAACTTTTTCACCTGACGTCGAATCTGACGTTATATGACGTCATATGAATATGAAATTCATTGCATCCGAAGGCCCATGGTTTGAAATATATGCCATAAAATTTTCATTGTTCTGAGTCAATGGCAACACCTCGAAATTAACACAAATATAAGAGGAAGAAAAAAAGAATAATAAGAATAATAAACTAGATTTCATTCGTTGATACGAATGATAGGACTTTCTGCTAAAATTGAAAAATATTAAGATTAATTCCGTTAGAAAGAATATATATTAAATTCTCTACCCTTTACTCTTTTTTTTTTCGAATGGACTTCTTTTAGCTTTGATGTCACATGACGTCATAGGGTGCTGAATATGCTTTTGTTCAAAAACGCATATGTTACTGTCATATCTCTGGTGCTGAAGAAGCTTTTGTTCAAAAGCGCATACTTAACTGTCATAACTCTGAAATTTTCATTACTCTGAACAACTGGCATCATGTCGAAATCATTGCCCTAAAATGAAAATTTAGAAGTATGCCTTTGAAGTCACATGACGTCATGTGACGTCACCACACAAAATATATGTAGAAATTCTGCAGAACTGCAAACTGTGTAAGTTTCATCTTTCTATCTCATCCTGATGCTCTTTAATCCTTAAATGAAATTTTCGGACCTATGTTCCAATCTTATTTCAGCCACAGAACTTCCGTTTTTCGGAATTTCGGTAAGCTGGCAGGATATGTACACCTTAGTTTCAAGGTGTACCATCTGTGAAAATAAGAAGAAAATCCGACCATAAATGGCGGCTGTAGAGCGTGAAAACCATTTTTCACTATTTTTAGCTCTGACGTCACATAACGTCATAGGGTGCTGAAGATGCTTTTGTTCAAAAGCGCATTTGTTATTGTCATAACTCTAAAATCTTCATTATTCTGAACAACTGGCATCATGTCGAAATCATTGCCCTAAAATGAAAAATAAGAAGTATGCTTATGACGTCACATGACGACATTTGACATCACGACTCAAAATATATTAAGAAATTCTGCAGAACTGCAAACTGTGTAAGTTTCAACTTTCTATCTTAATTGAAGCTCTTTAATCCTAAAATGAAATTTTCGGTCCTATGTTCGAATCTAATTTCAGCCACAGAACGTCGGTCTTTCGGAATTTCAGTAAGCTTACAGGATATGCACACCTAAGTTTCAAGATGTACCATCTGTGAAAATTTGAAGAATATCCGGCCATAAATGGCGGCTGTAGAGCGTGAAAACCATTTTTCACTATTTTTAGCTCTGACGTCACATAACGTCATAGGGTGCTGAAGATGCTTTTGTTCAAAAGCGCATTTGTTATTGTCATAACTCTAAAATCTTCATTATTCTGAACAACTGGCATCATGTCGAAATCATTACCCTAAAATGAAAATTAAGAAGTATGCCTATGACGTCACATGACGTCATATGACGACACGACTCAAAATATATTAAGAAATTCTGCAGAACTGCAAACTGTGTGAGTAGCAACTTTCTATCTCATCCTGAAGCTCTTTCATCCTAAAATGAAATTTTCGGTCGTTTGTTCGAATCTTATTTCAGCCACAGAACTTCGGTCTTTCGGAATTTTGGTTAGCTGACAGGATATGCACACCTTAGTTTCAAGATGTACCATCTGTGAAAATTTAAAGTAAATCCGACCATAAATGACTTGTGTAGAGCGAACCCAATTTTTCACTATATTTAGCTGTGACGTCATGTGACGTCATAGGCTGCTGATAATCATTGAAATCAAAATTTCCTCACGTGACTAATTACCCATAAAAATTTCATCGTCCCAGGACTATTGCAACATGTTAAACTAAGCATTTAGTTAGGAAGAAGAAAATAATTATAATAATAAAAAAATGACGTCACGTGACGTCATATGACGTTTATTTTCACATAATTGTTAGACACCAAGAGACCTACTAACTGACAAAATTTCAACTTTCTTTCTCAAATAGGACAGTTTTTATAAGCATTTAAAAATTGACGTCCTTGGTTCGAATCTTGGATCCGCCATAGATGCTTGGACTTTTCGAATTTTGAAAACCGGACACCGGTATACACAATAAGAACGTAATATACACATTCTGTGAAAATTTGATGAAAATCGGCCCATTAATAATGGCTCTGGACCGTGTACAAACTTACGTAGTCAATTTCAAATGTGACGTCATATGACGTCATAGGCTTCTGAAAATCATTGAAATCGAAATTTCAGCGTCTGAATCATTTGTCATTAAACTTTCATTGCCCTTCGACAATTTCAACATATAGAAATACTCTTATTAATATTAGAAATACATTATCATATAATGACGTCACGTAACGTCATATGACGTTTATTTTCACAAAATGTTTAAGACTCCCAGAGACCTATATACTGACCAAATATCAACTTTCTATCTCAAATAGGACCGATTATATAAGCATTTTAAAATTTACGACCTTGGTTCGAATCTTGAATTCGCTATAGAACCATGGACTTCTTGAATTTTGAAAAAGGGACAACGAGATGCACAACTAGAACTTAATATACACAATCTGTGAAAATTTGATGAAAATCGGTTAATAAACAATGGCTGTAGACCGCGTACAAACTTTTGTAGCATATTTCAAGTGTGACGTCGTATGACGTCATAGACATATGAAATTCATAGAAATCAAAATTTCAACGTTTGAAGCATTGTCATTAAATTTTCATTGCCCTTCGACAATTTCAACATAAAGAGATATTATTGTTAATATTAGAAATACATTATCATATAATGACGTCACGTGACGTCATATGACATTTATTTTCACAAAATGTTTAAAACTTCTAGAGACCTATATACTGACTAAATATCAATCTTCTATCTCAAATAGGACTGATTTTATAAGCATTTAAAAATTTACGACCTTGGTTCGAATCTTGGATTCGCTATAGAACCATGCACTTTTCGAATTTTGAAAAACGGACACAGGGATGCACAACTAGAGCCTAATATACACATTCTGTGAAATTTTGATGAAAATCGGTCCAGAAATAATGGCTGTAGACCGCGTACAAACTTTTTCACATGACGTCAAATCTGACGTTATATGACGTCATATGAATATATAATTCATTGCATCCGAAAGCACATG
This sequence comes from Solen grandis, assembly GCA_021229015.1. Lineage (NCBI taxonomy): Eukaryota > Metazoa > Mollusca > Bivalvia > Adapedonta > Solenidae > Solen > Solen grandis. The sequence continues at coordinate 13,588,259 of CM037780.1, read as the reverse complement.
GTTTGAAATATATGCCATAAAATTTTCATTGTTCTGAGTCAATGGCAACACCTCGAAATTAACACAAATATAAGAGGAAGAAAAAAAGAATAAGAAGAAGAAGAATAATAAAAAAACAGTACAAACCCAATATGACTTTCTGCCTGTAGGCAGAAAGTCCTAATAAAAAACTAGATGTCATTCGTCTAAACGAATGATAGGACTTTCTGCAACCTGTGTTAATGCAAAAAGCAGGAGATAGAAGTTTCATGTAATGACTCACCTCTAGTAGTATTTCATGTTCATGCTGAACAAATGACATTATATTCCGAGAAAAATAAGCGAATAAAATTTTTTTTAGGAATAATAGTAGAAGTAGTATGCTTATGACATCATATGACGTCTCGACATAAAATATATTAAGAAATTATGCAGAACAGCAAACTGTGTAAGTTTCAACTTTCTATCTCATCCCGAAGTTCTTTAACCCTAAAATTTTTGGTCCTATGTTCGAATCATACTTCAGCAACAATACTTCGGTTTTTCGGAATTAAGGTTAGGTGACAAAATATTCACACCTTAGTTTCAAGATGTACCATCTGTAAAAATTTGAAGAAAATCTGATCATAAATGGCGGCTGTAGAGCGCGAACACCATTTTTCACTATTTTTAGCTCTGACGTCACGTGAAGTCATAGGGTGCTGAAAATGCTGTTGCTCAAAAGCGCATACTTTATTGCAATAACTCTGAAATTTTCATTATTCTGAACAACTAGCATCATGTCGAAATCATTGCCCCACATTAAAATTAAGAAGTATGCTTATGACGTCCTATGACGTCACGATTCAAGATATTTGTAGAAATGCTGCAGAACTGCAAACTGTGTAAGTTTCAACTTCCTATCTCATCCTGAAGCTCTTCAATCCTAAAATGAAATTTTTGGTCCTATGTTCGAATCTTACTTCAGCCACAGAACTTCGGTTTTTCGGAATTAAGTTTAGCTGGCAGGATATGCACACCTTAGTTTCAAGGTGTACCATCTGTGAAAATTTGAAGAAAATCCGACCATAAATGGCGGCTGTAGAGCGCGAAAACCATTTTTCACTATTTTTAGCTGTGGCGTCACATGACGTCATAGGGTGCTGAAGATGCTTTTGTTCAAAAGCGCATACTTTACTGTCATAACTCTGAAATGTTCATTATTCTGAACAACTGGCATCATGTCGAAATCATTGCCCTAAAATAAAAATTAAGAAGTATGCTTATGACGTCACATGACGACATTTGACGTCACGACTCAAAACATTTTAAGAAATTCTGCAGAACTGCAAACTGTGTAAGTTTCAACTTTCTATCTCATCCTGAAGCTCTTTAATCCTAAAATGAAATTTTCGGTCCTATGTTCGAATCTTATTTAAGCGACAGAACTTCGGTCTTTCGGAATTTCGGTTAGCTGACAGGATATGCACACCTTAGTTTTAAGATGTACCATCTGTGAAAATTTGAAGAAAATCCGACCATAAATGGCGGCTGTAGAGCGTGAACACCATTTTTCACTATTTTTAGCTCTGACGTCATATGACGTCATAGGGTGCTGCAGATGCTTTTGTTCAAAAGAGCATATTTTACTGTCATAATACTGAAATGTTCATTATTCTGAACAACTGGCATTATTTCGAAATCATTGCCCTAAAATAAAAATTAAAAAGTATGCTTATGACGTCACATGACGTCATATCACGTCAAGACTCAAATTATATGTAGAAATTCTGCAGAACTGCAAACTGTGTAAGTTTCAACTTTCTTTCTCATCCTGAAGCTCTTTAAATCCTAAAATGAAATTTTCGGTCCTATGTTCGAATCTTAATTCAGCAACAGAACTTCGGTCTTTCGGAATTTCGGTTAGCTGACAGGATGTGCACCCCTTAGTTTCAAAATGTACCATCTGTGAAAATTTGAAGAAAATCCGACCATAAATGACGGCTGTAGAGCGCAAAAACCATTTTTCACTATTTTTAGCTGTGTCGTCATGTGACGTCATAGGGTGCTGACAATCATTGAAATCAAAATTTCATCACGTGACTAATAACCCATAAAAATTTCATCGTCCTAGGACTATTGCAACATATCAAAATAAGCGTTTAGTTAGGAAGACGAAAAGAATAATAATAATGAAAAAATTACGTCACGTGACGTCATATGACGTTAATTTTCACATAATTGTTAAGACACCCAGAGACCTACTAACTGACAAAATTTCAACATTCTATCTCAAATAGGACTGATTTTATAAGCATTTAAAAATTTACGACCTTGGTTCGAATCTTGGAATCGCTATAGAACCTTGGGCTTTTCGAATTTTGAAAAACGGACACCGGGATGCACAACTAGAACTTAATATACACATTCTGTGAAAATTTCCTGAAAATCGGTCCATTAATAATGGCTCTGGACAGTGTACAAACTTTTGTTGCATATTTCAAATGTGACGTCATATGACGTCATAGGCATATGAAAATCACAGAAATCAAAATTTCAGCATTGGAAGCATGTGTCTTTAAATTTTCATTGCCCTTCGACAATTTCAACATATAGAAATATTCTTGTTAATATTAGAAATACATTAACATATAATGACGTCACGGGACGTCATATGACATTTATTTTCACAAAATATTTAAAACTTCTAAAGACCTATATACTGACTAAATATCAACTTTCTATCTTAAATAGGACAGATTTTATAAGCATTTAAAAATTTACGACCTTGGTTCGAATCTTGGATTCGCTATAGAACCATGGACTTTTCGAATTTTGAAAAACGGACACCGGGATGCACATCTAGAACTTAATATAGACAATCTGTGAAAATTTGATGAAAATCGGTTCACAAACAATGGCTGTAGACCGCGTACAAACTTTTGTAGCATATTTCAAATGTGACGTCATATGACGTCATAGGCATATGAAAATCATAGAAATCAAAATTTCCTCACGTGACTAATAAGTCATAAAATTTTCATCGTCCTAGGAGTATTGCAACATAGAAAAATAAGCGTTTAGTTAGGAAGAAAAAAAGAATAATAATAATAACTAGAACCGCAAGCGGTATCTCGGTTTTCGCTTTTAACCTAATCAACTTGAACACTTTATTTCAACTCAGCCACAATTTTCAATATGAAACAGAACGAAAAGGTTTTTGAAGACCTATTCTCATTTGCACAGTTTTTTTGTTTTTTTTTGCAATGTTAGAACATTCAAACTCTTCTAGCGCAAATATTTTCCCATACCCTGTCCCTTGAAATCCATCACATTCTGTGGTGCTGTCAACAAGGAACAAAATGCTGAAAACCGCATTTCAATCAGACTTTAACATTTTGAGTTATAAGCAAAAGAGTGATTTTAAGCAAAACGCCCTCTAGCGGCAAAATAAGAAACAAAATTGCAAAAACAGCAAATAGTTCAAACAAGTATATAAGTCGCACTAGTCGAACATTCTTTTTCTTATATATTACAACTTGAAGCATAAAAACTGATTAACAATTATTCCAAGAAAGGATCAAACTTTGGACTGCCGTAAAATGAACAAATCAAGTCCGATCTTCAAAAACTAAACATCACTGGAAAAAGCTTCTCAAGAACTAAAACCTTTGTTTATATACTCTCATTGAAATATTTTTAGATTTGGAGCACTTTGTGGCCGAATAAAAACACAATAATCGTAATATGACCTTGACCTTTTCAATGTTTTTTTTAACTTTTTAATTGTGAAACCCTTCCAAACTTAACAAAACATAACGTGTGAAAATTTCATGACAAATAAACAAAAAATAAAGTCAGGAGCGACAGAAAACATGTTTTTGGAATTTTAATTTTTCCTAAATTTAAGTGAAGTTTGACCGTTTCTAGTGGACAAACCACGCATTTCTTAAATTCGCCACCCCATATATTTTGTGTGTATACGTCTTTCAAATGTCATGCCGGAGACGGAATTCTTCTATCTGATCTCTAACAAAAACGGATAGGTTTTTCGTAGACCTACCCTCATTTGCACAGTTTTATTTAATTTATTTTTTTTTTCGAGGTTCGAACATTCAACCCTCCGTAGCTCAAAAGCTTTCAGCCACACGGACCCTCGAATCCTATCATATGTTATTAGGCTATCAACAGGGAACAGAATGAAAAAAACCGCATTCGAATCGGACTTCAACTTTTTGAGTTATAAGCAAAAGAATGATTTCAAGAAAAGCGCCCCCTAGCGGCAAAATGAGATAGAAAATTGATTAAAATTTTACTGTTAGGTACCTAGCAAAGCAGCAAATAGTTCAATCAAGTATACTAGTCGCACAAGTCAAACTTTTTATTCTTATGTATCAGAATTTGAAGCATAAAACCTGATTTACAATTATTCCAAAAAAGGATCAAACTTTGGACTGCCATATAATGACCAAATCAAGTCCGATCTTCAAAAACTAAACATCACTAGAAAGAGCTCTTTAAGAACTAAAACTTTTGTTCATATACTCTCAATGAAATATTTTTAGTTTTGGAGCTATTTGTGGCCAAATAAAAACACAATAATCGTAATATGACCTTGACCATTTCAATTCTTTTTTATTTTTTGAATTGTGAGGCCCTTTCAAACATAACAATACGTATCGTGTGAAAATTTCATGAAGAATGAACAGAAAATAAAGTCAGGGGCGACAAAAAAACATGTTTTTGAAATTTTAATTTTTCCTAAAATTTAGTGAAGTTTTACCTTTTCTAGAGGACAAACCATGCATTTCTTAAATTCGCCACCCCATATATTTTGTGCGTATATGTCTTGCAAATCATTTGCAGCAAACAGAATTCTTCTATCTGATTTCTAACAAAAATGGATAGGTTTTTCGTAGACCTACCCTCATTTGCAGTTTTTTTTACGAGATTCGAACTTTCAACCTTCCGTTACTAGCTCAAAAGTTTCAGCCACTCATACCTAGAAACTATCATATTTTAATAGGCTATCAACAAGGAACATAATTCAATTAACCGCATTTGGATCAGGCTTCAACTTTTTGAGTTATAAGCCAAAGAATGATTTCAAGAAAAGCGCCCCCTAGCGGCAAAATGAGATAGAAAATTGATTAAAATTTTACTGTTTGGTACCTAGCAAAGCAGCAAATAGTTCAATCAAGTATACTAGTCGCACAAGTCAAACTTTTTATTCTTGTGTATCAGAATTTGAAGCATAAAACCTGATTTACAATTATTCCAAAAAAGGATCAAACTTTGGACTGCCATATAATGACCAAATCAAGTCCGATCTTCAAAAACTAAACATCACTGGAAAGAGCTCTTTAAGAACTAAAACTTTTGTTCATATACTCTCAATGAAATATTTTTAGTTTTGGAGCTATTTGTGGCCGAATAAAAACACAATAATCGTAATGTGACCTTGACCTTTTCAAATTTCTTTTAATGTTTTTATTGTGAGACCCTTTCAAACATAACAATACATATTGTGTGAAAATATCCTGAAGAATGAACAGAAAATAAAGTCAGCAGCGACAAAAACATGTTTTTGAAATTTTAATTCTTCCTAAAATTTAGTGAAGTTTGACCTTTTCTAGAGGACAAACCATGCATTTCTTAAATTCGCCACCCCATATATTTTGTGCGTATATGTCTTACAAATCGTATGCAGCAAACAGAATTCTTCTATCTGATCTCTAACAAAAGTGGGAAGGTTTTTCGTAGACCTACCCTCATTATTTCACTTTTTTCCAAGGTTCGAACATTCAACCTCTTCTAGAACAATTTTTTTCCCGAACTCGATAATGAGATTTCCATCATATTTGATTAAGCTGTCAACAAGGAACATTATGTAAAAAACCGCATCTAAATCAGGTTTCAAATTTTTGAGTTATTAGCAAAACAGTGATTACATGCATTGCGCCCCCTAGTGGCTAAATCAGAAACAAAAGTGAAAAGTTTGACCATTTAGGCACATGTTCAGATAAAGATGACTCCATGCCCAAAATTTCATAGCTGTAGCTTTTTTCATCTGGCCGCTAGGCTGGACACAAAAATGGGTGGAATTGGAAAAATAATAAAAATAAAAAAAAAAACAAATCAACAGAAGAAGAACAATAGGTTTTCGCCCTGCAGAGGCGAAAACCTAATAACTAGATGTCATTCGTTTAAACGAATGATAGGACTTTCTGCAACATCTGCTTTATATAGTATATATATAGAAGATGACATAATAGATAATCTGTCCAAATTGCAACTTTCTATCTCCTCTATTTCTAAATAAAATAGCACAAATAGAACACATTCTGTGAATTTTAATAAAAGTCCGCCCATATCTTGCACATGTAGTTTACATACAAAATTGATACTATGTCATATGACATGAAAGAAAAATGAAAAGGTGTTCAAATGTAAGTTTCTAACTTTCATCACACATAGAATTTCATCACTCCAGCTCAGTTGTAACCTTGTTTAATTTTAGCCTCAGTAGGAAGAAGTATTGAATATTTGTATAGTGCTATATCCTTTCGACACCTGTAACGTAGTTAAACGTATTTAGCGATTTTGGCGTGTTTGGGCTTCCGTAGTTTTGCCATAAATTCCTGGAATTTCGAACTATGGTGATATTTTGAAAGGTAACATCCCAGCCTACAAACTGATGCAATGTGAGTATCGTTAGCATAACAATGCAGTTTTTAGATGGTCTAAAATGTGGGGCTGCGTGTGAATTTTTCAAGGCTTGCAAACTGCTCGCTAGCTACATAGTGTTGCAAATACGGATTTTTGTCTTGTGCCGTTGTACATGTATTAACTTCAATGCTTATTTTGGAAACAGTCAACATTCGACAAAAAAACAAAAACAAAATCAAGATATAGCCCATCAATTGCAATTTGATATTTTTTTTTTTTTTTTTTTTCTTTTTTAAGTCGTTGCGCAAGTATTTAAGCTTGGTGACCCCTGCGCGTGACCTTTTCCATATTTTTATGATGCATGATTATGAAATATCTTATTTTCCATGTAACTTTCTTATATGAAGTCCAATTTCAATAAACTTGGTACCGTTAGAAAGCTCTTAAAACATGCTACATTTTATACGCATACTGTATAACCTATCTTCAGTCGTTTCTGAGATATTGACTGTTAAACCTCAAGAAAACAGCATATTATCAGCAAAATAAGCTTCATTTTATTTAGTTTTTTTTTTTTTTTTTGCTTATAACTTTGTATTGCGTAAACCAATTTTAATAAACTAAATATTTTTGGAAACGTCAATTATTCAGCTATAATTCTTATTCATACATATATTTACAAAAACCGATATTTATTGAGATAGAAAGAAGAAAAGAATAATAATAATAAACAAATGACGTCACGTGACGTCATATAACGTTTATTTTCACATAATTGTTAAGACACCCAGAGACCTACTAACTGACAAAATTTCACCTTTCTATCTCAAATAGGACAGTTTTTATAAGCATTTAAAAATTGACGTCTTTGGTTCGAATCTTGGATCCACCATAGATGCTTGGACTTTTCGAATTTTGAAAAACGGAAACCGGTATACACAATAAGAACGTAATATACACATTCTGTGAAAATTTGATAAAAATCGGCCCATTAATAATGGCTCTGGACCGTGTACAAACTTTTGTAGTCAACTTCAAATGTGACGTCATATGACGTCATAGGCTTCTGAAAATCATTGAAATCGAAATTTCAGCGTCTGAATCATTTGTCATTAAATTTTCATGGCCCTTCGACAATTTCAACATATAGAAATACTCTTGTTAATATTAGAAATACATTATCATATAATGACGTCACGTTTCTTTTCACAAAATGTTTAACCCACTGACCAAATATCACTTTTCTATCTGAAAAAGGACCGATTTTATAAGCATTTAAAAATTTACGACCTTGGTTCGAATCTTGGATTCGCTATAGAACCATGGACTTTTCGAATTTTGAAAAACGGACACTGAGATGCACAACTAGAACTTAATATACACAATCTGTGAAAATTTGATGAAAATTGGTTCACAAACAATGGCTGTAGACCGCGTACAATCTTTTGTTGCATATTTCAAATGTGACGTCATATGACGTCAAAGGTATATGAAAATCATAGAAATCAAAATTTTAGCATTTGAAACATGTGTCATTAAATTTTCATTGCCCTTCGACAATTTCAACATATAGAAATATTCTTGTTAATATTAGAAATACATAATAATATAATGACGTCACGTGACGTCATATGACATTTATTTTCACAAAATGTTTAAAACATCTAGAGACCTATATACTGACTAAATATCAACTTTCTATCTTTAACAGGACAGATTTTATAAGCATTTAAAAATTTACGACCTTGGTTCGAATCTTGGATTCGCTATAGAACCATGGAATTTTCGAATTTGGAAAAACGGACACCGGGATGCACAACTAGAGCCTAACATACACATTCTGTGAAAATTTGATGAAAATCGGTCAAGAAATAATGGCTGTAGACCGCGTACAAACTTTTTCACCTGACGTCAAATCTGACGTTATATGACGTCACATGAATATGTAATACCTTGCATCCGAAAGCACATGGTTTGAAAAAAATTTTTTTTAATGGCAACACCTCGAAATTAACACAAATATAAGAGGAAAAAAAAAGAATAATAAGAAGAATAAGAATAATAAAAAACAGTACAAACCCAATAGGACTTTCTGCTTTAGGCAGAAAGTCCTAAGAAGAAGAAGAATAAAAGTACAAAGAAAGGGCAGAAAGTCCTAACTAGATTTCATTCGTTGATACAAATGATAGGACTTTCTGCTACATTTGTCAAACACTTTAAAGCTAAAAAAGTAAAAGGATATGAAATTCCAGCCTATAACTTGCTTTTGTATGGCCATAACTTAAATAAACTTTGAAAAATATGACCGTTTAACTTGGAGGATATGGCAAAAGTAACTGAAAATCATTTTTTATATCGATTTATTTAACTTGGACTATTTTTATAATCTATGTTACAAATCAAATTACAATTCGAATTTCATCCTGTAATAATTGCCGAAGACCGCGTAAAAGCTTGTGTAGACAACGTCAAGTTTGATGTCATGTGACGTCATAGGCATAAGAAAATCAATGAAATGAAATATTAAGTATCTTGAATATATCAAGTAATTTTTTCATGCTCCTTACAACTTTGCAACATATAGAAATTAACGCGTAGATATATTAACATTCTTTCTGACCTTATGACGTCAAATGACGTTAATCCTCACAGAAAATGAGTAAGTCTCAATGACTAATATTCAGTCCAAATATCAACTTTCTAAATCATCTGGAAGCGATTTTATATGTATTTGAAATTTGACATCAATGGTTCGAAACTTGGATTCGCCATAGAACCATTGCTTTTTCGAATTTGTAAAAAGGGACCCAGGATACACATATAGAGCGTTGCATATACATTCTGTGAAATTTTGATGAAAATCGGTCCAAAAATAATGGCTGTACACCGCGTAAAACCTTTTTGTCCTGACGTCAAATCTGACGCGATATAACGTCACATTAATATGAATCACATTGCATTCTAAAGCACATGGATTGATGTACATACCATTAGATTTCCATGGTCCTGGGAAGTAAACAACATATTTAAATTAACGCGTATATATCAGAAATTATTTTTGACCTTATGACGTCATATGACATCATGTGACGTTCATCTTCATAGAATGTAAAGCACTCTTGGAGACTTATATACTATCCAAATATAATATATTTCTAACTCATCTGGAAACGATTTTATACGTATTTGAAATTTGACGTCAATGGTTCGAATTTTGGGTCCGCCATAAAACTTTGCATTTTCAAATTTGGAAAAACGGACACCAGAATGTACAACTAGACTCTAATATACACATTCTGTGAAATTTTAATGAAAATCGGCCCAGAAATAATGGCTGTTAAAATGAAAAAAAAGACGTCAAGTTGACGTCAAAACATGTCATAGTCAAATGAAAATTATTGAAATGGAAACAGTTCTATCTGAAGCATATGCTATTAAATTTTCAAGGTGCTCGGACGTAAACAACATATAAAAATTAACACATAAAATTTAGAAATTACCTTTCACCTCATGACGTCATATGACGTCCTATGACGTTCATCTTCGGAGAATGTAAAGTAACCCTTGAGATTTATATTCTGTCCAAATATCATCTTTCTAGCTCATTTGTAAGCGATTTTATACGCATTTGAAATTTGACGTCAATGGTTCGAATCTTGGATTCGCCATAGAACTATTGCATTTTCGAATTTTGAAAAGCGGACAACGGAAGGCACAACTAGAGCCTAACATACGCATTCTGTTAAATTTTGATGAAAATCGGCCCAGAAATAATGGCTGTAGACCGCGTACAAACATTTTTAGACGACGTCAGGTTTGACGTCAAAGCACGTCATAGTCAAATGAAAATTATTGAAATGCAAACAGTTCTATCTGAAGCATAAGCTATTAAATTTTCAAGATGCTCGGACTTGTACAACATATAAAAATTAACACGTAAATATTAGAAATTACCTTTCACCTCATGACGTCATATGACGTCATTTGACGTTCATCTTCGGAGGATGTAAAGTTACCCTTGAGATTTATATTCTGTCCAAATATCATCTTTCTAGCTCATTTGTAAGCGATTTTATACGCATTTGAAATTTGACGTCAATGGTTCGAATCTTGGATTCGCCATAGAACCATTGTCTTTTCGAATTTTGAAAAACCGACACCGGAAGGCACAACTAGAGCCTAACATACACATTCTGTGAAATATTGATAAAAATCGGTCCAGAAATAATGGCTGTAGACCGCGTACAAACTTTTTCACCTGACGTCAAATCTGACGTTATGTGACGTCATATAAATATGATATTCATTGCATCCGGAAGCTCATGGTTTGAAATATATGCCATAAAATTTTCATTGTTCTGAGTCAATGGCAACATATCGAAATTAACACAAATATAAGAGGAAGAAAAAAAGAATAATAAGAAGAAGAATAACTAGATGTCATTCGTTTAAACGAATGATAGGACTTTCTGCAACATCTGCTTTATATAGTATATATAGAAGATGACATAATAGATAATCTGTCCAAATTGCAACTTTCTATCTCCTCTATTTCTATATAAAATAGCACAAATAGAACACATTCTGTGAATTTTAATAAAAGTCCGCCCATATCTTGCACATGTAGTTTACATACAACATTTATACTATGTCATATGACATGAAAGAAAAATGAAACAGTGTTCAAATGTAAGTTTCTAACTTTCATCACACATAGAATTTCATCACTCCAGCTCAGTTGTAACCTTGTTTAATTTTAGCCTCATTAGGAAGAAGTATTGAATATTTGTATAGTGCTATATCCTTTCGACACCTGTAACGTAGTTAATCGTATTTAGCGATTTTGGCGTGTTTGGGCTTCCGTAGTTTTGCCATAAATTCCTGGAATTTCGAACTATGATGATATTTTGAAAGGTAACATCCCAGCCTACAAACTGATGCAATATGAATATCGTTAGCATAACAATGCAGTTTTTAGATGGTCTAAAATGTGGGGCTGCGTGTGAATTTTTCAAGGCTTGCAAACTGCTCGCTAGCTACATAGTGTTGCAAATACGGATTTTTGTCTTGTGCCGTTGTACATGTATTAACTTCAATGCTTATTTTGGAAACAGTCAACATTCGACAAAAAACAACAACAACAACAAAAAAAAAAAAAAAATCAAGATATAGCCCATCAATTGCAATTTGATTTTTTTTTTTTTTTTTTTAAGTCGTTGCGCAACTATTTTAGCTTGGTGACCCCTGCGCGTGACCTTTTCCATATTTTTATGATGCATGATTATGAAATATCTTATTCTCCATGTAACTTTCTTATATGAAGTCCAATTTCAATAAACTTGGTACCGTTAGAAAGCTCTTAAAACATGCTACATTTTACATGCATAATGTATAAACTTATCTTCAGTCGTTTCTGAGATATTGACTGTTAAACCTCAAGAAAACAGCATATTATCAGCAAAATTAGCTTCATTTCATTTAGTTTTTTTTGCTTATAACTTTGTATTGCGTAAACCAATTTTAATAAACTAAATATCTTTGGAAACGTCAATTATTCAGCTATAATTCGTATTCATACATATATTTACAAAAATCGATATTTATTGAGATATGGCTACATATATGCAGTAGGGGTGAAATCAAAATTTCCTCACGTGCCTAATAACCCATAAGCATTTCATCGTCCTAGGACTATTGCAACATATTAAAATAAGCGTTTAGTTAGGAAGAAGAAAAGAATAATAATAATAAACAAATGACGTCACGTGACGTCATATGACGTTTATTTTCACATAATTGTTAAGACACCCAGAGACCTACTAACTGACAAAATTTCAACTTTCTATCTCAAATAGGACAGTTTTTATAAGCATTTAAATATTGACGTCATTGGTTCGAATCTTGGATCCGCCATATATGCTTGGACTTTTCGAATTTTGAAAAACGGACACCGGTATACACAATAAGAACGTAATATACACATTCTGTGAAAATTTGATGAAAATCGGTTCATAAACAATGGCTCTGGACCGCGTACAAACTTTTGTTGCATATTTCAAGTGTGACGTCATATGACGTCATAGGCTTCTGAAAATCTTTGAAATCAAATTTTTTTCATTCCCCTTAGAATTAGAAATTCATTATCATATAATGACGTCACGTGACGTCATATGACATTTATTTTCACAAAATGTTTAAGACTCCCAGAGACCTATATACTGACCCAATATCATCTTTCTATCTCAAATAGGACCGATTTTATAAGAATTTGAAAATTTACGACCTTGGTTCGAATCTTGGAATCGCTATAGAACCTTGGACTTTTCGAATTTTGAAAAACGGACACCGGGATGCACAACTAGAACTTAATATACACATTCTGTGAAAATTTGATGAAAATCGGTTCATAAACAATGGCTGTAGACCGCGTACAAACTTTTGTTGCATATTTCCAGTGTGACGTCATATGACGTCATAGGCATATGAAAATCATAGAAATCAAAATTTCAGCGTTTGAAGCATTTAAATTTTTTTTCGACAATTTCAACATATAGAAATATCTTGTTAATATTAGAAATACATTATCATATAATGACGTCACGTGACGTCATATGAGAAATATTTTCACAAAATTTTTAAAACTTCTAGAGACCTATATACTGACTAAATATCAACTTTCTTTCTTAAATAGGACAGATTTTATAAGCATTTAAAAATTTCCAACCTTGGTTCGAATCTTGGATTCGCTATAGAACCATGGACTTTTCGAATTTTGAAAAACGGACACCGGGATGCACAACTAGAACTTAATATACACAATCTGTGAAAATTTGATGAAAATCGGTTCACAAACAATGGCTGTAGACCGCGTACAAACTTTTGTAGCATATTTCAAATGTGACGTCATATGACGTCATAGGCATATGAAAATCATAGAAATCAAAATTTCCTGACGTGGCTAATAAGTCATAAAAATTTCATCGTCCTAGGAGTATTGCAACATAGAAAAATAAGCGTTTAGTTAGGAAGAAAAAAAGAATAATAATAATAAGAAGAAGAAGAAGAATAAACAGTACAAACCCAATAGGACTTTCTGCCGAAAGGGCAGAAAGTCCTAATAAAAAACAGTACAAACCCAATAGGACTTTCTGCCAAAGGGAAAAAAAGTACAAACCCAATATGACTTTCTGCCGAAAGGGCAGAAAGTCCTAATAATAATAAACATAACAAACCCAATAGGACTTTCTGCTTTAGGCAGAAAGTCCTAATAAGAAGAAGAAGAACTAGATTTCATTTTTGATAATTGATAGACTTTCTGCTAACATTAAAAAAAATTAAACATTTTTTTCGTATGGACTTCTCATGCATGAACTTTGTGAAATAATCAATATGGCAAAAATAAAGACATCTTTATTTTGATATCGCTTTCTTATAACTTGACCAATTTTAGTATTGTAGGTACCAAAATAAATGGCCTGAAAATCCCGACAATTCCATTGTAGCATATTTGGGTCTAGT
>CM037780.1:13524014-13574014 GCA_021229015.1 Solen grandis | reverse complement strand
GGTAAACAATCCATCATTATATCACAAGCTTGGTCATTCAAATGCTCAAACAGACTTCAATGCAAATGCAATCATCTTTGACTTGGAGCAATGGCTCTCTTTTGCTCGAAGTTTGTAAAGGCTTGCATTTACTATAAAATCTCCATGATCGCTTGATGAATCATGATGGATAGGTTTATGGAGATAGGCGGAGAAAGTTACCTCCGAAAATAAGGATATTTCCATTTGTCAAGTTTTTAGGGGGGAAATATATAGATAAACAGCGACATGTTTCTGAATACCATTCTGACAGTACGAACATGGTTTTTATCTTGATCAATGTTGCTAGGCTAGTGAGACTAGGTTTAAACGCAAAATAAGATCTTCTTACCTGATAAATGAGTTGTCATCTTATTTTCATTTTGTAGAAATCAAGGCTCACATTTTCTTTAATTTTTGTATAAATCGCTCTCTCTCTCTCTCTCTCTCTCTCTCTCTCTGTTTCCTATTTTACGGGTGTAAAGTTTTCACATTGAATTGCGGGATAGGTAATTGTCAAATACAGCTGTCACAAGAAAACAAATTTAAATCTATAAATCAAGTATCTGAATGAGGTAAAACAGACGAGAAGAAAGCCTTACCGCCTCTTGCATCAAATTAGATCAGTCTGCATCTATTTTACCCTTGACGCCTGTGTCATTTAAATTATGAAATAATAGCATTGATCTATTGGACTCCAAGACAATATACCGAGCGCTTAATAAGGCTTCTACGTCGATAAATATATGAAAATTACGGATATTTCCGTTCTATTGATCACTGGTGATAATTGCAAAGTCAAGACGTGCATATCGAATGGATTTTTTTTCTGTCGGACAGGTTGCGAATACGGGGACAAGGTGACCTGTTTCCCGTTCCTGTGTGGGAATATTGCTGACCCGTCTCAGTGTTGTGGTACTTGTGGTGTCCCAGCTACCACCACCACAACCACCACATCCACAACCACAACTACCACAACACCGACAACAACCACAACCACCACCACACCGACAACCACAACCACCACACCGACAACCACAACCACCACACCGACAACCACTACCACCACCACACCTACAACCACAACCACCACCACACCGACAACCACAACCACCACACCTACAACCACAACCACCACCACACCGACAACCACAACCACCACACCGACAACCACAACCACCACACCGACAACCACAACCACCACCACACCTACAACCACAACCACCACACCGACAACAACCACAACCACCACCACACCGACAACCACAACCACCACACCGACAACCACAACCACCACACCGACAACCACAACCACCACTACACCGACAACAACAACCACTTTAGCAACGGTTACTGCTACAGACCGCCTGTCAGAATCAGGTGAGTACATGTTCATTTATGTACAATAATATTCACGATGCAAGCACAACGTTTACTGAATGATCACCTAGAAATAAATTAGTTACATATCTAAAAAGTTATTTCACAGAAAAAGAAAACTACTCGTGGTTTCATTCTTCATATTGATGACGACGAAAACGACGACGACGACGATGATGATGATGATGATGATGGTTTATTTACAGAACTGACGATCGTTATAACATCAACAACAGCCGGACTGTTGTTAGTGTTCGCTGTACTGGCCGCCATCTTGTGCACACTCTCATCGCAGAGACGACATGGCTTCACCCGCGGAAAAGGAGCCTTGGTGAGTACCCCCTGTTGTTACCGTTTGTTGATACTTATTCATTATACTTCGATTTGGAAATATGTTCTTAAAACTAATACATATCCCTCTCGATGGTTCCCGGTTTGGACCAGTACTTTGCAGTCGGGAAGATCATGAAAAATCATTGCTCCCCAACGGGGTTCGGCATCCGCTGTCGGGTTTGTTACCACTGCACCAAGCACCCTTATTTTTCTTATTTTTGTCGAAGAATGCACAGCCTAGGAAAATTATATTTAAGGCAATTGAATTCTAATACATAGCCTCTAATTGATGACCCGGGGGTGGTGGAGGCGTAAGTTCAAATACCAGTAGGGACAATATTGTTATTTTATTATTTCTGTAGCTCTAAAATCAGCATAAAAAAAGTCTTTTACATTTGTAGCTCACCTTGGCACATGTGCTCAGGATGAGCTATTGGAATCGATGAATGTCCGCCCGTTCGTCCGTCCGTCGTCCACAATTAGTTTGTTTGCACTCTAGCAGCTCCATTTCTTAAGCAATCATCTTCAAACTTTATGACAATGTTATTGCCATAATATCTTAGCCAAGTTCGATTATGGCTGATATTGACCATTAAGGTCAGGAGTTATGCCCCTTCAAATATAAAAAAAAGTCAATTTTCAGACTGTTTGCACCATAGCATCTTCATTTCTTAAGCAATCATCTTCAAACTTAATGAAAATGTTAATTACCACACTCACTTGGCTAAGTTCGATTATGGTTGATATTGGCCTTTTAGGTCAGGAGTTTGCCCCTTTTAATTTTAAAAAATGCCAGATTTCACTTTGTTTGCGCTCTTGCATCTTCATTTCTTAAACAATCATCTTCAAACTTAATGACACTGTTTATTACCATAATCTCTTAGCCAACTTTGATTATGGCTGATATCGGCCTATTCGGGCAAGAGTTATGCCCCTCTTAATATTAAAAAAAAAATTTGTTTGCACTCTAACGTCTTCATTACTTAAGCATTCATCTTCAAAGTCTATGACTGTTTAAAGCCATATTCTTTTGGCCAACTTCGCTTGTGGCTAATATCCGTCAATTAGGTCAGGAGTTATGCCCCATTTGATATTAAAAGAAAATGTCATATTTCACTTTATTTGCACTCTAGCATCTTCATTTCTGAAGTAATCATCTTCAAACTCTATGACAATGTTTATAGCCATATTCTTTTGACCAAGTTCGATTATGGCTGATATCCGTCAATTATGTTAGGAGCCCCTTTTAATGTTAAATTTGTGTGTTTAAAGTCATAATTTCTCAGTCAAGTTTGACTTCAAATTTTGACCACAGGTACTGTTTGGTTTGTGAAATTACAAATGATCTCATGGATTATGTATTCAGTACACTATGCTATAATTTAGTAACATGTACAGGCAATGAAGGCGGTTTTTCTCAGGTGAGGGTCTTGGGGCCCTCTTGTTTATAATAAGTCATGCTAAGTTTTATAACAAATATAGTACCTTGGACATTAAAAATCGTAAGAAAGATAAAAAGAATAACTCTGCATAAAAGCAAGATATACTTGTATGTAAATTTTAGCGACATTTTTAATGAGGCAAACTAAGGATAACAATGGTTAAACCAGTATTTAATATGGATTAGGTAGGTTATCAATTTATAACATGTATATCAAATATTTTGAGTAGAATCAATCACTAAATTTTACATGACTTTGTGTGGCTTGGTTTCCGATTGCTGCTGGTTCAAAACGATAATCAAAAGCAAAAAATATTTTTCTTTCTTTTTTTTCTTTTTTTATTATTTTTGCAAATATATTTAGAGTCTCTTTATTTCTTAAAAGAAGACACCTTTTTTATATCCGAGCTTTAGTTAAGAAATGCATATATTTGTCCTTTTAAAGCGTATATCACAACACTATTGTCATTGTTTTTTTTATAAATGTCCTTAGTGACATTCGCCCCACTACTTTAACTGTTTTTAATAATAATATTAGATAAAAAGATAAATGAATATTCACATAGAATGCTTTATAACTCAAGAGTAAAGTGACGAACATTTTGATGATGATGATGATGATGATGATGATGATGGTTGTGGAGAGAGAGAGCGAGGGGGAGGGAGGGGGAGATGTTTATCCTAATACCAGTATACACTCTTCGCAGAGAAAAAGTCGACACACCCTACCTCGCCGTGCCGGTGGAACCAGAGATGACTGGGACAAGTTCACACCGCCACTGTATACCGGTTATGTCACGGTAGTCCCATATACACCCCGTCCTTACAGTCAGCCCTTGGACAACACGGGGCGGGGACAGGTCTCCCTGGGCAACGGTAGTCCATACAATCACCATGGTAGTCGGAAGAGTAACGGACCGTCAAGATGGCAGGCTGAAGCTCTGGCCTGGGATGTACAATATCCGAGAGCCTGGAGTCACCATAAGTATTAGAATTTTAGGCGTTTGTATACTTCCGGTCGATGCTTTGATTATGTTATGTAGTTGTACTACGTGTACATTGAATGACTTTGAAGCAATGGACATTTATAGTGTTTACAAATGTATTCAAATTGACTTACGGGCTATCCAATAGCTACACAAGGACAAGAGGTAGTCAAAATTCAACCTGGTTTACACAAAAGAACGCGCGGTTTTGTGCACGATGGTTTTGGGCAGTTGCCCTGTACATGATTGGAAAAACTGAGGTTAGATATCCATTGCTAAATACTGGAAATATGGATAGTGTTTGACAAAAGGAAAATGACGGGTGGCCTCCAGCTCACTGAGTCGCTCGGTAACCTCGGTAACTGGACCCTGCTGTCCACTTGTGCATCCCTCTCCTCTCCACACACACACAGATATGTACATACAGACTTCGTGGACCCACTACTGACCCACTACTGATGCGTGTATTGTGATAACAGAATGCATGGTAATGTTATGAATGTCGGCCACGGAAATCTTATCATGTGTTGAAATTAGCTCGTGTCACGTTGTATGCAATGGTCTTTTCGAGTGTACACAGATATCCAATAGCTACACTGGGGTAATGAGTAGTCAATGGTAGACCTGGTTTACACAAATGAACACATGAAACTGTTTGTGAGCAATTGGCCTAGCTAGCCATGAATGTGAAAAGCGGGTGTTAAATATGCATTGCAAAAAAATGGAAACGGCATTAGTTGAAGGACAGAATAATATTCGGTCCTGAATCGTTACATATTTTTCTAATAAAACGTGACATATTAACATTTAATTATCTTGTATCTTTTTTGCACAATAGCATATGAATTAATAAACAATGCAGGTAATTTCCTCCGAAATACAAAAACCGAGTAAAGAGCCGAAAATCATTTGTAATTAATTTCTGTGTAGGATTATCATTTCCTTGTGATTTTCAACGACTGATGATATGTTTGATAGTGAATAATAAGTGATCTGATTATTCATTTATGTTAGTGTATTTTTACATCGATTGGGAAAGTTCTTTCACTTATATTAATTCATCAGGGGCCCGATTCACTAAACTTCCTACAATCAAATTTGATCGTAGTCGTGTCTGTCTTTTTCTAAAAGTGCCTACTATTCTAATTTTCACAATAGAACATAACAAAGTTGACCCATTTCATTGCTATGGTGGCATATTTCTGCCAGCCACTTATCCACTTAGCTATGTCGAAACTTTTCTGAAAATTGTCACATATTATCTGGCAAGTAGAAAATTTTCAAGTTATCCACTTAGGTATCTTAACAGGAAACAACTAAACTGTCTGTTAGTGACCGCTACTGCCAATCACATATTCACTTATGTTACCTGGATATCATACATTTTTCCAGATAATTATGTGAAAAAAAGTGAATATGTGATTGGCAGTAGTGCAGTTTTGTCCTGTTAAGATACTTAAGAGGATATCACGAAAGTTTTCTACTTGCCAGATACTAACTGAATATGTGACAATTTTTCAGAAACGTTTCGACATAGCAAGTGGACAAGTGGCTGGCAGAAATATGCCACGATACATTGCATTATATAATCAAAACACTTTTTGTGAAGAAAAAAAAATACATGAAAAATATTTTACATCTGTGAATTTACACTTAACGAATATTTTTTCTTGCTATGTTCAGTGAAAAGGTCCCCGTGGGTAGGACCAGTCCTTTTGGGAAGGTCATGATTGAACCCGCCACTTCCATACGCTGGACCACTTGGAGCATTGCAAGTGTAACATGTATTTGCGTTTCCTGTAAATACGTGTAATAAAAATCAAGTGAAAAGCAGTAATTTCAACATGAATAGAGCAACTCTATATATGCAAAACGCAAATAATCTGTCGTGTGTGCGTGTGTGTGTGTGTGCGGGGGGGGGAGGGGTGATTAAAGTCC
Source organism: Solen grandis (assembly GCA_021229015.1). NCBI lineage: Eukaryota > Metazoa > Mollusca > Bivalvia > Adapedonta > Solenidae > Solen > Solen grandis. The sequence continues at coordinate 13,567,918 of CM037780.1, read as the reverse complement.
CACCAACAGTATTTCAGTCCTTTGAAGGGTAAGTCTACATGAGACAGATATACAGCTATATGTGCTATGCAACTAGAATTAAACGAGCTACCAGAACCATGCTTAGTATTCATTTGTTATGTTGTATGCGGTATAATTACGTTAAGGGTAGGTATGAAACCCTTGAACTATCCAGTGGCTCTGGTAATCGAGAGCAGATAACTGTATGTATAGACTATGGACAGTAAATGAGATTGTGTCTTCCTGATAATTAAATATCTCGGATTAGAAGTGGTATTTTGATAATTGTTTCTTGGATTGTTCACCATTTTACGAAATCTACACAATTTTTAATCGCTATTACCTTTATCTTCTTCACATCGATAACGAAGCAAATTCTCACATATCAAATAAATCACTCTCGATTGCTCGGGTTTTGGCGTATGTAGAGGAGACCGGAGAACCCAGAGAAATCCCACGTGTCTGGACGCGTGACCAAATGTACCTTCTCATATGCGTACGTGAACAGTTATCGAACTCAGGACGCACATGAAAAAATGGAAATGCATTACCCCCATGCAATCCAGCCATGATCCTTATCAATGAAAATATATTGATACATATCCAAATATAGATTTGCACCATTCTTATAATCTTTGACCAAAAGTCCTTCCATATTTCACCCGAGTTCATTGCTCAATATTATGATGAAGACCCGTTTAAGATATATTCGATTACAACATCATTTTGCATTTATTAGCACTTTAATTCTTTAAGTAGGTAATAACGCATTCCGCCGATCCTGTTTTACAAAATATTCAAATATAGATTAGGTGACCAAGTTGACGTGTTTTAATTCCTCAAATAAATAAATAAAAGAAAAAAATGTTAAGAAATGAAACATCTGGGTATTTTTGTTAGAGAAACGAAAATAATGAAATTCGCCTCTAAGTATTCGAGAGTTACTCAGCACTAAGTATGGTTGCCAGGTAACCTATATAAATCTTGTTCTGAGTGTTATTTCTGAAAAAAAAAAAAAAAAAAAAAAAAACGCTACAAAATACAAACATGATCTGAAATTACCCACATATAAGAATTGATAACTTGATGATTTGATACAACATCGGAAACCCACGGCCGCCTATTAACATAACATCAGTCAGCGATGAATGAAGTAACGGAATGAGCGCTCGTGGGTTTCCGACGCTGGAGTTGATACAGCAACGGAACATATTGATGTAGCATAATACTACTCCCATATAGGAAGTATGTCGCCAGACTTTAATGGGTCATCCTCTGTGAGATTTCTATATTATAACTTTGTTGATAACTCTGATCATGTTTTTATTTTCAATAGTTACTATATTTTTAAAATCCTATATAATTCTGGAAATCTTATCAAATTCGTAGATGTATTTCTGTTATACTGTGATACTTACTTAGATGTTTAATATTGTTATATTGTTACTGGGGAGCAGTGGCCCAGTGGTAGGACACGCGCCACGGAATCTGGGGTCCCGGGTTTAAGTCCTGCTAAGGACACTGCTAATTTCCTTGAGCAAGTAATTTACCCCGCATTGCTTCACTTCATCCAGTTGTTGGTTAAATGGTACCTGAGAAGTTTTTTTTTTTGTTTTTTTTGAGACGATGTCTACTTGAGACAGATATAGTGCTGCCATACTGCAGTATGATGCCGTAGATATGTGGCATGATACCACACCCAGTCACATTATCCTAACACCGGGCCAACCAGTCCTGCTAGTACCCTTATATGCTGGGCGCCAAGCAAGGGAGCGGCACCTGAGAAGGCGGTACCATATAATTCCGTGGCGCCATAATGTGGGCTGCCATGAGCGGAGTGAAAAAATCGCCAGGGAGATCGATAGATGGAGACTAGTGGCCCGAAGACCGACCAGGGGTGAAAGCTGTTAAGTCGGTGAAAGTGCCAACAGCTTGAAACTTAGACCGTAAAATGCATTAACTTCATTAAACGTATTTGTTTATTTTGATTTTATTCATGGAAAATTGCTGTTATTCTATCAGTGAAATTGTGGTATTTCAGATAATGTAGTATAACGCATGACATATTTGCACAAATAAATATTAATACAATAATGAAACACCCATTCACATTATCCTGGCACTAGGCCAACAAATCTTGTCAACAATTGCTATTATGGCCGAGCATTAAAAGCAAGGAACTAAATACCAGTACAGTCAAACTTGTCTTAAGCGGCCAGTCAAGAGATCAAGTGAAAGTAGATGACCGCCAAATGAAGGTAAAATATATAACAAATTTCTAGTTTGGTAATAACAAAACTGATCGCTAAATACAGGTTGACCGTTAAATACAGGTTGACCGCTAAATACAGGTGACCGCTAATACAGGTTACTGATACAACTGTACACTTTTATTTAGTACCTTTTGTAACGAATTTGGTATGTCGTTGACGGTGATTGAATCACGACCTCTCGTTCACAGGTTATTAAAAAAAGGCTGTGACTGATAGTGGAGCATCGATGGGAATGTTATTGAAAGAGTCTTGTCTAGAGAAAGGATAGCTCAATATGAGATAACGGTAACAACGAATCCCAGCCGAGGCAACTCACCATTGGTGACCGCACAGAGCAAAGACGTATAAATTTGTATCAGATGCATCCTTGCCTGTTACTCGGTAAAAGGGCGTTGCTCTAGAAATTTGGAGTGTTTAGTACAGGTTCTATCCAGGAAGTAGTCTTCCGTAAAGGGAAAGGGGCGGGGGGTCTATTCGCGAACAGAGCGAGGGTATCTCACCTGTCTCACCTGGACTCCCTTGTATCCAGGATATTCGTGAATCTGCAAGGTATACATGCACACATACGCACATGATATTTCTTTCTCTAAGTGATATATTATAGGAGCTGAAGGGGCCGCCGTGGCCGAGCGGTTACAGTCGTGGACTACAAATCTCTCAGCCCCTCACCGCTGTGGGTTCGAATCCCAGTAGGGACTTCGGATTTTTCATGTGATGAAGCCTTCCAGCTGGCTTGCGGTTGGTCGGTGGTTCTACCCGGGTACCTCTGTGTTCTCGGGGTCTTCCTCCACTTGGAATTAGCTGGACGTCGCTATATGATTGAAATACTATCGCAGCGACGGTAAACCCCAATACACCTATAGGAGTTGAAACAAGAATCAGTGATACTGATATGCCGCGGTATTTCGCCCAGACTGAGTACGGACGGTATCAGGTATATTAATTTAAATAGTTCAGCGATGGTAGTTCATTGCCGCTGTGGCAGTATTTCAGTTTTATAACTACGTCAAGCTTATAACAGATGGAGGAAATACCAGACGCCACAGAGGGTTCCGGGTAGAACCACTGACCTACCACTTGTAAGCGTCCTCACGTGACAAATCGTGTGGTTGCACATATGATTCACAACAACAACAACAAAACATTTATATCATATCCGCTAATGCTGCATCCGCAGGTTTCATATATGATTTTTCCCCCGTTAATTCATAGTAAGAGAGAGAGAGGGGGGGATGGAATGGCCAAAACAATGCCGGTATACACTGCTCTATTTACTGAAGCAATATCCTGTTTAGAAATAGGAAACATAAAAAGAGAGTAAGATTTGTTTAAATTTCAAATTAGAACCGAAGGATTTATCTAAAATGCACATTGCATATATATTAGTGACCTTTCATACACAAACCACCAGAATAAGAATGCTGTAAATGTATTGAATAACCATTAATTACAACCAAAATTGGAGAGACACAATGATTCCCGAAAAAAAACAAAAAAACATCAATTTCCTGAACAAATACATGTAGCAAATTTTATTGCTTGAATAAAGACATTTAGACCAAAATATAACAATCAAAACACAACATGTATGAATTTAGAGTTGTGCACATAACAAATAATGCAATTAATGAACAGTAACAATTTAAGCTCATGATTGCTCTTACTGTCCATAGAGGGGCCTCCGTGGCCGAGAGGGTAAAGTCAGCGACTTTAACACTCACTCAGCCCCTCAACGCGTGGGTTCGAATCCCGACAGGGTCATTCGGATTTTCATATGAGGAAGCCTTCCAGCTGGCTTGCGGTAGGTCGGTGGTTCTACCCAGATGCCTCCGTGCATTCGGGGTCTCCCTCCACCTGTAATTAGCTGAACGTCGCAATATGACTGAAATACTGTCGAAGCGACGGTAACCTCAAATTAGTCAAGTCAAGTCTGTCCATAGACATATATATTCAATATACTTCTACTTTCTATCTGTCTGTCTATAAGTGGAGACATTTTTTTCTGTTTGGCTTTAGTACAGAAATCAGATTCTGACACACTATTTTACTTTTGACTGTCTTTTTAATGTAATTGCAGTTTCTGCAATATTCCCAACATCCACGTCAAGTGGTCGGTGATAGTTTATTACGTACTAAGAGAATCAACTCGTTAAGAAAGAGATTAAAACTGATTGTACTGTTTACTTCCCTTTATCTTTAGATTGTTTGGACTTACCACAACATTTTGCAAATTTTGTCATGATTTATGGTGTAGCCGGCAATTCTACTCATTGAACATGGACGAGTCCATTATAAAATTGAATAACTGAGTTAACAGAGGGATGTGTCTTTATAATACCCCTCGTCGTGTGATGTTTTACAATGTTTCAAACGTTTAGTATACATGCCTTTGATGACACTAAGATGTTAACAATTACTTTCTGATGATTTCAAAAATATAGATAAATCCTATTGATATTAGATATATTCTATATGCACCATACATCTGATCAACAACCAAATGCCAGTTCAATGTTAATTGACCTTTGTAAAAACAGATCATCCCATGAGAAATTATGATCCCATGATTTTTTTTATTAAAAGTAGAGTCTAAAGTACTTGTGTTAAATAAAATTTGCAGCCCGAGAAATTATTTGCTGAATAGCTTTTTTTCTTTCTTTTTTTCTTTCTCTCTCCACGCGCTACCCGCTGAGCTGTCGACGACAATAATACTCCTGCGTCACATTCGTCAATGAAGTATACACAACTGTCATGGCTGCGCCCGTGGTAAGCGTTGATTACTCTAGATAATATTGCGATTTAAACAACAGTTAAAAGAATGTCTCTTGACTTGAAGGATCTTATCCTCAAGATTGTAATATCTGGGAATGATTTTTGTGCAGAAAAGGATAATCTTATCGCCAGAACGATATATGATCGACACACTTGTCAGACAGTTTTGGAGACTGTGAACGATTTTGTGAAAGACCAAAAGTTGAAGGATGGTTACGATAAGTACGTCCGCATTACTCAAGCTTTGATTGAAAATGGCACGGATCAGTGGATATGTGCGTTTACTCAAGGGTTTAACGATCAAAGCACTGAATCATTGTGTGTAAGAAGTTTGAGAACTTTAACCAGAGTCTCTTCTGTCCCAGTCTTTACCAAACAGGAGAACTATGTTTATGATGATGCAGATTTTCCAGGTGTGTCAGAGAAGGGTAAACTGATAATGAACCTTCTGTTGATATTGTTTAATAAAGTGGTTTCCATTACAAGTATTGAGTGTCAAGATAAAAGGAAATGTCTGGTGCATATTGCATACTTTATGGTGATTCTCATTTCACGCCATCATCAACAGAATTCTTGGACAGATGTTTCCACTTGTCAACTTGCTGAGACGTGTCAGTCCAATGTTATGGACTATTTTAGAATTAAGTCCATAAGTGAACTTTTGGGATTGTCACTCAAGTCAGATAATGTCTCAGAAAATACCTTTTCAACTAATAAAGACTCAATATTTGCCAAGGTTATGGCTGAGTGGCAGCCTCTTCTTCTTAAGGCAACATGGATTCAAAATCCAGTTGCAGTTGACAGTTTTTGCTGGTGTGTTAATCACCTGAAATTTCCACTGATGAGCAACTATTTGGAAGTTGTCCTCCCACCATCATTACTTTTCACAGATGATCACATTCTTGAAAATAAATTGAAAGGAGTGCAGTGCTTGATAAACATCATACAGAACACCACATCTGAGGAGCTGCGATGGTATGGGAGGGCTGAGGTAATATATGAGGCTTTGAAACACCAGCTGTACCGAACAGAGGAGGAAGTTATGCGACTTGCGCATGTGGGTCTGCTCCATATCTTAAAAGTGTTAGTCAAAAATCCCAGTGAGATTGGATTGACCAGTAAATATGATGATATATTTCTCATGATTCTCCGAAGTGCTGCACATGAAAATAAGATTACTTTGCGGAGAGTGCATACAGAAAAATTGTATTTATTCATTGAGCACATGGGAATCAATGTTGTGAAATACATGAAGAAGGTTTTGGAGCTTGCAGAGGAATACCTGGAGATTTCTGATGCCCCATCAGAGACTGCACGCATTAATATGTTAAAGGCCCTTATAAGTCTTCATCAAGTTGCATGGCCTAGAATTCATTCTCAGAGTTTGGTGATTTTGAAAATGCTTGTAAAACTTTTACATCATGTTTCATTAACAAATAGCACACTTACAGCTGATGTTAAAATTGAACTGGTGACTATGTCAATTGAATGCCTGCAGCTTCTTAAGTCACTTGATAGTGAAGTGGTTACTAAAAGTTTATCTGGGCTTAAAGACTTACCTTTGTCAAAGGATTGTTTGTCCTATTTGGAAAGTGTACAATAAGATTTGGTGGAAGTAAAAAATGCACAGAATTGTTAGAGTGATAAAAGATTGAGAAGGAGAGATTACTTGAGGTTGCAGCCATGGACAGAAAATGTAGGACTACTTCAAAAGAGTTATTTACTTAATACTTATAAATATTATAGCAGTATTTCATTTTTTTTTTCATTAATCTTTGTATTAATTTTTGAAAGAAGGACATAATATATCAGGATGCTTTCTTAACATAAGTTTTCAAAATTAGCTCTCTGTGTTATAGCATTATTATGTGTTTTGATTTTAATGTAGAATTTTTATACATTCAGTGGATGTATTGAAAGTAAAACATCCACAAGGAAAACATTGTAACTTTGTTGCAGGATGCATATGACAGATAAATGAATCAGTGCTGATGTAAAACATTTTTTGCAGAAAAATCAGACAAAAATCAGTTATTTCTCTAAATATAGATATAACTATCTATAATTGATGTGATAGATATTTGTTTATAAGCTCTTTGTGAGTTAAATATTTTACAGAATCTAGCATTTATAGAATTTAGCCAAGTTTAAAATCTTGTTTAAAATTTTCCAGAAATTCTTCATAATAAAAGACGTTTTTTATTTTGTTATAATTGACTAAATATGTATTGTCAATACTGTGGTTATGTGGTACAGTGTGAATCAGAAATACTACTTTATATTGAAGCAGCATTATACTGATTTAAATAGATTTAAAAGACAGAATATAGTTATTTGTGTATCAGTTTATGTTAACATCTTATATGCAGTGAGAGAAAGAACTTAAATATAAGCAGGCCTTTTTTCATATGTTGGGGAAGGGGCCTTAATATCATATTTTGGAGAAAATATGACCATTTTTTTATTTGGGGAAAGAAAAATCCTGGAGTAAGATGCAAATTTGGGGAAAACTGCATGAAGACTTTTTCAGAGGGGAGGGCACCTATAAGCAGCCCCAGATAAAGAAGGAAAAAAGCCCTGATAAGTTGATATTTCCTCAGGGGTTTACTTAAGGATATGACTTTCATTTGCCCGGGGGACAAGTTACTTTGAGCATTTACTTGCCCCCAGTGAAACAGGTGGCCCGCTTTTTAAGTTAGTTGATGTTTGTTAATGTTTTAAACTAAATATGTGTAATATTAAGATGAATTTTAGTTAATATGTATCAAACACAACTTGCAAGCAATTATGTAGAAAAAAAAAAGAACAAAAAAAACAACAACAAAGATTTCATTTATGAAAATTAACTTGCCCGCCAGGCTATCTTCTTTGAAAATCACTTGCCCGTAGTGATTTTAACCCGGCGCGGGCAAGTGGACGTCCACTTAAGAAAACCTCTGTTCCATCCAGTTCTACCCGGATGCTTCTGTGCATTTGGGGTCTTCCTCCACCTGTAATTAGCTGGACATCGTTATATGACTGAAATACTGTTAAAGCGACGGTAAACTCAAATAGTCAAGTCAAGTCTGAATAATCATGAGATAAGCAATCTCATCCGGAAAAAAAAGAGTACATGTTCATGTCAAGTGAGAGACTGAAGTCTATGAATGTTTGACTGATTATCATATTTATGATGGATTTTTTTAAGTAGATTTCAGTTTGATTTTTTGCTAAAAAATAACAATAACAAACAATACTTAGCAAGTCTCTTAAATACTTGACTCAATATTATCTCCAATGAGTATTTTCAAATAATTTTAAGCTTTCTTGATGTGGCTTTTTTCAGTCTTATGCCACTCTAATTGTTTTAATAGCAGGCCTGTTATTGTACAATTATGTTAGAATATCTTAAAGCTGGATAAAACAGTGAAAGCATTCACTGTTCAGAGTTCTTTCTAGGATTGTGAAAACTGGAGTCTTGGACAAGGAATAAAAAATTTGCATAAAGGTTGGAGTCTTCAATACATCTGAAGATCATGAAAAACAGGTGTCCTTTTCATGAAAATCTGCTTCCTTGGACTCAAATTTTGAGTTAGCAAGAACCCTGTACTCAATCTTATTTTGGGGCCCTGGCCCCGTGTTCTCGAAAATACTTTCTCGGGTATGAAAGTATGATCTCAGGTTCAAATTTGAGTATCATTCTTAAATCCCTGTTGAAACTGATGGGCATAGTTTGAGTATAAGTATGAAAATTATATTTAAGTACCATTTTTATTTTCGAGAACACGGACCTGGCTGAAAAGAGTACTTGAGTACCGGTTGGTTGGGTTGAAAATAGAAAATACCCTAGTCCTGGCAAAATATCTTGAGGTCACAGTGGTCAAGTGGTAACAATCCCAACTGAATATCCGAGATTTGTAGGCTCAAACCCTGATGGGGAAAAGGATTTTTCATTGCCTTCCAAAAAACAAAGTACTGGTCCAACACAGGAACCATGGAGAGGGATTAGTTAGTATCAGTTATAAGAACTTTTTTTCCAATTGACTAAAAATAAATAAGATTGGGGAACAAAAATTCAAACTTGAGATTTTCCTCAACTCAAAAATCTCAAATTTTATTGTTACTGGTATCCCTGTGTCAATAATGTCATTGTTCTCTATTAAAAGAAAGTAATTTGAGATGTTTTGTGAAACAAATAGCTGAACTTCAATTTTTGAATTTTCTGAGCTTATCTTCAACATATATAGTGGAAATCTTTATAAAGTACTCCAGTTTTTATAATTCTAGCAAGTCCCTTCCTTTTCCTCACCTACTTTTATGATGCAATCACTATATCACCGTCAGGTCTGTGATTGTGAATGACTGATTCATTGATATAACATTTTTCTATAATTTGTTTGAACTGTTTTGCATTCCAAAATACAATCTAGGAATTTTACTATTATATGTGTATAGATTCTTTGATATGTCCCTTTACCTCATGAACTCTTAGGTACAATTTGATGACTCAATGAATATTAATTAACAGAGCTTTAAATGGCATATGGAACAAATGATTTTTCTTTGACATGCAGACTGTGTAGAATCTGAGCTACAGTATTGTATGAGCAAACAGAGGACACCCTGATCAGACTGTGTAGAATCTGAGATACAATATTGTATGAGCAAACAGAGGAGACCCTGATCAGACTCTGTAGAATCTGAGCTACAATATTGTATGAGCAAACAGAGGAAACCTTGTTCAGACATCTTGTCTTGGTCTTCCCTGTTTGCCAGTATATCAGATGAGTTAATATGAGATAAAGGGGAAAATATAAGGTCTGTTATTGAGAGGATATGCAGTGACTTGGAAAGAATTTTTCTTAATGGGCTATGGGCCAATCCTTTGCTTTTTAAATTATTGATGTGACAAATTTAAGTCAGTCAAAAAAAGGGCTGATCATTTATTTCAGGACAACAATTATTATGCACTAATGAATAAAACAGTTTTATTTTGTTTAACCCTTTCCCTCATAGAGGAAACCATGAAATGACCTATGCGAACAACATAAAACCAGATCAGCCTGCAAGTAACTCGCAGGCTGATCAGGTTTTATGCTGTTCGCTGCTCCTTAGTGGTCTGGAAATGAGGATTTTGTAATTCAATTTAGTAAGGTTTAACTGTGGTTTTCTGCAGATCAGGCTTTATGTGGTACCTATTGAGTGCGTCAAAATGAGTCTATATGAGGGAAAGGGTTAAGAAACCTCTCGAGTGGGCTGAACTTCCTGAGAGGGAAATTACGACAGTTCAGCACTTAATGCTGTTTTATCATTATCATTGTCTATTATTTCATGATTGGTTTGTAGGGCCTAAAAACAATGTGATGGAAATCTGACATTTGGCGTTCAGACCTTTTATTTATTTTTTGTTTGTGTTTGAGGCATTCTTGTTGATTTTTGATGATAATATTTTCACTTCAAGGCGTCTGTCGATACAGAATTGATTGTAACACCTTGGACAAGCTTTTTCTCAATGCAGGGCTTTTTTTCCGAAATTTGGGAAGGGGCCTTAGCCTTCTATTTTGGGAAATTGAAACGCGATTTCGGGGCGTTTTGGGAAAAAGGTAGACTCAATTCACATGTATACACAGTAATATTGCGTCATCGAACAGCAGGTGCTTTACTTTCAGTAGTATGCAGTGTAGAGTGACGTATAATTTTGTGCATTACGGAAACAACTACATTTCTGGTTTTTTAGCTCGACTATTCGTAGAATATGAGAGCTATTGTAGTCACCCTGGCGTCGGCGTCGGTGTCGGCGTTGGCGTTGCAGCTTTTGGTTAAAGTTTTGCGTGCAAGTTACTATCAACCTTATATCTCAATAACCATTTATGGTATTGACTTGAAAGTTTATAAATATGTTCAGGGGCATCAGACAACCAAGGTAGATAACTCTTGATTGAATTTAATATGAATTATGGCCCCTTTTTTCACTTAGAAATTTTGGTTAAAGTTTTGCATGCAATAGAAAATTTGGTTAAAGTTTTGCGTGCAAGCTACTATCTAGTTTGTATCTCAATAACCATTCATGGTATTGACTTGAAAGTTTATGAATATGTTTAAGGGCATCATACAACCATGGTAGATAACTCTTTATAGAATTTGTTACAAATCATTGCCCCTTTTTAACTTAGAAATTTTGGCTAAAGTTTTGCATGCCAGGTACTTTCATGCTAATATCTCAGTATCCAGGCATGGGTTTGATTTGAAACATCTTTAATACGTTTAGGGGTATCATACTTTCATGGTAGATAACTTTTGATGGAATATATAACAAGTTATGGCCCCTTTTTTAACTTAGAAATTTTGGTTAAAGTTTTGCATGCAAGGTACTTTCATGCTAATATCTCAGTATCCAGGTATGGGATTGATTTGAGACATCGTTAATACATTTAGGGGTATCATACTTTCATGGTAGATAACTCTTGATGGAATATATTACAAATTATTGCCCTTTTTAACTTAGAAATTTTGGTTAAAGTTTTGCATACAAGTGACTTTCATGCTTATATCTCAGTATCCAGGCATGGGATTGATTTGAAATATCTTTAATATTTAGGGTATCATACTTCAAGGTAGATAACTTTTGATGGAATATATTACAAGTTATGGCCCCTTTTTTAACTTAGAAATTTTGGTTAAAGTTTTGCATGCAAGGTACTTTCATGCTTATGTCTCAGAGTCCAGGCATGGAATTGATTTGAAACATCTTTAATATGTTTAGGGGTATCATACTATAAAGGAAGATAACACTTGATGGAATACATTAAAAATTATGACCCCCTTTTAACTGAGAAGTATGGTTAAATTTTTGCATTCAAGCTACTATCCAGCTTATATCTCAGAAATTGCTTGTGGAATTGACTAGAAAGTTAAGGTGTGTCTTCAAGGGCATCAGAAAACAGGAGGATAACTTTTGGACTGATGCAAATTATGGCCCTTTTCTAACTTGGATTTTTGGTTCAAGTTTTGCATGCACAGTGTTATTGTGCTTATGTCTCAGTAAATAGGCATGGGACTGATTTTAGACATCATAAAAATATTAAGGGGTATCAGACTATCAAGGTATATCATTTTTTACTATTACTATGAAGGGCAAGAATTTAAATAGATTTCATTTGATTTACCAACAAGCATTTTGAATAGTCGAGTGTGCTGTCCTCTGACAGCTCTTGTTTTTCTCTGTATCAATGAATATTTGCTTATAGGTTTAAGGAGAAAAATAGTTGGAACATATTGGGAATTTTATCATTAGATTTTGGGAATTCTTTTGGCCAAAATTGGGAAAAATATAGCCTTTTAACGATTGGGAAGTCACCGAAGATCGGCCTCTAATATAGAAGGAAAAAAAGCCCTGCAATGTTAACTTAGTATTCAGATTGCATAAATCTATATGGTTCATATCAGTTGCCCTGATGATGCGTTATGGTAATAAGTATCTGTGAATACGCGGCTTACTTGGCAAAAAAAAACCATAGCAAAATGGAAATGTGATTCGTACTTAATGAGTTTCGATACGAAAGACAACACAGATTATTATATTTAAATGCAATTCGCACTTAATGCATTTCGATACGAAAGAGACAAATGGCGCACAGGAATGTGGAAATAATAGGACTTAATCAATTTTAATGGGACTATGGCACACAGGTTTCCAGGTCACTGGACATGTTTAGGATGGAGAATATTGATAGATTTGCTGGTATGTCTGTCATAATCAGAAAAGCAGAACTAACCAAGTTGATTTGACATTCATTTTTCAGGAGAAATGAAGATGTGTCACACACAGCAGAGGCGAGTTTCTCACACAAATAGCTTCAGTATGTTTTTTAGTCTGGTTCCCGGGTGTCCTCAAGATTACAGATAAGGTAGTCTAAGAGGAAGGTACCCCAGCCAAGAACCAGACAATGAAACTTTTTGGAATACATTGTGTGAGCAACTCGCCCCAGTACACATTAAAACATAGAACACCATACTGGTTGAATAAAGCAAATTGTTGTAATATACTTTCAATTGTTAAGATGTGTTCAAATTGATAATAGAGTTAATGTTGTGATTTATGAAATGTAGCATAATTAAACATAAATGAAAATTGCATAAGTTTATTGCTTGTTTATTTAATAAACTATCCCCAATTAACATCATATATGTTTCAATTTTCAGTTATTTGGAAGTTTTCTTTATTTTGAGATGATAAGATATGGTTAAAAAGTCTGATATATGGACAGTCACAAGTCATCTTGATGAATGATACCACACACAAGATGTAAGGTATGGGAGGATACAAATCCTCCAGTCAAAAATACTAAAATGTGATGTGGTACCACACAATGGTCACATGATGTGTCATGATACCACATCCCAGTCTTATAGATTCTGTGTGTGATATACTGCACCTATGTGATGGTGAGTAGGTTAGTATCCCCAGTCAAACTCCATATAATATGATACCATGCTTAGTCAAGCTACATGGTATGGTACCATGCTTATGTCAAAATGTATAGGATGGTAGTATTCCCAGTCACAATGTATGTTATGATTGCAGTTCAAGCTACTGTTGTATGGTACCATGCCTAGTCACAATGCATGGTATGATGCCTTTTATCAGTTGTATGGTATGCATACCTTTCACAGTTAAAAATGTATGGTATGATATCTAGTTGTATTTTATGGTATAATACCATTTCCATTCAAATGAATGGTGCAAGGTCATTCCCAATCATACAATCTATGGTGTGATATCCCCATGAGTGGTATTGTATGGTATGATACCATTGCCAGTCACCCAATATGTGGTTGATACCTTTATCAGTTGTATGGTATGATACAATTACCAGTTACATGATGCATTACATGATATTCAAACTTGATGTGTTTTTTATGCCTTTCAAATTTTACAAGGTCCAGATTTTTTTAATTTAAACATTTATTTTTAGCTCACTTGAGCACTTGTCCATCATCCGTCACCAACAATTGCTTGTTAATACTCTAGAAGCCACTTTGTTTGGCCCAATCTTCATGTTGATTGGTCAGGATGCTTGTCTACATACTGTCTCGGATGAGTTCGAAATTGGGTCATGTGGGGCCAAAAACAAGGTCACCAGGTCAAATCTTAGAAAAAAAAACAAAAAAACTTTTAAACACTCTAAAGGCCACAGTTTTGGTCCAATCTTTCATTAAAATTGGTCAGGATGTTTGTCTACATGATATCTCGGATGTGTTCGATATTGGGTCACATGGGGTCAAAACCTGGATTCCCAGGTCAAATCTTAGAAAACAATTGTGAACACTCTAGAGGCCATAGTTTTAGCCCAATAATCATAAAATGTGGTCCGGATTATTGTCTACATAATATCTCGGATGAGTTCGACATTGGGTCATATGGGGTGAAAACCTAGGTCACCAGGTCAAATCTTAGAAAATTAAAAAAAACAAAAACAAAACAAAAAAAAAACAAAAAAAACTTGTGAACACCAGAGGACAAAGTTTTAGCTCATTCTTCATAAAATTTGGTCAGGATGTTTGTCTACATGATACCTCTGATGATTTCGAAATTGGGTCATGTGGGATCGAAAATTAGGTCACAAGGTCAATTCTTAAAACCTTATGAACACCCTAGAGGCCACAGTTTTGGTCCAATCTTCATATACTTTAGTCAGGATGTTTGAATTATTTTAAATTGGAAGGGGAAAAAAGGCCGGAAATTTCCAAAAACCTTAAGGCTCTTTTTGCCATTTAAACTTGATAAGAAGTTGAATGCATGAAATCTCGATGAGTGAAAATTTAGGTAGGATCAAAATCTAAGTCATTTAGTCAATTGTTAGAAAAACATCGCAAACACTTTAGATGCCGCATTTTTTGTAATCATGCCTAACACAGAAAATTTACTCAGGTGAGCGACACAGGATCATCTTGGTCCTCTTGTTTTCACAACTCACAAACTTTTTTCTTGACGGTCCCTGTGTAGGACCAGTACTTTCTATGCCTCGGAAGGCTATAAAAGATTATTGCCTCCAAAGGTGGTTTAAACCCACAGCCTTTGGATTAGCAGACATGTACCACCGGACAACGGCGTCCCTTATTTGTCCACCTGTAGGCTTAGCACACTCTTTTACACATCGGCTTGAATTACATTCACCTCTGTGGTGGGCTAAGAAAGTAGTTCCAAATAAATGACGCCATCAAGACCGTTGTTCAAATATTTAATTTGAAGAGCGATTAGATAGGCTCCATAAACTGTGAAATATATATAAATAGCACCACTGAACCTTATCGGTATGATCATCAAAATTATAAATCATAAAATTAAAAGGCTAGTAATAAATTACGATATCCAGCTGAATCTGTAAATATTTTCATTTGCAGACGAGCGTTTGCGGCATTTTCCCATTATCGTTATAAGGCATGAAATAGTTCCTATAATAACAATCAATATTAATATTTTAGAGACGTTTAATGATGATTCAAAAAGTATTTATTCAATCTTTCTATATTTTTATCCTTTAAATACACTTTAATCCACGTTTAATAAGTGTTTTCTGTTTTGACAAGATTCTTGACATTGAGCCAATTGCAGAGATGTTATGTGAGGAACGAACGACAACTCTGCTTGGATATTGGGCTTAGCAGTGGCTTAGTGGTAACAATCCAGGTTTCAATTTCCGGTCGAACCTTGGAAAATTTATAAGGCATGTTAAAGAACCAGGGGGTCTATTTGGAACGAGCTAGGGTAGCGCACAGCGTCTGTCTCTGTGTGTAAGTGCACCTGTCTAGAGGTACCAAAGGGAGGGCAACAAGTCAAAGAGAACTGAAATCAGAAGTGCTGGGGCTTAAAAGACCTTCTCTGTCAAAATTGGGTCACTTGGTTTTATTATAGACGTACATAGGGAAAAAAATCTAAACATATCTTCTTGTCAGAAACTACAAAGCCTGGGTTTAGATATTTGGTATATAACATGGCCTAGTGGACTTGAACCAAGTTCAAATCATGCCCCAGGTGTCATTTGCAGAAGTGTGTCTAAACGAACAGATTTGGTGCTAAATACGTATATCCACATGTGTGTGTGTGTGTGCGCGCGCGCATTTATATCGTATGTACCAGTATATGTTTGTGTATATGTAAATTTATAACACAAATATACGTGGCCCCAAGTATTTAGATGCAAAAACCATCTGTGTTATTGCGTAGATTTTTTTTTTTACCACGAGGTAAGATTTTGTCTGTTCTTCTGCCTGACTGCGATATCACGAGACATAAACCAAACCCAGTCACAATATTCTGTCACTGGATCATACAATGCTGGAACTACCATGATGTGCCAATCACCCAGCACAAGGGACATCAAACTCCACACACAGTGATCTCCCTTGCAAGCAAAATAAAATCTACACCTGTAAGGTGAGGTAACTACTGCGTGGAGTTTGAAGGGACATTTACCAGTAACATTTAAGCGACATCGATATATCACGGCCGGAGTTCGGACCCAAAGCGTCGCTGTGAACATTGCGGGTTGGACAGTTCCGTTATTTGGAGAGAAAATTTCAAAATACTAACCCTACAAATAATAATGAACAGAATAGAACATATCTTTATTTGACGTGAACTGAAACGACATACAGATCATTGACCTGTTTACTTTAGTGATCTTTTTTTTATTGTTACATACAAGATGTTTATTGTTTTTTTAGAATTTTCGAATATTTGCAATGACAAAAATATGAATATAAAATTGATTTTTTTATCATGTATTGATCACAGAATAAATAATAATAACAAATGAACAATAAATAACTTTTATTACGACTTGCACAACGTTATCCAAATGAATAAATAGGAATAAAAACAACAAAAAAACATGAAAATATTGAAATTGTATCACTTCTCGATGAGATATATTCCATATCAAATCAAAACACATTTTCTTTTTTATATTTTATGCTAACTGCTTTATAAGTATAAAAAGGTATTTCTTGCAGATCTGTATCACTCACACTGTGGGATGTGGAATACAACTTACTGATAGAACACAATATTTAACAACCTAGCTTATAATAAATACATGTAATTTGCTGGTATGCACATATATCACATTTCAAATTTCGATAACATAAAAAATATTATACATATTTTAGAGAAAAAAAATCAAAATTGAGAATAACAAAAAAATCTTAATCAAACATCAAGAATTCACTCAAGTAGTGAGAGTGCTATCTAAGCTCTATTCAATTCATACAACATGATTTAAAACTGTTTAACACATCTAAGAACATATGTAATTATACATTTAAAGCAGCTTGTTCACAAATGGCACTGACTATGAATTTGATTTTTAACTCAAATGATATGGGTGTCTATCAATACCCATCTACAGACGCATGGTCACCCACTGCAACCTTCTGTGATTGTAAAATCTGTGTTGTTTTTCCAGGCAATAGCGATACGAACGGTATTGAATCTATATTTAGAATTATAAAACCTATATGTAGAAATTCTGTTTTCGTGTGCCGTCTAATGACTTATCACATTCACCTTCTCGCGCATGCGTTCACTTTACAAGCTGAACTTATGATTTCGTTGCCTGAAACTGGAAACCATATGTCCAACATCAATGTGGGAAACCATATTGATTAAACATAAACGATAGTTTAAAACTGCCTGAAGCTGGCGAAGACACCGTGTAGCAGAACGTGCCTCGTGGTATCGCAAGCACCTGCCTTGGGATACCGTATTCTATATTTAAACCGATATCCTCGAAGTGGCATTCACGAAAATAACGTTTTCCCGTGCAATATGACCTACAATTGCAGAGATTTTATTCCAGGAAACAAAGACTTCGCCATCAATAACGACGGAGAGTAGAAGAAAGTTTTTATTCTACCGATTATCTATGAACAAGCTGCTTTAAAGCTTTCTGTGAGCATTTATTAATATAATGATGATTTTTTTACGACACAGAGCAAATCTATTCAATACATTTTTTATTTCCAATTATTGATAGTTCAATATATTTTTGTACACACATGATCTTGTTTAAAAAAACAACAACTCTTGGTCAAAAATTTTGAACTCTAAATACATTGGACATATAAAAATAAGAGGATAATCATCTTCTGTTCTTTTTTTTTGCTACACAATAATAAATCTTTATTTCTTCCACTTGGGAGATTCCAACAACACATTATACAGGTACATGACAATACAATACAATACATTATATAAAAACGAGAATGTGCAACATGCACATAAAAAGGAGTTCAGAACTAAGTACCTTACAGAGGTATCATGTAAGAGACTTAAAATTACACCCGCGACTCAACTCTATTTACCCGATGCTATATAGATAATGTGAGATTCAAGCAACAACATGTACATGACAATACAAAACATAGAATATATCAGAGATTTACAATGCCTAATGTAGCTTCGTGATTATATGAACGACAAAAGAAACAGAGAAAAAAGGAGAGAAAAAATCGTAAATTATCTAAATCCCTTACCGAAACGAAAGGGCAGGATGAACGTTAGTAAGCGAATTTTGAAGGTATAGGAGAGAGATAAAGAGAGAGAGAGAGACGCCGAATATATGTGTAAACCTTGTAATAAGACCATATTGAATGACAGTACTGGTGCGATATTCCACAATATACGAGTTAATGATACTGATTGTGCAGAATACGAGTATCTTTAAGTGCTGGACAGTGAACACCAATTATAGCAGTACGTCAAAAAGTAAGTAACTAGAGCTGACCAAACAGTCGGGAGCTATTGCGATGTTACATTTACAACATATTTCTTGATATTTATGTGACAATGTATTAGTAGATTCAGTCAAGCTTTTCAAGATAAATAGCATTATCTTTATCATCATTATAAATACATTCCTGTTATTTACATCAAACCATTGCATAAATGTGTACATGACAATTTATTCAATGCGAAATAACACTTCTGAAAAGGAGAAACTCAGATATGAAAAAAAAAAATGGAAAAATGTAGCGAAACACGGGTTTTGAATTATGTAACATATCAGGTTTTATATTCCATTTAGGTTAATATGTTTGTGCTCTTGTGGTTAATTTCGGTTCATTTTGGTTTACAGGTGGTTCATTTATTGTTTACTAAAATATACCATGGCTTTTATTAGCATGTGGTTAGTTTTGGATATTTTTGGTAGTTAGTGGGCATTTGGTATTGTAAAAGCTCATTGTGCTTTCAAGATAACTTTAATTATATTTTAATGACATAAGTTCGGTATTGTTTTTTTTCTTCAATTTTCTTGGTAGGTGTAGCATGAAAGGCAATGCAGTCTTGGAGAAGGTCACGTTTATTAGCAGGTATAGCTAATTACAGTGAATAAGGCTTGGATAAGCTGTGGGTTCGATCTCTGACTCTTGCATTTCTTGGAGTTCTGCAGCACTTCACTGCCATAGATTATATTTATTATGTAATAGAGACGGGGCTTTGGGCTGCATGTAGTATATTTGTAGTCAAAAGGTGGCCCTTAACCTATTGCGATAAATGGAGCTCTATAGGTCACAAAATAGGTGAACGAGGCAAATTACTACCGAGAGAAAGAGAGAGAGAGAGAGATCATTCTACAAAAATTAAGAGAGAGAGAGATCATTCTACAAAAATTAAGATACACGTATTTGTATTTTCAACAATTTGCGATGTAAATGGCATTAAAAAACCCCCACACAATTTAGCAATATTATCATAAACGCACAAACACACACACGACTTGGTCTACCTTTTTTGTTTTTGAGTGTGTGCTTCATATCTCACTATGACGGTTTGTACCTCGATTTGTACATGCAAAGTTTTACCAAACTGAGGTAAATTTTCCGAAGAAAATGTATTTGTGCAACGCAAAGAATATTTTTCTTTCTAATTTGTGTGATTTACACTGACTCTAATCATTTAGGCATTTTCTGGTATAGAAAGCTCTTGACCCAGGATTTCCGTGTAGAACTAGACCTTTAGGTGACGTGTCCATTGCCTGATTCAGAGACACCCAGTTACAAACACAAAAGGTACCATTCGTTGTTTTATATCCATAATTATATTCAATTCCGGGACATTTCTCTCCACACTCCGATATACAGAATTGCAAACATCCCTCTACTGTCTTGTTTTCACTGCTTTTAGCATTGAGCCCCAGTATCCTTACGTCTGGTGTCATTATGGTTTCATTCTCTGAATACCTTTTACACACTAGAAAAGAGATATTATATTCCAGTTCAGAGAGGTCATCGTTTATAATTCCATATAATTTCTAATACACATGCACAGAGAGAGAGAGAGAGAGAGAGAGAGAGAGAGAGCGAGAGTGAGGGAGCGATTTTGTTATCTTTATATATGTAAGTTCTTATCATTAAGTAATAGGAAAGCTACAACATTTTTCTGTGTGTGTACTCTGATATATTGGAACGTGCTCCGATCTCACTAAAGGTCACTGAGAATAAATATTTGTAGTAATGATTAAGGAAGCGAGCATTTGCACTTACTTAATAATTACAGTTGTTACATGAAAATATATGCAATTTCTGTATGCAAATATATGTTTCTATTTCAAAATGTTGTGTTAAGCTTAATCTCCTTTAGGTAGGGTATAATAACATTCGTGCTAAACATGTAAAACTGGTTGAGCATTTCCCAAATCGAAATAACTCCAAGCAAATGCAATGTTTGCTGTGAACTCTCCACGTGCAAAGTAACCCCCTCAGAGGTCATGGGCTCTATTCCCGGCCGCGACACACCAAGTCGTAAAAAATGGTACTGGTATAGCTCCCTTGCTTAGCACTCAGCATAAAAGGGTAGTTCTAGGACTGGTTGGCCCGGTGTCAGGATAATGTGTCTGGGTGTGGTATTATGCCACATGTCCTCTGCGTGATACTGCAGTTTAACAGTTCTATATCTGTCTCAAGTAGACATCGTCTCCAAATGACGGAAATACTGTTGGTCGGACGTTAACAAAGTAACCCAGCAGTAACCCAGCGCCATACTTGCATTTAGCCAACCACCTGCAGAGTCAGAATTCCATAACGCTAGAAGAAAGCTGGGTTGTTTGCATGTGTGTAAAGATTAGCAGCGCAATTATTAGAGCTTGTTCGTTTGATCTTTATTTTACATCAACATTGCTCTGTAAATTAATTATCCATATGTTAATGTACTGTATAGAAATGCCAAAGAGAGGAAGAAGTTAATCTGAGCGCATGCTCTAAAGCTCTATTTGAATATTTTGTTTTAAAATTGATATGCCATAATTTCATTTGTTTTTCTCTAAGTCTCGTGTTAACTGGCCACGTTCGAATTTCATGATGTCAGTTATCTCTTAGTACACATTCAAGAATAAGTTTGCATATTTTTTCTAAACCTTTCATGATATTTAGACATGTGCTACATATCTTTCAAACGATTACAAAGAATAATAGTCGCATGCTAGTAGAAACTTTAATGTTTAGATTTCAAGCATATTCCTAATTGGTTTAAAAATTACTGATAAAAAATATGGAATAAATTGTCTTAATTTAACACACATTTCAACTCCTACAAATAGGCATTTTGTATGTATTTCAATATATGAAGTAAACAAATACGAGCTGTATCTTGATAGATTTATTGTTTATACTGTATGGCCGTATGCAGCATCAGAAGATGTCGTATGATGTCGTTGAAATGCGTGACGTTTATAATACGGTTTCGATGCCTAAGGCAGTAAGTAAGCGGCCCCTAGTGGAAAATACTGAAATTAAGTTGAAACTATATTGACGTTATGATTTAAGTTGGAATAATAATAATGGAATAATAAGTGTAAATTTGATAACTAGCTTTTCACATCATTCTACTATATCTTATTCTATGTTTACTTGGTGTAGTTTGACCGCATGTAAA
Source organism: Solen grandis (assembly GCA_021229015.1). NCBI lineage: Eukaryota > Metazoa > Mollusca > Bivalvia > Adapedonta > Solenidae > Solen > Solen grandis. The sequence continues at coordinate 13,545,961 of CM037780.1, read as the reverse complement.
GAAATTACCATGAAATTCTTGAAATTGCAACATATTTCAAGTATACTTATCGTGCGAAACATTTGCAATAATCAGAATTCTTTTTTTCTTAATCGAAAAAGTGAAAAGATTTTTATTTGATAAACAATTAGATTCACTAGTTATTTCAATATTTTGACCCCAAAAATGCATTTCTCGATAAAAATGATTTAGCAATTACACAATAAAATGTTCATTATGTAGTTGCAAAATAAAATCATATTTTTTCTTGAGATAGGCATATTCTTTGCCGAAATATTGAAATAAAGTGAAATTCATTATTTTTGGTATTATTCCCTCTCGAAAGCCAACATACAAAATGTTTTTTTATAAGACTTAGAATGTCCCTCGAGGATTCACGTGTGAATGTTAAATAGGTGTCAGGTCATTATTTATCAACTATATTTGTGCATTTTACCTTCTGCATGCAATTTTATGAATTATAGAATTATACCTGGCTATATGAACTACACTGTTTGAAATACAGAAAGGAATACATATTGGTGTCCATTTTTACAGTCAAACATGAATGACTTACCCTGCGTGCACGTGTGTGTCTTGTTGTCATATTCATACAACGGATTACAGAAGCATCTGAAGTCGTCGTTTTGCACCTTAATACACCGGGTGTTATTTTCTGGGCAGCCATGCGCCATGTTGCATGTTGCGTTTAGAAAGACCTCTGAAAATAAGCAGGACTTCGAGAAAGATATCAAGATAGATCTACACATGTGTAGCTATTGGGTCCTAATTTCGACCAAGAAAAACTATTATCATTAAACGATAATACATAGCATTCGATTCCCTCATTTTATAATATTTATATGTAGATAAATATAATGTTGCTTTAGTTGTTTAAATCATTTAAATACGTCCAAATATTTTTAAGTGGGGGAGGAGTGTAAAGAGGTTCCCAGATGGAAGGTCTCCACGAAAAATCGTAGCATTCTGAGAGAATCTTAGTGAGGTAGCTTATATTACCTGTTCGTTGACAATATATACATCTACACAAAACTACGTCCTAATTAGAAAAATAACGAATTAAATTGGCCATAACTTAAAACATAAAAATGTTACATGGCTATTATTAAGAATTCAATTTGTCTAAAGGGGTCTAGGTGGATCTTTCCAAGAGAAAAACACAAGACCTATGGGAACATTATGAACTTCGAGAACTTCTTTTTTTTCTTTCTTTTTCTTTTGCATTCTAGAACTTACTCATACTCGATAATGTTGCTAACTCCTGTGTTTTATTAATTGACTAATTAATAGGACCAGCTTAACTGTTAAAATATTTATTCCTTACAATTCCCATCTTATTTATTTATCACTTTCTCTATTATATGATGGATTCTGTTCGTATTATTGTCATGGATACCCCATTCCATTTACTTATCCACGAAGGTGGATTCCATTCATTAGATCAAAAAACAAACGTGATATTTTTAAATGCAAAGGAAATTTTAAACCCTAACCCCAACACGCTTGCCATGTAACACCATTTCTACTCACTCTCTATAATTTCATTTCATCTATATTTGTTTTTGGGTTTTCTTCCCATCATTTCAAAATAGTGCTTGATATTCTTATACTAGTTATCTTTTGAGAACTAGGATAATTATATGTAACCATATACAGGAGAGAAATAATCCCCGACTTCCAATCCAATTCCAAAAGTTTTGATTCAATTGTTAGAGGAATATCACGCGGCATTCTACAATATACATATTATGTAAAACATATTTTGGATATGACAAATATCTATATCCAGTAAAGTCTCACATTGTGAAAATATCTATATCCAGTAAAGTCTCTCATTGTGACAAATAAGAAGAGCAACTGAATATTACGAAAGATGAATGCTTTTGTATATATTTTGATTGATGTCAACCTTGCGGTCTCAAGTAGCAACTGACATTTTCATGTGAGAAAATCTGAGGTAGGTCGGTGATACTTCCCGGTGTGTCTGTAATTGTAATGCTTTTAGCTAGATGTTCATTGCGTTTTTCTGCTTATGCCCTCTGTGGAGATAGTAGCATTTTCAGATTTGAATCAAAATGACACTAATGTATACATGTGAATATCATTTGGCCTACTACTTCGTACATACATGTAAATTGATTTTTTAATGTGTTTATCTAAGGAAATAATATTAAAAAAATATATATATATAGTAAATTGATTTTATCAATCTCGCTATTGGGAATACGGTGTACCTCGTGGCAAGTGGCATGTATTTCTAACTTTGCAAATCAGACCCTGTTTGATTGCCCTGCAAATCAGACCCTGTTTGATTGCCCTATTCATCCTCCCCGTTTTCTAGGAACCGAAAACAATTTGCGTTTATTTCCGCCATATTTAGTAAAAAAACAACAATGCCTCCAAATACCACAGAATATTGGACTACGGTTAATCTGGCAACAGGGAGAAGAAGACATGAGACTAAGGAAAACATACTAGAGCATGTAAACTTGACGGGTTCCCATGTGCCATCGGACTGACACCTGATTTCCAAAGGTGCTCCGGCAGGGATCGGAACATATCCATCCTCACACGTGTAGTTCACAGAGACACCATTAGTCGTGATGGTAAAGATCTTCGTAGCATGGGGTACGTCTGGTTGCTTTCCACATTCTTAAATGAAGATATCATATGACCTTCTGAATTATCTATAATACATGTAAAATACTTCGTTTTATTTTTATGTGCTAATCTAAGTATGTAATATATACATGTATAAAAATACGTATGATTACATTAAATTGATATTAACTCAATCTCCCTATTTCGTTTTGAATATCTAACTTGAAAATATAAAATTGTTGGATGCTCCATTCCCCTCCCTGATTCCTAGGTAACGATGTCATTCTGTGTTTATTCTCGGCACATAAAGTAAACATCAAAGGCTGCATTTTGCACGGAATACTATAATTATACATTTAATTAGAGACTGTTGAGGGCCAGGCGGGCATGAGACTAAGGAAAACATACTAGAGCATGTGAACTTTACGGGTTCCCAAGTGTCATCAGACTGACACCTGGTATACAGAGGTGCTTCGGCAGGGATCGGAACATGTCCATCCTCACACGTATAGTTCACATAGACACCATTAATCGTGGTGGTGAAGTTCTTTGTAGCATGAATCACGTCTGGTGGCTTTCCACATTCTTAAATGAAGATATCACGTGACCTTCTGAATCATTTACACATGTAAAAAACTACGTTTTCTTTTTATGTGCTAATCTAAGTATGTAACATATACATGTATACAAATACGTATGATTACATTAAATTGATATTAACCCAATCTCCCTATTTCATTTCGAATATCTTACATGTAAATAAGAAATTGTTGGATGCTCTATTCCCCTCCCCGATTCCTAGGTAACGATGTCATTCTGTGTTTATTCTCGGCACATAAAGTAAACATCAAAGGCTGCATTTTGCACGGCATACTATAATTATACATTTAATTAGAGACTGTTGAGGGCCAGGCGGGCATGAGACTAAGGAAAACATACTAGAGCATGTGAACTTTACGGGTTCCCAAGTGTCATCAGGCTGACACCTGACATACAGAGGTGCTTCGGCAGGGATCGGAACATGTCCATCCTCACACGTATAGTTCACATAGACACCATTAATCGTGGTGGTGAAGTTCTTTGTAGCATGAATCACGTCTGGTGGCTTTCCACATTCTTAAATGAAGATATCATATGACCTTCTGAATCATTTATACATGTAAAAAACTACGTTTTCTTTTTATGTGCTAATCTAAGTATGTAACATATACATGTATACAAATACGTATGATTACATTAAATTGATATTAACCCAATCTCCCTATTTCATTTCGAATATCTTACATGTAAATAAGAAATTGTTGGATGCTCTATTCCCCTCCCCGATTCCTAGGTAACGATGTCATTTTGTGTTTATTCTCGGCACATAAAGTAAACATCAAAGGCTGCATTTTGCACGGCATACTATAATTATACATTTAATTAGAGACTGTTGAGGGCCAGGCGGGCATGAGACTAAGGAAAACATACTAGAGCATGTAAACTTGACGGGTTCCCATGTGCCATCAGACTGACACCTGATTTCCAAAGGTGCTCTGGCAGGGATCGGAACATATCCATCCTCACACGTGTAGTTCACAGAGACACCATTAGTCGTGGTGGTAAAGATCTTCGTAGCATGGGGTACGTCTGGTTGCTTTCCACATTCTTAAATGAAGATATCATATGACCTTCTGAATTATCTATAATACCTGTAAAATACTTCGTTTTCTTTTTATGTGCTAATCTAAGTATGTAATATATACATGTATAAAAATACGTATGATTACATTAAATTGATATTAACTCAATCTCCCTATTTCATTTTGAATATCTAACTTGAAAATATAAAATTGTTGGATGCTCCATTCCCCTCCCTGATTCCTAGGTAACGATGTCATTCTGTGTTTATTCTCGGCACATAAAGTAAACATCAAAGGCTGCATTTTGCACGGCATACTATAATTATACATTTAATTAGAGACTGTTGAGGGCCAGGCGGGCATGAGACTAAGGAAAACATACTAGAGCATGTGAACTTTACGGGTTACCAAGTGTCATCAGACTGACACCTGGCATACAGAGGTGCTTCGGCAGGGATCGGAACATGTCCATCCTCACACGTATAGTTCACATAGACACCATTAATCGTGGTGGTGAAGTTCTTTGTAGCATGAATCACGTCTGGTGGCTTTCCACATTCTTAAATGAAGATATCACGTGACCTTCTGAATCATTTACACATGTAAAAAACTACGTTTTCTTTTTATGTGCTAATCTAAGTATGTAACATATACATGTATACAAATACGTATGATTACATTAAATTGATATTAACCCAATCTCCCTATTTCATTTCGAATATCTTACATGTAAATAAGAAATTGTTGGATGCTCTATTCCCCTCCCCGATTCCTAGGTAACGATGTCATTTTGTGTTTATTCTCGGCACATAAAGTAAACATCAAAGGCTGCATTTTGCACGGCATACTATAATTATACATTTAATTAGAGACTGTTGAGGGCCAGGCGGGCATGAGACTAAGGAAAACATACTAGAGCATGTGAACTTTACGGGTTCCCAAGTGTCATCAGGCTGACACCTGACATACAGAGGTGCTTCGGCAGGGATCGGAACATGTCCATCCTCACACGTATAGTTCACATAGACACCATTAATCGTGGTGGTGAAGTTCTTTGTAGCATGAATCACGTCTGGTGGCTTTCCACATTCTTAAATGAAGATATCATATGACCTTCTGAATCATTTATACATGTAAAAAACTACGTTTTCTTTTTATGTGCTAATCTAAGTATGTAACATATACATGTATATAAATACGTATGATTACATTAAATTGATATCAACACAATCTCCCTATTTCGTTTTGAATATCTAACTTGAAAATATGAAATTGTTGGATGCTCCATTCCCCTCCCTGATTCCTAGGTAACGATGTCATTCTGTGTTTATTCTCGGCACATAAAGTAAGCATCAAAGGCTGCATTTTGCACGGCATACTATAATTATACATTTAATTAGAGACTGTTGAGGGCCAGGCGGGCATGAGACTAAGGAAAACATACTAGAGCATGTGAACTTGACGGGTTCCCAAGTGTCATCAGGCTGACACCTGACATACAGAGGTGCTTCGGCAGGGATCGGAACATGTCCATCCATACACGTGTAGTTCACATAGACACCATTAAACGTGGTGGTGAAGTTCTTTGTAGCATGAATCACGTCTGGTGGCTTTCCACATTCTTAAATGAAGATATCACGTGACCTTCTGAATCATTTATACATGTAAAATACTTCGTTTCTTTTTATGTGCTAATCTAAGTATGTAACATATACATGTATATAAATACGTATGATTACATTAAATTGATATTAACTCAATCTCCCTATTTCATTTCGAATATCTTACATGTAAATAAGAAATTGTTGGATGCTCTATTCCCCTTCCCGATTCCTAGGTAACGATGTCATTTTGTGGTTATTCTCGGCACATAAAGTAAACATCAAAGGCTGCATTTTGCACGGCATACTATAATTGTACATTTAATTAGAGACTGTTGAGGGCCAGGCGGGCATGAGACTAAGGAAAACATACTAGAGCATGTAAACTTGACGGGTTCCCATGTGCCATCAGACTGACACCTGATTTCCAAAGGTGCTCCGGCAGGGATCGGAACATATCCATCCTCACACGTGTAGTTCACAGAGACACCATTAATCGTGGTGGTGAAGTTCTTTATAGCATGAATCACGTCTGGTGGCTTTCCACATTCTTAAATGGAGATATCACGTGACCTTCTGAATCATTTATACATGTAAAATACTTCGTTTTCTTTTTATGTGCTAATCTAAGTATGTAACATATACATGTATACAAATACGTATGATTACATTAAATTGATATCAACACAATCTCCCTATTTCGTTTTGAATATCTAACTTGAAAATATGAAATTGTTGGATGCTCCATTCCCCTCACTGATTCCTAGGTAACGATGTCATTCTGTGTTTATTCTCGGCACATAAAGTAAACATCAAAGGCTGCATTTTGCACGGCATACTATAATTATACATTTAATTAGAGACTGTTGAGGGCCAGGCGGGCATGAGACTAAGGAAAACATACTAGAGCATGTGAACTTTACGGGTTCCCAAGTGTCATCAGGTTGACACCTGACATACAGAGGTGCTTCGGCAGGGATCGGAACATGTCCATCCTCACACGTATAGTTCACATAGACACCATTAATCGTGGTGGTGAAGTTCTTTGTAGCATGAATCACGTCTGGTGGCTTTCCACATTCTTAAATGAAGATATCATATGACCTTCTGAATCATTTATACATGTAAAAAACTACGTTTTCTTTTTATGTGCTAATCTAAGTATGTAACATATACATGTATACAAATACGTATGATTACATTAAATTGATATTAACCCAATCTCCCTATTTCATTTCGAATATCTTACATGTAAATAAGAAATTGTTGGATGCTCTATTCCCCTCCCCGATTCCTAGGTAACGATGTCATTTTGTGTTTATTCTCGGCACATAAAGTAAACATCAAAGGCTGCATTTTGCACGGCATACTATAATTGTACATTTAATTAGAGACTGTTGAGGGCCAGGCTGGCATGAGACTAAGGAAAACATACTTGAGCATGTAAACTTGACGGGTTCCCATGTGCCATCAGACTGACACCTGATTTCCAAAGGTGCTCTGGCAGGGATCGGAACATATCCATCCTCACACGTGTAGTTCACAGAGACACCATTAGTCGTGGTGGTAAAGATCTTCGTAGCATGGGGTACGTCTGGTTGCTTTCCACATTCTTAAATGAAGATATCATATGACCTTCTGAATTATCTATAATACATGTAAAATTCTTCGTTTTCTTTTTATGTGCTAATCTAAGTATGTAACATATACATGTATAAAAATACGTATGATTACATTAAATTGATATCAACACAATCTCCCTATTTCGTTTTGAATATCTAACTTGAAAATATGAAATTGTTGGATGCTCCATTCCCCTCCCTGATTCCTAGGTAACGATGTCATTCTGTGTTTATTCTCGGCACATAAAGTAAGCATCAAAGGCTGCATTTTGCACGGCATACTATAATTATACATTTAATTAGAGACTGTTGAGGGCCAGGCGGGCATGAGACTAAGGAAAACATACTAGAGCATGTGAACTTGACGGGTTCCCAAGTGTCATCAGGCTGACACCTGACATACAGAGGTGCTTCGGCAGGGATCGGAACATGTCCATCCATACACGTGTAGTTCACATAGACACCATTAATCGTGGTGGTGAAGTTCTTTGTAGCATGAATCACGTCTGGTGGCTTTCCACATTCTTAAATGAAGATATCACGTGACCTTCTGAATCATTTATACATGTAAAATACTTCGTTTTTTTTATGTGCTAATCTAAGTATGTAACATATACATGTATATAAATACGTATGATTACATTAAATTGATATTAACTCAATCTCCCTATTTCATTTCGAATATCTTACATGTAAATAAGAAATTGTTGGATGCTCTATTCCCCTTCCCGATTCCTAGGTAACGATGTCATTTTGTGTTTATTCTCGGCACAAAAAGTAAACATCAAAGGCTGCATTTTGCACGGCATACTATAATTGTACATTTAATTAGAGACTGTTGAGGGCCAGGCGGGCATGAGACTAAGGAAAACATACTAGAGCATGTAAACTTGACGGGTTCCCATGTGCCATCAGACTGACACCTGATTTCCAAAGGTGCTCCGGCAGGGATCGGAACATATCCATCCTCACACGTGTAGTTCACAGAGACACCATTAATCGTGGTGGTGAAGTTCTTTATAGCATGAATCACGTCTGGTGGCTTTCCACATTCTTAAATGGAGATATCACGTGACCTTCTGAATCATTTATACATGTAAAATACTTCGTTTTCTTTTTATGTGCTAATCTAAGTATGTAACATATACATGTATACAAATTACGTATGATTACATTAAATTGATATCAACACAATCTCCCTATTTCGTTTTGAATATCTAACTTGAAAATATGAAATTGTTGGATGCTCCATTCCCCTCACTGTTTCCCTAGGTAACGATGTCATTCTGTGTTTATTCTCGGCACATAAAGTAAATATCAAAGGCTGCATTTTGCACGGCATACTATAATTATACATTTAATTAGAGACTGTTGAGGGCCAGGCGGGCATGAGACTAAGGAAAACATACTAGAGCATGTGAACTTTACGGGTTCCCAAGTGTCATCAGGCTGACACCTGACATACAGAGGTGCTTCGGCAGGGATCGGAACATGTCCATCCTCACACGTATAGTTCACATAGACACCATTAATCGTGGTGGTGAAGTTCTTTGTAGCATGAATCACGTCTGGTGGCTTTCCACATTCTTAAATGAAGATATCATATGACTTTCTGAATCATTTATACATGTAAAAAACTACGTTTTCTTTTTATGTGCTAATCTAAGTATGTAACATAAATACGTATGATTACATTAAATTGATATTAACCCAATCTCCCTATTTCATTTCGAATATCTTACATGTAAATAAGAAATTGTTGGATGCTCTATTCCCCTCCCCGATTCCTAGGTAACGATGTCATTTTGTGTTTATTCTCGGCACATAAAGTAAACATCAAAGGCTGCATTTTGCACGGCATACTATAATTGTACATTTAATTAGAGACTGTTGAGGGCCAGGCGGGCATGAGACTAAGGAAAACATACTAGAGCATGTAAACTTGACAGGTTCCCATGTGCCATCAGACTGACACCTGATTTCCAAAGGTTCTCCGGCAGGGATCGGAACATATCCATCCTCACACGTGTAGTTCACAGAGACACCTTTAGTCGTGGTGGTAAAGATCTTCGTAGCATGGGGTACGTCTGGTGGCTTTCCACATTCTTAAATGAAAATATAATGTGACCTTCTGAATCAATTATACATGTAAAATACTTCGTTTTCTTTTATTGTGCTATTCTAAGTATGTAACATATACATGCATAAAAATACGTATGATTACATTAAATTGATATTAACACAATCTCCCTATTTCGTTTTGAATATCTAACTTGAAAATATGAAATTGTTGGATGCTCCATTCCCCTCCCTGATTCCTAGGTAACGCTGTCATTCTGTGTTTATTCTCGGCACATATAGTAAACATCAAAGGCTGTATGTCGCACAGTATACTGTAATTATACATTTAATTAGAGACTTTAAAGGGCCAGGTGGGCGTAAGACTAAGGTAAACATACTAGAGCATGTGAGTTTGAAGGGTTCCCAAGTGCCATCATACTGACACCAGGTCTAACCAAAGTTTTGGAATTTCATTTAATAGTTTTCCATGTTCGGTTCTGATAACTAATGGTTCTTTATTCTTATTTTCTTGAAGATAGTTTCTGATTTTTCTCTTTTTGCTGATATTATATCAATGTTAAGGATAAGCCCTGATTTGATCGATTGATTAAATGATAAACAGTCATTTATCTTTATGTTTAATTTATCTTCCAATATAATTTGAGTTCTTATCATATGCTTTTTGTGTATTTAGTTTACTATTTTTAAATTATATCCAGGTGTGAAGAATATATTAACAATACTGTGAAAATATAATGTGTTTCCATTGTAAACGGTTTACTGAATCAATATTCATATCAGATGACAACATGATCACTTTGACGAAAACTTCAAAGAATCTGGCCCAATGACTAGTTTTGTTGACGTGTGATATATGTTTCGCTGCCCTTTTGGTACTTGTTTCTTTACCTATTGCAGTAATATATTGGGGACCGGCATATGTTTTGAGATGGTCCTTATAAATGACGTTTGCACCTATTGGTTTTTGTACTGGCTGGTGAAGGTGATTTTAGCATATTTACAATAGGACTAAATCGAAGAAGATAACTGTTAATACAAGAAAATAAATAATAATGTGATGTAATCAGTTTTAAAACATATGCTCCCATGCTCAACTGTTGTTATTATTGTCAGCAGAAAATGTGTAAACTAATACACGTGTTTACGTGATTTTGTGTTAGTACAATATAACACTATGCAGATAAACACTAAACACGTTTTAAACTAAAATTTAAATATCGGAAAACATATTGACATCTTTTATAATCATTATCATAGGCAATATCAAGAAAACACAAGAGACATACCTTATATAAATAAATATTTATTTTTCCATTTCAAAAATACATCACGTAAAGACAGGCACGGGAAAAAGCACAACACTGTTCAGCAATTAAAAACTGTATCAGGATCCGTGCCGGTTCCTGCTGGCCCGGTACACACTGACTCTAAAATGACTTAAGAGAGCAAAATTTATATTTTCATTTCCAATTTGCATTTACATCTTTGCATTTAACTACATGTTTATCATTACTTTCGCACAGTATTCGAAATTTGGCATATCTTACGACCATTATATTTATTGCCTATGATTGCTTGGCATTGATGTTGTTCTCCTTTTCCATGTCATAAAAATTAAAACATCATAGCATTTACATGTAATTGTTTTATAACATATTTTGGCGGAACCGTATTTGTGGTAAATATGTTAGCCGAGACAAGAAAAGCGATTTTAGAAAAACAATTTTGTTTATCTTTTCATTTTTGAACAGGGTTGCTTGCAACGCTGTTCTAAGGAAACACACATTTTGGATTGGACAACAATTCGGGGATACATTTAGTAATTTTATATTTCCCTCTTATTTACTACACTGAGAAAAAAGTCCAAAATTTGTTTCCTCTCTTGACACTTAGTGGTGGCAATTTTCATGTTTATTTCAGTACGATTGCGTTATGGAAGTCGTTTAATGAAAATGTGCTGAAAATCGACGCTGGCGATACCGTGTTTAATAAACTGTAACGAAAAATGATAATACGCAGGAAACAATTCGCAATCTCATGCGGAGGTATTTCGAACCATGACTGGCTGGAATTACCAGCGATAGCCAACAACATAAAATAGCGAAACAACGCAGTGGTACAGCATCTGATTAGAATGCTAAAGGTTGTAGGTTCGAGTCTCCGGAGGGAAACTTTTTTTCTAACTTTAATTTTTTAAATTCTTTTTCTTTTTAAAACTTCTTCTTCTTCAATATATATGACATACATATTTTTGTCATTATGAAAATCATTAATTTAAGTACATGTGTGTATATATATATATAACACATTAAGTTACATATAATTCAAATCTCAAATAGAAAGTTTGTTGTTTTAGATTACATACTTAATATTATCTTCTAAACTGTAGGCTAGATATGGGATATAAGAGTGCCGATATGTTTTTGTTAGCAATCCATTGAGATAAATGATAGGTTTATCGTATTTAAAGACCGTATTCAAGCAAAGGTAAAAGTGGGTTTATAACATTTGGTTCATTCGCATCGCTTGGAAATATTAAATTTACTTTGATAAAATTAAGAAATGCGATATCATATTAAAAACCCTGTTCTCTCAGCGCTATCTGCGCTTTGATTTTTCTTTTTTTATTTCATTCTAGTTATTAACTTTGTTCAAATGATTCCACTGTGTACAAGATATGATTTTAAAACTTCTGCAGATAGTATCATGTTGAGATTATTTTCTATTTTTCCTTACTTCGATTTTCTTATTAACAATCAGTGTGTTTTTGAATTGTTTAACCTCAGACAAGATTATTTACCTAAATCGTTGAAAATGGACACATTTCACGACTATCTTTTATCTTTGACACCACTTTACTTCAAAAAAGACCCATTTTGAAGCAAATACAAACAGAGCAGAATCAGATTAGACAGCTCCTGTAGTAATTGTAAACAGCTACTATAAGAGCTGTCTAATTTGGCTCACACAATAATGTTGCTCAGGTTCTACACAGACAGTTTGGCAAAGAAAAAAAATCATTATTTCATATACCATTTAAAATTTAGTGAAATAATATTCATCGAGTCATACATCTGTACATGAATAGTCATGAGGTAAAGGGTTATAAACAGAGATGTATCGAGAGCTAGTTGTTTTAATTTGAAAGATGTATATTCGATAGTCATACCTTGGCATCATTGACCTGTCTAAGTTATATTGATATTATCACTACGACTAAAAATGAATACAAAAACGGAAAGGTGCCAGCTTTGACGTATGCTAAGTTTTCGCATATAAAGTTCTAACCAACGAACAAAGGAATATTCAAAACCAAAATGTTAAAAATATATAAACAATCGTTCAGTGGTATCAAACGCTTTTTTTTTTAAACTCGGAAAACATATATAATAAGTCCTTTTATATTATAAATATTTGGTACTAGTCAATTAAATATTCAATTTGTCTGAGACTGAATTATTAATATATATAACCTGACATATAAAAATGTTTATGGAAATCACTTCCGCTTAAAATTTCGTTACATGATAAAATCATATAAGAGATCTAACAGATTTTGATTCGGGCTCGATTTTTCAAAATTCAGTAAATTTTGTGTATTCTTTACATTTTCTTTAATTGGACGAACCCTCGTTTTTATTCAACACATTTTTTTTATTCGAATTTCATTTCTCTTTTCATCTATTTTTACATTTAGTTCTTTTAATTGATTTTCTATTTTTGTAACTCGTCATTCCTTTGACTGGACAGCTATAGAAAACTGCTTTAATATATTAGTAATAGCTTCCATTTCGTTTATTATTAATATCTATTCCAGAAATTCATCCTATATTTTTCTATATACCTCGTAAATGGTGTTTTCGAATAAAGAATTGTTTAATTTCCAAATAACCAGGTCCTCTCTTTCGTTGATTTTTTTAACCTTTATTATCCCCGTCTTCTGATGGAAATAGGTCGGGGAACCATCCTACTCACCACCTTACAATATCTAACTGCATATATCTACATATATAAATTTAACATATAATTTTCATCATATAAAAACCACTAGAAATACAATTTTCTTTATACAGATTAAGTTTAGGGTTAGTAAAGGTTAAAAAATATTCGTGAAGAATAGGAAAAAAAAAAGAAATATCTACAGACAATCCCCTGAATGTTCTATTAATTTATAAATGTAGGTTAATCTTCCTGCACACAATACCTAACAATTGTCCATTTGTCACTTTCTTTTTTATTTACTTCTGTTAATTTAAAAATGTCCCAAGACAATCTTAGGTTCTTTTTTAAACCCAAAATGGAAGGAATTATTTCTTTCTTCTTGCACAAAAATTTTTTTTTTCATTTATAAACTTATAGTATCAAATTTAAAATCATTATCACATAAACCTAATATAATATTTTTACTATTTATTATGATTTCTGGATCTACTAAAAAATTAATTTTTTTTTAAAAAGCAGTGAATTAGTTGGAAAAATTCTGTGAACTATTCTCGTTTGTAGCCATTGTAAATAAGTATCTTTCGTACATTTGTAAACGTTTCTGTATGTTATATTCCAATTAATTTCACAACTGTCATATATAGATATCCATTTTTCTTTGCTTGCGGGAATTTCATTGTTTTTTATTAAAATATTATATATATACTTATTTTCATCCGCTCTGGTTAGTATTGGATGCATATAACAATTTAGACAAGGATTATGACAGGTTAAATGTATGTTACTGTTTTTCATTAATTTCAACTTAGTTACAAATTTTTTCACAACATTTATAAGACCAAAAAATTTCAAGTAATTTATTTTTTTGCCAATTATATTTTCTATATGTGTTACATCTTCAAAATCACCATTATTGTTCATAATATTCTTAACATATCGAAGCCCTTTTTCATATAAATCAGGCATATAAATATAATTTGAATTTATCATAAAACTTCCATTATAAAACAATGGCATATTTAACAATTGATCAAAATTTTCAATTTTGAACTTATCAATATACAATATATATGATTTCAGGACATCAATCCAAAATTTATTTTTGATAGATTTTATAACATGAACACAAAAATGTTTTCCAGTGTTAAATATTTTACTCACATCAAACAAACATTCTACAAGTTTATAACATTTACTATTACTATTACATATCATACTTTTAAACCATTTTATTTTCATACTAATTTCATATTTCTCTATATCAATCATTCTCAAACCACCTTCATTATAATCTTTAATAAAAACTGAATTTTTTATTTTTGTTTTACCATCCCATACAAATTTGTTTAACATAACACTGAGATATTTCATAAATGTTTTTGTTGGAGAGGGTAAACTAATGAAAAGATTTGTAAGTAGTGGCACAAGTAAAGATTTTACAACAGTAAATCTTCCTAGCGGTGTAAGTTTCCTTCTTTTCCAATATGAAATAATTTTCTTCATTTTTTCTTTCTGCCTTTGATAATTTAATTGCTGTTTTTTGTTTAGATCCACATCAAAATATATCCCTAGTAATTTAAATTGAGTTTCCCCCATGAAAGTTTCCATCTTGTTTTAATAGATCTAGTGCTATACTTTAAAGAACCTATCCAAATAACTTTTGTTTTATCAAAATTGACATTTAATGCAGATATAATTGAAAAATATCTTAAAACATCTAAAACTATATTCAAGGATTCGTCTGAACCGTCTAGAAATAATGATGTATCGTCAGCAAATTGTGACATAATATATTCTTCCCCTTTGATTTTTATCCCTCTAATACCATTTGAGTTTTTTATTTTGATTGATAAAATCTCTGCACACAGTATAAAAATATATGCCGAAATAGGGTCCCCTTGTCTACAGCCTCTCTCTATAGTAAAAAAATCTGATAAAAAAACCATTTAGTTGTACACATACTTCGTATCATATAAAAACAAATGTACTCATTTTCTAAACATTTCACCAAAATTGCAAAAAGATAGGGTTTTCTCAATGAAATTAAACGATAAAGAATCAAATGTTTTTTTCAAAATCAATAAGCATCACTAAACCAGGCATGTTATGGTCTTCACAGTATTTCATTATATCATAAACTAGTCTTGTATTTTCTCCTATAAATCTATCTTTTATAAAACCTGTTTGATCATTTGATATCAAGGAATTTAAATCTTTTTTCAATCTATTTGCTATACTACCTGAAGCTAATTTGTACAACACGTTTAACAAGGTAATAGGTCGCCAGTTTTTTAGAAACTGTTTTGGTTTATTTTCTTTTGGT
The DNA here is from genome assembly GCA_021229015.1 of Solen grandis. Lineage (NCBI taxonomy): Eukaryota > Metazoa > Mollusca > Bivalvia > Adapedonta > Solenidae > Solen > Solen grandis. The sequence continues at coordinate 13,530,168 of CM037780.1, read as the reverse complement.
ATACATGTAATAGAACCCAATTTTATATTCCTAGAAAAAGAGTTTGAAACAAAAGCATGGTTTAATGCTCTAACAACAAATTTTCCTATTTTATTCCAAAAAACTTTATAAAAATTACTAGTAAAACCATCACAGCCAGGACTTTTGTCATTCTTCATGTTTTTTAAAGTATTAGTTTCCTCTGTATAACTTAACAATCCTTCTAGATTATTAACTTGATCAATTTTTAATTTGTTGACAATACAATGATTTAACTCCATTTCAAGATCAAAATCTTGAGTTATGTTTCTTTTACTAAATAATGATTTGTAAAAAACTGACGTTTCTTCTAATATGTCATTCTGGTTATAAATTATTTTACCATCTTCTTTTTCAATATAAGGAATAGACTTGCTAGAAATATGTTGTTTTTCTAAGTTACAGAAATATTTAGTAACTGTTTCCCAATTTTCTATCCAATTTGATCTAGATCTTATAAAAGAACCCCTTAATTTATTATTTCTTAACTCTGTTAACTCATTTTGTAAAAATATTAACCTTTAAAATTTTAATTTTTTTTTTCCTACTTTATAACTTGAATAAGCAATAGTTTTGCCTCTAATTTCCATTAACAGTGTTTCTAGGAATAATTGATCGAAAAAAATTATTAATATATCATTTTTTTTTTTATTTATACAGTTTATATAATCAATATCATTTAATAGTGTGTTGTTGAATTTCCATAACCCCTTCCCAAGTTTAAAAGTCGAAAATCACATATCCAAAAACACCATAGAGTGATCAGACTTATAACTAATATCAATATCACAGTTTTTTAAGTAATCTTTTAACTTATCAGTTATTAAGAAGAAATCTAATCGTCCCTGCTGAAATGGTGAAAACCTTCTCCAAGTATATTTTTTTGTATCTCCGTGTATTTCTCTAAATGCATCTATCAAATTTCTATCATTCATCATTGATAACAGAATATTTCTGGACTTTATGTTATGATTTGTTGACTTATAGTTATCGTAATCTATTAATGGATTAATCACAAGATTAAAATCACCACATATAATAAAACTACTGTTATCATCAAAAGTATCAATATTTCTTAATATTCTAAAAAATTGGTCACCTTTATTTGGAGCATAAATATTTATTAAAATAAATTTTGTATCACAAAATAATAATTCTATCATAATAGAATTTCCATTATCATCTTTTAATGTATATGTGATTTTTATGTCTAATTGTTTTCTGAATAAAATTGCCACACCTTTTGCATTTGATTTCCGCTAATACAATCCATCATTAGATAATTTTTTCTTCTTTTTAACAAAATGTGTTTTCTGTAGACATAAAATATCAGTTTTTTTCTCTTTGAACATTCTAAAAACATCTTGTCGTTTTTTATAATTATTCAATCCACGGCAATTGTAGGATGCTATCTTTAATTTATCCATAAGAATAGTAACAGATGATAATCCTTTCATTACCTGTGTTAAAAGAGGACATGGAACAACTACATTTAAGATTTATAAGAAAATACATGTCTGTAGGTTTTACTTGTAAAATATAAGTAGAGAGAACTTATAAACAAAACATTAACACATTAGTAGAAATAAAAAGTAACCTGATTAACCTTAGCTTACAAACAGTTCAAAGCTAATCGCATTAAGTACACAAGTATCTCACGCTAACACCTTTATATGTGAGAATATAATGTTTCAAAGTGATTTATATATGTGTAATAAATATATCAAATCAATTAAGTATTGATAGATAATGTTTTATACAATTTATAATACAACAGGACAAAACATACTGAAAAAAAGATGTTTCTTTAGATATTCACAGGATCCCAAACTGGTTCATATGTTTTTATGTATCTTAGCATATCAATTTTGTACTGAAAAGTAATTTTACAATACAATATATAATAAATGTTGATCTAAAAGTTAATAGACTAATATTAAGGCTATCAAAGACATAAACAATAACACAAGAAAAAAAATTAAAAAAACAGAACAACTCTTTTGTCCATAGTACCCACATGTACATATAATTTAAATATAATTCAAAGCACTTTATATACCTGCATTTATTTATCTATATAGATGTATACTTAAACGTATACACTCATATATTTAAATATATTTATATGTACACAAATTCAAATAATTATACACACACCAATCATATACTGAATTCTCTTTTTTAAATTTTTTTCTTCTCATTTATATTTCTTTATTGATTTCAAAATATCATTTTGATAATCAGTTTTAATCAAATTTTTAATTATTGATTTGTAGTTTCCTATTACCTAATGAATTTGAAGATCAAAATATCATCATGAACCCCACACCCCACCCCGTAATTCGTAACCGAATTCATATGAGCTGGAATTCAATAAATAATTCCAGTTTGTTATTAATTATTCACATAGGTATGCATGGTTGGAATGAGAGTTGGAAAATGTAGCTTTTAGAAGCATCCATATTTACGAAAGCGAAATGTAAGTTATGCAAAAGGCTTCATACCGGATTGATATTGTAACACAAACATTCTTATACCAAGTATAATAAATATATCTTGTCAGACAAGGTTTTACACGTATAAAAATGCACTCATGCACCCATTCATCTTATACATATACATTCATACTTATACATATACATTCATACTTATACATATACATTCATACTTATACATATACATTCATACTTATACATATACATTCATACTCAAGCTCAAGCATATAATTACATATAGCTTGCACATATGATACATACAATTATGTGACATTGAGAATAATTCATACAAATATGAAATTATAAAAAGTCAAGAGACATATGATACAGGTTTTAGGATATTTGAATGAATGATATATATGACTGTTATATAACTGCAATAATTATACCTTATTGATTGAGTTATCAAATTGTCAATTTAAAATGAAAAATGAGCATCTACGCCTGCAATATTAAATATAGGCATGCAATGCGTTTTCCCCAAGCGCATTTCAGCGAGTTAATTTTACTCGAAATAGGTACAAAAGTTTTTAAGGGATGCATCAATGTGGATGTATTATATGGTTAAGGCAAGGATTCTATATAGAATCCCTGGCCAAGATTACTGTTTAGTAAGTGTTTGTGTTTTTTTAAGTACTCCTGAAATTCAACAATAAATAAAAGGGATAAGACCGTCTAGGATCCAATTTTACTGACAGTACTTTGAGCTGAGTTATGATTAAGGCAATCCATCCGTCATTAAATAATAATCATGATCCTTCAGATTTCAGTGGAGACGCAAGCATCCATTGACTTGGAGTTATAGGATTTTTGGTTTTAAGTCTATAAAGGCTTGCATTAAGTATAAAATTCACTTGTTGGACCATGATCACAATGATAGATGGATTACCTTAAATTCTTACGCTAGGTATTAAGTTTAAACGCATTTCACTATAACTTTTTCATGAAATATGTAGGTCCATCACAAAGATGACATGAATTGTTAACTTCATGGTACATGTAAGAATATTTGTCTAAAAAATCATATATTTAGGCAATTAATAAGAGAATCAATACTTTTTTTACGTGAAATGAAATGTGAGAAACGTTTAGTATCGATATAAAACTAGTATTAAACCATGAAACAGTATCATGTTAGTGGCCATACTAAATAACATCCGTACCGGTTTCTGATTGTTTATGTACCTCTTTTTTGAGAGAGCCAAAGTGGAGTTTTGCAATACCAGCCCGTCACTCAATAATTTAAAATTAAATGTTCTAACCTCCTAGTGTGGTTTTAGTTTGAAACAAAGAAACAAATATAAATAGTTTTTATTTCATTATTATATGCTTACGAGATTTGCCGTGTGTTTAAAAAGTGGTATCCAGTTAAAAGTTATTTGTCGATGAAACTAATTATTGTAATTTTGACTGATGACCTGTAAACCTGATTGCGTCTGTAGGTAATGGCGCTTTGGTGAGTATATATATATATTACAGAATATTTCCATTATATTTTAGCTGTATAGTTTAATGTTTCTTGGAATACTTAAAATAAACATGTATGGCATTTATCATGAATTGTCAATTAAATCTGATTTTATGAATAGAGTTAAAGAAAATTATTATTAAGCGAGTATCGGTAAATTTACAGGATAATTGAAGTGTTCATTACAATAATTAGAATTCATATGTAATACACGCATATAAACTCGTATGCTATTCTGCATGTTATATTAAACGGAATGAATAAATATAAAGGATCTGACATGAATTGCTATTTTATATCAAATTTTACTAAACGAGTTCATGATATGAAATGACAATTCATGTCAGATTCTTTTTATCATATGACTTATATTGACAGTAAATCGCGATTATAACAATAAGCATACAAAAACATGAATGGACGGACTGTGAACGAATTACTAGACTAAGTTGTAATCTAACACCAAGAAAACAGTTTCAAATGATAACTGAAAATAACGATTTAACGTATGTATTTCTCATACATTGTATTTTTCAACATCATATGAAAAATGCATCAATGTTAGTTGCATCAAACACATTTGATTCAGCTGTTCGAGTTCAACAGACTATGCATATATACATAGAATATACGCGCGTGACGCGGACTGATGTAATTCGGCCTAAAAGTTATATGTAACGTGTAAAATATAAGACTAGAACCGCAAGCGGTATCTCGGTTTTCGCTTTTAACCTAATCAACTTGAACACTTTATTTCAACTCAGCCACAATTTTCAATATGAAACAGAACGAAAAGGTATTTGAAGACCTACTCTCATTTGCACAGTTTTTTTTGTTTTTTTTTTTGTGTGCAATGTTAGAACATTCAAACTCTTCTAGCGCAAATATTTTCCCATACCCTGTCCCTTGAAATCCATCACATTCTGTGGTGCAGTCAACAAGGAACAAAATGCTGAAAACCGCATTTCAATCAGACTTTAACATTTTGAGTTATAAGCAAAAGAGTGATTTTAAGCAAAACGCCCTCTAGCGGCAAAATTAGAAACAAAATTGCAAAAACAGCAAATAGTTCAAACAAGTATATAAGTCGCACAAGTCAAACTTTTTATTTTATGTATCAGAATTTGAAGCATAAAACCTAGAATAATTAAATTAAATGACCAAATCAAGTCCAATCTTCAAAAACTAAACATTACTGGAAAGAGCTCTTTAAGAACTAAAACTTTTGTCAATATACTCTCAATGAAATATTTTTAGTTTTGGAGCTATTTGTGACCGAATAAAAACACAATAATCGTAATATGACCTTGACCTTTCAATTCTTTTTTATTTTTTGAATTGTGAGGCCCTTTCAAACATAACAATACATATCGTGTGAAAATTTCATGAAGAATGAACAGAAAATAAAGTCAGGAGCGACAAAAACATGTTTTTGAAATTTTAATTTTTCCTAAAATTTAGTGAAGTTTGACCGTTTCTAGAGGACAAACCACGCATTTCCTTAATTCGCCATCCAATATATTTTGTGTGTATACGTCTTTTAAATGGTATGTCGGAGACGGAATTCTTCTATCTGATCTCTAACAAAAACGGATATGTTTTTCGTAGACCTACCCTCATTTGCACAGTTTTTTTTTTGTTTTTTTGTTTTTTTGCAAGGCTCGAACATTCAACCTTCCGTAGCTCAAAAGCTTTCAGCCACACGGACCCTCGAATCCTATCATATGTTATTAAGCTATCAACAGGGAACAGAATGCAAAAAACCGCATTCGAATCGGATTTCAACTTTTTGAGTTATAAGCAAAAGAATGATTTCAAGAAAAGCGCCCCCTAGCGGCAAAATGAGAAAGAAAATTGATTAAAATTTTACTGTTAGGTACCTAGCAAAGCAGCAAATAGTTCAATCAAGTATACTAATGTTAGTCGCACAAGTCAAACTTTTTATTCTTATGTATCAGAATTTGAAGCATAAAACCTGATTTACAATTATTCCAAAAAAGGATCAAACTTTGGACTGCCGTATAATGACCAAAACAAGTCCGATCTTCAAAAACTAAGTATCACTGGAAAGACCTCTTTAAGAACTAAAACTTTTGTTCATATACTCTCAATGAAATATTTTTAGTTTTGGAGCTATTTGTGGCCAAAAAAAAAATAATCGTAAATGACCTTG